>VXBW01006156.1:414043-463995 GCA_013400375.1 Thinocorus orbignyianus | reverse complement strand
CCCCGGCGGGCTCACTCACCACGTACTTGGAGGAGCGATCGCTGACCACGCTGGCACTGGTGACCTCGAAGAGCAGCCGCTGTGGTGCCAGGCTGCCCCGCGACTTCCTCCACAGCTCCTGCAGCTGCCGGGTCAGCAGGCTGCCACCGGGGCGCTCCGCCGCGGGACCCCACTCTGCAGCGGGAGAGGGGTGTCAGCCCACCCGCCATGGGCATGGGGCTCTCCCAGCACCCCATCTCCAGGCTGCCAGCACCCACCATCGCTTGGGGTCCTCCCCAGCACATCACCCCCAGCACCTGCCTCCGTCCTCAGCACCCGCTGCCTCCCCCGTGGCCTGCGGCGGCTCCCCCAGCTCCTCTCCAGCACCGTCTTCCTCCTCGTTCTCCTCGTCCTCCTCCTCCTCGTGGCTGGTGAAGCTCAGGGTGCCACTCAGGCGTGTTGACAGCCCCTCCGTGTCGTCCTCCAGCTCCGAGCTCTCCGGGAACTCTTCGGCCTCAGAGCTGCCACGCGTCCTTTCCTCCCGGCCACCTTCACCGGCCAGTGCGTGCCGCAGACGGTGCAGGATGCGGGCGGCCATCCCGTCCGGCCCAGCTGCCAAACCGGGGGGTCAGTCCCGGTTGCCCCAGCAGGGTGGGATGGCCAGGGGGGCAGGGGGCTGCCCGCCGCTGTCGTGCCCGCCACGGACCGGTACAACACCGGCAACCGAGGGCACCGCACGGGCCTGGGCTGGGACAGCCCGTCCCCGGGACACCCCGGCCTTGGGACAACCCCCCTCGTCGCAGCCCCGGGCTCCCCCCTCAACCCCCGCCCCGTCCCGGTGCGGTGCCGTCCCGGTCCGTACCGTGCTAACCCGGTCCGTACCGTGCTGGCCCGGTCCGTGCCGAGCCGGGCGGTGCCGAGCGATGGCCGCTCCGCCGCCGCTCGTCCCGGGATCCTCCCTGCGCGGCTCCGCCTCCGCCGGGAACCCGGATCGCGACGGCGGCGGCGGGGACGGCACGGCCGGGTACGGGGTGAGGGCAGCCATGCCCGCAGTCACTGCCCCCCACTGCCACCCCCCGGGGCCGTCCTGGCAGAGCCCCGCATCCCTCCGCCTGGCACCGCAAAAACCCCGCACCCCAACGCCTGGCACTGCGGGGTCCCGAGCTCCTGATACCCCGGTACCCCCATATCCCACTATCCCAGTATCCCACACACCGGCTCTCCATCCCTGCGGGATGTTGCCTGGGCTACCCTGGCACCCGGCCACCCTTGCCCCGCTTGGCCTCGCCACACGTCCAGCGTGGCCGGGCTGCACCCCCAGCTTTCGCCCTGCCTTATTTAGCACCCTGCCCGCTCCCTCCTCGCCACTTTCTTGGGAATGTCTATTAATAAATATCGAGGAACTGGCCCAGCTGCTGCCATCACTCTGCCTTTGCTCTCCCGCTGCGTCCTGCTCCGGCACCCCGCACCCTGCCTGGGCTGGGACGGGGATCCCTGCACTCCCCGGGGGGCTCTATGGGCTTCTGCACCCAGTGCTTGAGGGTCCCAAAGCATCCCCAGCCGCTTCCTGCCTGGCTACTGGGCAGGATGGAACGCATGGCAGGGCTGGTCCTGTCCCCAGCTCCCTCCTGGGGAATGGGGGTCCCAGCAAAAACAGGAGCCAGGGAACCTCCTGGATGTTCCTGGTGCTAGGACCTTGCAGGACAGGGTGCTGCCAGCCTGACTCCGCTGCAGCCCCGAGCCCCTACACAACCCTCTCTGAGTACTGTGGGTCATGGTCCACTTGGCCAGCACACCCCCAGAGCCACTAGCCCTGGCTGGACCCTGGCAAATGTGGCTGGCATGGGCTGCGGTGCGTGAGGGCAGAGCCTTCGAGGAGGCATTCGGGCAGATTTCCCACTCTCCCAACAGCACGGAGAGATGGCGCCTTTTCCGGATCTGGGAGATGGGTGCCAACTGGGAGCCAGCCCCGGGCAGGGCTTTGGGTTCAGCAGGGGTGCCGGTGATGGTCTGTGTCCGTGGCACTGGGGCAGACAGCTTGGTGCAGGGGGAAGCCCTGTCCCCCATGTCTGGGTGACGCTGGTGGCTCTGGGGCTATTTTTAACCCCCTCCTTGCTGCGGGGGGTGGGAGGGGAAGAAACACCCTCCTGCCAAGGCTCTGGTGTCCCTCCCCAGCGGGCTTGAATTTCTGTCCCAGCTTAAGACCCACGTTTAATCCCCTGCTCTTGGCCAATAACGCTTTGGCTAAATTAGGTAAAATGCACCTGTTGCCAATGAGCGGGGCAGGATTTCCACCGGGGAGCTGATAGGCTGCCGGCGCTGGGGGGCCAGCAGCTGGGGACACTCTGGGCGGCCAGGGACACTACAAATTGGGGTGCCAGGTTCTCCAGAGAGCTTCTGGGGGCTTCTGCTGCAGGAGGTGGTGACTCCCTTGGGGAGGGAAGCAGCAGAAATGGCTTCAATGGTAAGAACCCCCTTGCTGCCTTGTGCCACATGTGGTGATTTGGGTGCTGTGTGCCGTGAGCTCTGTGACGGGGTGAGACCCAGCAGGGCAGGAGGTGATGGCAGTGCATGCTCCCAGGGGAACCACACGCATCCGGAGGATCCTCCATGGCTACTGAGGTGCCTCCATGGATAGTGACGGGGTAAATGGTCCCCAGGGCCAGGGTGACCATGGTGGATGAGGGCAGGGAGGTGTCGGGGTGGTGCAGGGTCCCTGCAGGATGCTCCTGGGGGGGTACTGTGTAGCTGCCCAAGGGGCACGGGTGTCTGGGGACACTGGATCAGCCCTGGCCGGAGCTCGGGGCTGTGTGGAGGAGGTAGGGAGCGGTGAAAGCCGAGCATTGGGTCATGCGACACGGCACCGCCACCAGTGGCCTGCGCCTCCAGGAGAAACTCAATCAGGGCTGACAGGTGCCCGTGTCCATGGACCCTCTGCTCCCTATAAGGGGAGCTGAGGAGATCCCTAAAATAGTGCTGCATGCCTGGGATGCCAAGGCTGTACATGGAGACTGTGGCCTCTGCGTCATGGAAGCCCCCAGTTGGTGGGGGGGCCCCAGGCAGGTCACTCCCCACTACCTACCATCCTTGGAGATGCCCAGGTGGCACCAGAGCTACAGGGATTGCCAGGGGCTGTGGCTCAGTTGGGCACAGCATTGTCCGCCAGCTGGGGAAGGGCTCTCCCCACACCCCTATGCCATCAAGTCTGCCCTGTATGAGGGGGTCCTCGGCATGATGCAGGTGGCCATGGTGACCCCGCTCCCTTGCCTTGCAGACGGACCAGCAGGCTGAAGCCCGTGCCTTCCTCAGCGAGGAGATGATTGCGGGTGAGTGTGGGGGTGGTGGGGAGAGGGGCCAGACCCCGCCAAGGCTCGGAGTCAGGCTCCATCATGTTGCCGTGGCTCCATCCTGTGAGCTGCCCGGCCCTGACTCCCTTCCCCACAGAATTCAAGGCCGCCTTTGACATGTTTGATGCTGATGGTGGCGGGGATATCAGCACCAAGGAGCTGGGGACGGTGATGAGGATGCTGGGCCAGAACCCCACCAAAGAAGAGCTGGACGCCATCATAGAGGAGGTGGATGAGGATGGTGAGCAGCCCTCGGTGGTGGGTGGCAGGCGGTGGGCAGTGGGCTGACAGCCTGACCCCCACTCGGATTCCCCCCCATAGGCAGCGGCACCATCGACTTTGAGGAGTTCTTGGTCATGATGGTGCGCCAGATGAAAGAGGACGCCAAGGGCAAGTCTGAGGAGGAGTTGGCCAACTGCTTCCGCATCTTCGACAGGTGAGTTGGGGGGGTGATGCCTGCCCACCCTGACTGTGGGGGCGAGCAGGGCCTCATCCTGCCCTCACCCTCCTGCAGGAACGCGGATGGGTTCATCGACATCGAGGAGCTGGGTGAGATCCTGAGGGCAACTGGGGAGCCCGTCACAGATGAGGACATAGAGGACATGATGAAGGACTCAGACAAGAACAATGATGGCCGCATTGACTTTGATGGTGAGCAATGGCCCTGTTCCTCACCCTGCAGATGCCCTGTTGTGCCCACCCTGGGCATGGCCGGGGGCTGAGGCTGCCACTTTCTTGCAGAGTTCCTGAAGATGATGGAGGGTGTGCAGTAAGGGACCAGACATTCCTTGGGCCGGCCGCTGCGCCCCGCCCTGCTCCACCACTGCCCAGGGAGCAGCAGCTCTGCAGCGCCCGGTCCCTGGCCGGCCATGCCAATTGGGACTCCCCAACCCTGCACTGGGGCCCTGGTCTCGTCCCAGTCCCACTGCTGGCGGCTGAGCCTTTCCTCCAGTCTGCTGCGTGTGGTTTCAGTCTGAGCCTCAATAAACGGGGAAAGGCTTGAGTTGCTGGTGCAGAACTTCACTGGGTTTGCGTGGGGAGGGGGCTACAGCATCCATACCCCCTGTACCATCCACCAGGGAGGGGAACTTGTCTAAATCGGTGCCTTTTGGAGGTCAGACCCACCCGTGGTGGTGCGGGGGCAGCGGTTCCCATGGGCTGCTGGGAGGGTGCCAGCACTGAGCTCAGATTTTCCATGCCGAGCAGCCAGTTCACACGCCAGCGGGTGGGGGGAGCCCAGCAACAAGGATCCAGAAGCCCTGGGTGGGCTGCTCCTCGCCCCCTTTAGGGCAGGGCTGTGGGACCACAGTGGATTTTGGGGAGCCACCACCACTTGCCTCACACCAGGACCATGTGCTACACAGAAGTGTGCAAAGGACCTGGCTTTATGGTAGGAAGGGCAGCAGCCCCCTCCCTGCAGAGTCAAGGCGGTGCTGGAGCCTCTGTGCTGGGACAGATTGTGCCAATCCCGCCGTGCATCACAGCTCCCGGGGGACACCCTCCTCCCAGGGTGGCTCTGCACAGCCTCCCCAGCTTGGGGGGGTATGGAAAAAGGGGGGTACACCCAGCACACATTGGGACAGTGGGATCAGCGCTGTGCAGCTGGCAGGAACACAGGGACAGGGCTCAGAGCCCATCGCATCCCCGAGGCTCAGTGCTGTGGCACAGGGCAGCAGAGCCCCACAGAGCTGGGGGGTCAACGCAGAGCACCCCATCTCTGCCCTTAGGGGACAGCATGGCCCCTGGAAGAACAGATGTGTGCCGCACACGAGGGGCAGCGGGGACATGTGCAGCCACCCAGGCTGCCCTCTGCAAGGCCACAGCCGGGCACCGGCAGCTCGTGCTGCAGTTGGGGGGCAGCGCCGACAGCCCCCGGCTGCGGGAGGAGCGGCGCAGGAGGAGTGCGGAAGCGCGGGAGCTCAGCAGCGGTAAGGAGGGGGCTGCTGCCCTGGGGAAGGGGCCAGCGGCCACAACACCCCCAACACACCCACACCAGGGGTGGTGGAGGGGTTCCTGGGTCACCTCAGCTCGGTGTCCCCGTCCCACAGGGCTGCGACGGGCGCTGCTGGTGGGGTTGCGGCAGGCGCCGGCGAGTCCCGAGGAGCAGCGGGAGCTGGAGCGGCTGTGGGTGCTCTTTCTCTCCGCCTTGGAACTCTTCCTGCAGGACCTGCACCGAGCCCACCACCTCTGCCAGCTCTTCTCCCTGCAGGGGGGCAGCACTGTCCCACTGCGCACGGGACTGGGGGGCCGGGGACAGCCTGGCCCCAAGGGGAGCCGGCGAGGGGGGTGTCCTGCGCAGCCCCCAGCCACCCTGTGCCTGGAGGAGGAGATCGAGCAAGTGAGGGCCATGCTGGCAGAGATGGAAAGCAGAGCCAACATCCCACTGTGGACAGTGGAGCCCACACAGCCAGTGGGGAGAGGTGACATCACAGCACCCACAGCTGGCCCTGCTCGTGCTGGGCACTGCTGCAGGGTCCTCTGATGGGGGGCAGGAAAGGAGGTGGCAGGGTTGTCACACCCTGTGCCCACTTTTGACACCATGGGTCAGGGGACAAAGCCCTGCCTGGGCTGATGAGGCTGGGGGGCTGCCCCCACCCCACGGAGGGAACAGGAGGAGCTCTTGGCACCCTGAGTGTTAATAAAGCCCCTCTTACCCCACGGGGGTTGGTGTCTGCCTTCCTGCCCATGCTTGCAGAGGGGCTGTGGGGACCCCAGGGCTGGGCTGACCAAGAGAGGGTCCCTCTGGCCACTCACAGGGTGCCAGGCTGCAACAAAACCCCCAGAATAAGTTTTAAGCGTGCATTTATTTATACATTAACCGTGGCTCGGAATGCAAAATTAATTTAAAAACAGCCTATGATACAGAAAGGCGGGGGAAGCGGCGGGACGGGGAGCAGGCAGAGACCCAAGTCTGATGGGGAGAGATGGCGTAGGTCAGGTTTCCTGGCTTTTGGCCTGCTTGGAGTATGTCTCCCGCACGTACTTCTTGTAGGCTGAGGAGAGAGGAGTGACACGGGGTTGGGGGTCTCGGGGCAGACATGGAACCAGGCAGGCAGCAGGGTCAGGGGTCTGCACTGCTGCCCACCCCAGAGAGAGCAAGGTGAGGGCTTCCACCCCAGGCACTCACCAGCTTGGTTCCTCCAGAGCTCGGCAGCGTGTGTGTTCAGGGGGCTCTCGATGTTTGGCTCTGGGGACAGGGGCTGGGTCAGCAGGTGGGGTGGCTTGGACCACCAAGTCCTGCACCCCACCGCTGTCCTCCCCTCCACCCCCTGCCCCCGACCGCAGCATTGCTGTGGGACCCACCTGCCAGCAGGCTCTGGATGGAGAGCAGGATGGTGCGGACGTCGTAGAGGGCTGACCACTTGTCCTTGAGGATGTCGAGGCAGATGTTGCCCTGGGTGTCGACGTTGGGGTGGTAGCAGGGTGTCAGGAACCGCACCGTGGGCGCGGTGTAGGGGTACCCGCTGGGGAATTCCAGTGACAGCTTGTACCGCAGCTCCTCGTACGCCTGGGGACAGGAGTCAGTGACAGGAGGGGACCACAGCTCGGGGTAGGGGGTGGCAGTCCCCACCCCAGCAGAGCCAGAGCACACGGGGAACCCCAAGATTAATGGGGCGGGGAGGATGGAGACCACCCTCAACCACGGGGGACCGTGACGGAGCCGGGGTCCCGGCTGCTCACCGTGCCGGCGGCGCCATCGATGGTTCCGATCCACTTGAAGAGGTTGTCGGACTCGGGGAAGGCGGAGATACCTTTGTCACCGGACATCTGCGGGGACAGCGGGTCAGGGCGGTCCGGGACCCCCGGCCCCCCCGAAACCTCGTCTCGGCCCCGGGAATCCACCCGGGACCCCCCGCCCCGTTTCGGCCCCGGAACCCGACTCACCATGAGAGCCATCAGCTCCTGCTGCAGCCTGCGGGGAAAGCACACGTTACCGGTCCGGTCGGACGGGGCGGTCCCCAGCCAGTATCCCCCGTCCCGGCCCCAGCTCACCTCTTCCCCACCGAGCCGCGGGCCGCCGTTGCTCCCGCCTCGGCCGCTTTACGGGCGGTGGCGCTGGATATGGCGGCCGGATCGGCGTTCTGCGAGGCCATGGGCGGCTTCTGGCGGCGGCGTTCGCCGGTTCACGGGCGCTAAACACCGGGCGGCGCCGTACCGGGCTCCCTTCACCTCCCTCGCCTGGCCCCCGCTGCGGTTGTCGCAGCGCAGCAGGGCTCCAGGGGCTCTGGGCTCGTCGGGAGAGCGAGCAGGGCGGGCTGGGTTCTCCTGACGAGTGCGGAGGGGCGATGCGAGGGTATCCTCCGGTGCAGCGACCCGGTCCTAGCACAGCGGCCTCTCCGGTGCAGCGGTGCCAGTACCGATGAAAAGCAGGGGGCTCTCCGGTGCGGCGGCCCCGATTGGGTGCAGGGAGGATCCCGGTTCGGCTCCCAGTTGGGTGCAGAGAGGATCCCGGTTCGGTGTGGCCGCCGCTGCCCGTCCCGACCCGTCCGGTCCCGTCGCGTCCGGTCCCGCCTCCCGCGCCCCGTTTGAATGTCTCCAACGTGCGGCCCCTCGCCCAATCAGCGCGCAGCTCCCTTCGAGCCGACCAATCACGCCTCACCCGGGATGCGGTTGCCACGGCAACGGCCAGTGAAAACCCCTCCATTGGCAGCTGCTCCGAGGGGCGGAGCCGCGGGCCTCTTAAAGGGCCAGACACCACCACAACCATCACCCCCCCAGCCCCAGGAGGCGGCGGAGGCGAGTGCGAAGCGGGTTTATTGGGGGCCCGTGGGGACCCTCGGAGGGGAAAAGGAGCCTCAGGGCTCGGGGGGACCCTCTGGGGGCGGCACATCCTCCCCACGGCGAAGCATCTCCATGTGCTTCTGCATCTTCTCCGTCATCCACGCCGGCGGGACAAAGGGCTTCAGCTCCTCCAGCCGCAGGTCGACGGAGTCCCTGGGGAGAGGAGGGGTCAGACAGCAGCATCCTGGCGCCCACCATGGATCCCCTCAATGGCATCAACCCCTGGCACCCACCGTGCACCCCCAGACAGCACTAATCCCAGACCCCCAGCACCCACCATGGACCCTGGCACCAGCACCAAGCCCTCAATGAGCACTGAGACCCCAAATTCCCAGCATCGAGCCCCCCGGGTGGCACACAGCAGGGTCCCTCCAGCACAAGGGTCCCCTCACAGGGGAGCAGCAGGGGTGACCATGGTAGAGGACCCCCAGGGCAGCACACACATGGCACCTCTGCCCCATCCTCACCTGTAATCCTCACTGGCAGCCAAATCCCGAATATCCTCTTCGATGAGGAGGTAGGCCTGCAGCACAAGGTGGGGACACACCTCAGGGTTGCCATGCACCCACTCTGGTGGCAACACCGTGTCCCCGCTGGTCTATGAGAGCGGGGTTGCTTCCTGGCCCACACCCACGTCCCGAGGGACAGCGGATGGAGCTCCACGTCCCCCAGGGAGCACCTCTGCCTCCGCACACCCTGCCTAGCCTCCTGCCAAAGCCGCTCTGCCCGCAGCAGGCTGCTCCTCCGCCCGTGCCAGCCCTGCGGTGGGTCCTGCCCAGGCGTACTCACCATCTTGCCCCCAGTGGCCCTCATGTGCTGCTGCTCTGCCAGCCAGTGCTTATCTTGCGGATCGGCTGCGTACTGCAATAAAGCAGCAAGGACCCAGCTGAACACAGGCAACACACCTTTCGCTCTGACCATCCTCCTGCTGGGATGCCATGCCCCGCTCCAGGGCTCCCCTCCAGCACGTTGCCCCCACTGGGAGCTGCCAGGGAAGGGGAGTGCTCAGCTCTGCCTGCTGCTTCTCCAGCCTCAAGCCCTGGCTCCAGCCAAACCCACTGCCTCAGAAGCTGGATGAAGCCATTAACTTTTGTTCCAGTGTGCTAGCCAGAACGTGTGCGGGCTCTAAGACAATAAACAAGGGCGTGGGGCAGGAAGAAAACAATCTCCTGATTCCCATCAGAAACCGCTTCTGGCCAAACCCTGAAGGAGGAAGTGTCCTGCTTGTGGCATCTGACCTTAAAGAGGTGGGGATGCTTGATGTAGAGTCGCCCTCTTGTTCCTCCCATCCCGAGAGCTCTGAAAGAGGAACATGATGGTGTGTTGTTACACCTGTGCGGAGGGCGGGCACAGAGGTATGGGGACACCTCCTCTCCTCCCCAAGCCCTTCCTACTGCTTTCGAGGCAGAGAAGCGAAGTGACGGGAGGAGTCTTACGGGCTCCTGCCTTGGAGACACCACCCTCCATCAACAGGGCCATTCCTTACTTGTTTGCTCGAGATCCCAGCACAAAGGTTGTGGTTTCAGTCAGTCGGGATGGATCCCACTACAGAGCAATTGGAAAAGGGGCAACATTAGAAATTAAGCTGGTGCTGGCCCATGCTCCATGAGCCTCAGCTCTCTGATGGGGAACCTCAGAACCACCCCTGGCCTGGGAGGGAGAGAGCTGGCCACAGACCTCCAGATTTCCACAGAGGAGGGAAGTTACATTCCCCCTGAGCTGATCTAAGCAGTTTCCCTCATGGGAAACACTTGTGGGATCCTCCTGGCTACTACTGATCTCCCCAGGCATCCAAACAGTGGTACCACTCTGCAGAGCTAGAGGCTACAGTGCTTGGGGGAGACAAGCAAAGGCCTCCAGGCACTTCGCTCCTCTTCTTGCTCCTCTCCTGCACTGCAGGGGCCATCGGGGCAGAGCACAGCTTGGTGCTGTCCTCTGCTCCCGCAGCAGTAGGGCTCTGCTGGTGGAAGCAAAGGGGAGGAGAGGGTGAGCCCAGCAGCATCGGTCAGCCAATACCTTTGGTCCATCCCTTCTCACGGGCTCAGAAACCTTGAGCTTCCACCTGAGGGGAAGGAAAATGCAGTAAGAATGACTCCCTGCAGGACCAGCACAGCCACCGACAGCACCAGCAGCAGCAACTGAGCCACAGCCCCTCCAGATCCGCCCTCATTCCCACCCTCCATTCCCCTGCAGTGCCCAGCTCTGGATTTGTGTATCTGCTGCACGTTCTCCTCTCCTTGCATGCCAAGATCCCACCATCACCCCTGTCTCACTTCTCACTCAGAATAGTCCATCTGGACCTTTTCACCCCCTCAGGCCTGTTGAAAACAGTTTCCTTGAAGGTCTTTGCCCCTCAGGGAGAACAGCTCAACCTAAACCCCTCTGCCCACCCTCTGGCACTGCCCCTGCACCTCTCCTTTCTGTAGGAGGGAAGGAGACTCCCTAAAAAGAAGCATCAGGCAGCCCTGACCCCCCAAAACACAGGACCCATACTCACGCAGCTGTGCCTGAGACCCCACGATCATTCGACAGGCTCTGTCCTGGAGGCCGCCCTTTTCTCTGCATGGAAGAAATCCTTCAGTGACTCGGCTGTACAGGTGGAGAGAACCCTCTTGGATACACACCACCTCCGAGGGAAGCTACTCTTTTGGTCACAAACAGAAATGCTGGTGGCCACAAGAATGAGCACCTCTGAGCACACAATAAATGGCCTGTGCACTTGCATGCACTCATACTGGTGGAATGGCCAGGAACAAAGAAGGCTTCTCAAAATATAAAATCCCTCCTACCTTTTTGGGAATGGGGCTCCCTCGACGATTCAGCTCCTCATCCATCTGTCGGGCACGCTGGAAGAAGAATGGTGATGGGATGAGCAGGGCACTTGCCCTCATCAGGCGGGCAGAAACCCAGGCATCCAGCCATCCACTCTCACCTTCGCCACACTTGAGGCAGAGAGCACAAGTGCCCAGAGAAATGCCAACCCCACCCTGTCTCTGGGAGAAGCACCGAATCCCAACAAGCAGTGACTGTGCCTGGGGTTTTCATTGCCCTGCAGGGACTGCTGCCCCGGAGCCCAACACCCCCCCAGCTCTGCCTCCTCCCTAGTGCACTGGTGGGCAAGAGGCAGAGAACCAAGCAATTCCAACCCTTCTCCCAGCTCTTACAATTCATTCAAGCCTCTGGGAACAATAATAACTTTTACCTTTTGTACTCCCTGCTCATGGGGCAACCTGGGAACAACCTTTTTGCCATCAGAGAAAAGCAGTTTGGCCTGCAGGAAGAGAAAGAAGGGTTACTTGATTCCAGGCCCAGAGAGGATCCTGCCACCAACCCCCACTTCTGTATCTGCCCAAAAGCCCTCTAACAGCTCTGCTCTTGGAGTCCCATTGTGCAGTGCTTTTACAGATGGAAAGATGCAAAAGCACAATCTGTTCAACTGGGACAACAGCAAGATGTGAAAGAAAAAGATTCCCAGCCCCTCAGGACTCTCTGAGAGGTGCCAGGGGGGCAGCCTCTGTGGAAGCTCCAGCCATGCAACACATGCTCACAGCAGCAATGAGAAGCAGCAGCATGAGCTGCCCCAACTGCTCTCCTCTTCCCAGTGAGAATGAAGCCGAGGATAGTAGCCACAGAAGCAGATGTCCCCCTCAAGCTAATGGCAAGGAAATTAAGAAGGACATGTCCTAGCTGGGCTGCTCTGTTCGGCCAGGTGCCAGGCTCTGCTGAGGGAGCGGAGCCCCTTGCTCAGCACCCACCTGCTCCAGGCAGCTCCGACACGTCTCCTGGATGAGCTGCTCCGGGTCCACCTCCTCCCCGACATTATCACGCACGTTGATGGCTGCCTTCTGGAAAAACTGGAGAGGGGATGGCAAGAGAGGGTTAACACCTGAGCAGCCGGGCAGCGCTGGGGCAAGCCCAGTTCTCACACTGCACCCACAGGAGCCGGGTAGGACAGCCTGGTGTGGCAGGTGGAAGTGGAGCAGTGGGGCCCGTCCCCATGGATCTCACCTTCATGTACTTGTTGAAGACGGCCCGGATCTCCTCGTTGATGCTGGGCTGCAGGACAGCTCGCAGCAGGTCCATGGACACGGCTGGGTCTGTGAAGCTGAAGGCGGTGGAGTCAGGCGGGGGCGGGGTGTACCCCAGCGCGGTCCAACCCAGATCTTTCCCTCTGGTGCCCAGTTTGGCCCAGTCCAGCCTTCCATCCTCCCACCTCGGGTCCGGCCGGCCCGGACCCCCCCAGCCCAGCTCCCCCCGTCTCCCCACCGGTCCCTCCGGCCGTACCTGGTGGTCATCTGCGATCGCCGGCCGCGCCGCTGCACCTGCCGGTGCTTGATCATGATGTTCCAGGGGCTCTGCGGGACACAGCCGTCAGCCGCCGCCCGTTCCCCTCCCGACCCCGGCCCCTGGCCCACCTCCGCCCCGCCTCACCGTGCTGACCAGCTGCTCCTCGGCGCCACCCAAACCCTCCTCGCCCGGAGGCCCCGGCTGCTGCTCCGCATCGCGGGCGGCGCCCATGGCGACCCCGACCCCACTCCCGCCGGCCGCAACCGGAAGCGACAGTGCGTACGTCATCCACCCGCGACGCCGCCACCGTGCGCCGGAAGTGGAGGGTTACCATAGCGACGGCGGCGGCGCACCCAGGAGGGAAAACATATTTGAGGATGGGGCCGTTCCCGAGGAGGGGGCCATGGAGCAGAGCGGGGAACCGAACGTACCCACCCGAGAGGGCGAGGCAGGCTGACACGGGCGCTGAGAGTTTTACGCACTCTCGTTTGCTCCCCGCCAGGTCTCCGCCATTGCTTTCCCTCATGGCTTGTTGTAAACCTCAGCCCTTGCTCTGTGCGGACCCTCTCCTACATATGCGGTCGTCATACGAGGTTATGTGAGAACGCACAGCACCAAAGACATCCTTAGTTCTAAAGAAGTGCAGCTTCGTGGGTGAAGGCACTGATGGATGGTCAGCAATAAAGTCATCGTGAGTCCCAAAGCCTGAAGAAATCACACCGTTCCACCTCAGAACAGGACCTGGCTCAGGTGAGGCCGGGTGTACATTGTCCCTGCCCTGTCCTTCCACAATCTCCATGTTCCTCCTTGTGTTATATTCTGTGCCTGAAATAGGAAACCAAACTCATGTTGTGGTTTAACCTTGGCTGGCAGCTGAGTACCACACACTTACCCCATGCTGCAGGGGGACGAGGGAGAGAATGAGAAGAGCAAAAGTGAGAAAACTTATGAAGAGACATCTTAACAGTTAGAGCAAAAAACCGAATTAATTCCCTTCTTCCCACCATCAGGCAGATGCTCAGCCATCCCCAGGACAGCCGGGCTCCATCATGTGTAACGGTTACTTGGGAAGACAAGCAGCATCACTACAAATTTCTGTCTCCTCCTTCCCCCAGCTTTATATATTGAGCACAACATTATATAGTGTGGGATATCCCCTTGGTCGGTTGGGGTCAGCTGTCCTGGCTGTGTCCCCTCCCAGCTCCTTGTACCTCCCAGCCTGCTCGCTGGTGGGTTGCTGTGGGGAGCAGAAAAGACCTTGGCATTATGTAAGCACTGCTCAGCAGTAACTAAAACATCCCAGTGTTATCAATACCGTTTTCAGCACAAATCCAAAACACACCCCATGCTAGTCACTTGAAGAAAGTTAACTCTACAGCAGCCAAAACCAGAACAATTCGTTGTAGTTACAGTCGGCTTTTTCCTGGAAATCTTTTGTCTTTCTGGAATCTGATTGTACTCGAAACTGGTATTTCCTAGTGTGCAGAATAGTCAAAACAACTTGGGTTTTTTCTACACCTTCTTATGCTGCACTGTTGTCAACAAGAAACTTCTGCTGGGGCAGCTGGATAACAACATTTTCCTTGGTTAATGAACACCTATGGTTTTGCTGGCAATGTTTTTCCTGGTTAGCTCCAAGGTGATTGTAAGATAAAAACATGATGTTGAGGCTGTTCAGTGCCTCATGTTGAGAGCAGCTGCAGTGGAGGACAGTGCAGAACAGATGCTCCAGCAGCACCCATTTCCAGTTTCCTCATTGTGCTTTGTGTGCGAGTGGGGAAACACTTCACTGTGCCATGAAGAGGGAAAGCAGATTCTCTGCCAGCTTTGCTGTATGCTCCAAACCAGCATCTGCACAGAGGTGGTGGGACCTCTGGAGGATGGTCTGTTGGTGTCTCTCAGCATTTGTCACTGCAGCCTGTGGCTGTCCCTGTAGTGATTCTTTGAACCCCCAGCACCCACAGGAGACTGGAGCCGGCTGGGGCAGAGTGACTCACAGCTCATGTGCTAGAAGAGGCTCCTGTCTTCCTTATCTCCTTCCTGCCACTTTGGCTGGGGCAGGATGAGATCAGGCTGTTTCACAAACCTGATGTGAGGATGTGGAGCTAATCAAGTCATCATCAGTGTTGCCATAATTTGATTATCATCAGCTCTGGGCTTTTTATGTGCTTATTATGTTTGCTCCAAATTGTTAACAACAAAAATTGGACATCATTCAGAGAAGAGAAAAAATAACTATGGCTGTAGAATCTCATGGGGAAAGGTGAAAAGAGTGGTCTGTGAAAGCTCGATGGGGAGAGGGCTCTGCTTTGTACATGTGCTGCAGAGAGGACAGTGATCGGTTGTACCTACCACGAGCAGAGAAGTCGTCTTTGTGTTGGTTTGAATCAAGTGAGACTGGATTTGATTTCTGGACAAACTTTCCAATAACAAGATGACTTAAACACCAAAGCAAATCCCCAGTGAAGGAGTCCCTGTCTTTGGAGGGACAAGGGTGTCTTTTTAAGGGCACATCAGAACAAGGCCTCTCGGGCATCAACTAAATGTAACTGATGAGATTACTTCTTTGGATTTCTGCCAGTCCTTCAGTTTTTCCATGTATCTGTGCAGTAGGTGCATATGGCAAAACATGCCAGCCTGCCAGAGACAAACAGCCATTTCGCAGCTGAGGTTACCTGAGCTCTTCTTTGATTCTCAGAGAAACTTTGGAAGAGTCCCACCTGTCCCCAGTGTCCTCAGTGCAGGCAGGCTTTCGGTGGCAGTGGAGAGCCTCTTGAACCCAAGCCCACATCCTGCTTTGGCACTGAGACTCTTGCAGGCAAAGCTTTTTTATCCCACTGGATCTTCATGATGGTGTTGGGTCTGCCCTTGGAGGTCATCACAGGGCTGTGGTGTTGGTGGATGAGCAGCACAGGGGGTGAGGAAGGAGGAATGGGATTGGAGCCTGTAAACTTTTAACTGTGCAACATTAATTCTTTGCATCAAATGCTGTAAGATTATGCCAACCTTCACTGAAAGACAGCGCCAGGACATTGCAGAGGACTCTGTGTTTCAGTGGGCTGAGGTGGGTGGGAAGGGGAAGAGAAGAGGGAGAGAAACCCAGAGGTGTGAATGTCAAGAGCCCCTTTCCCATTGATCTGTGTCAGCCTTGGGATGTCTCATGTGTGGACATGGTTGGGCTCATGGTGGGTCTGAGTCAAGCTCCTGCCACTCTGTAGAAGTGGGATTTCTGTGCTGTGAGCTCTAAGTCAGTTTAGCAGTGACCTGCCCAGCCACAGCCCAGTGGTCTCCAGGAGATGCAGGAGCAGTACATGGGCATTTGCTCTTCCTTCTGGCTTCTTTTGCAAATGATCGTGGCTCCAGTGTCTGCAAGATCCCAGTGAGGGGCTGTGCACACCTGCCATGTCCTGCTGCAGCAGCAGATGTGCTTTTTTGGTTTATTTTTCTTTATTCACCCTCCAGCTTTTCATGACACTGGTGCTGCACTGCAGGTATTCAATGATAGTCAGGGAACAGCTGGTGAGGAGAGGAGAAACACAACTGGAGGACTCAGGTGCAAATCCCACTCTCCATGGACCTGTGCTGCCATGTGCGATGGGTGCAAGAGTGATCCTGCTCCACGGGATCTGAGTCGTGTCGCTGGAACAGGACCTGCATGTCTCTGAGCTGTTTATTTCAGTAGAGAAATGTGTTCTGTGTACTGTGTTCAGTTCTGGAGTCCTCAACATAGAAAGGACATGGAACTGTTGGAACGGGTCCAGCGCAGGGCCACCAAGATGATTAGAGGGATGGAGCACCTCTCCTATGAGGACAGGCTGAGAGAGCTGGGACTGTTCAGCCTGGAGAAGAGAAGGCTCCGGGGAGACCTGATAGCAGCCTTCCAGGATCTGAAGGGAGCTCCAGGAGAGCTGGGGAGGGACTCTTCGTCAGGAAGTCTAAGTGACAGGATGAGGGATAATTGTTTTAAATTAGAAGAGGGGAGATTTAGATTAGATATTAGGAAGAAGTTCTTTCCTGTGAGGGTGGTGAGGCACTGGAACAGGTTGCCCAGGGAAGTTGTTGATGCCCCATCCCTGGAAGTGTTTAAGGCCAGGTTGGATGGGGCTTTGAGCCACCTGCTCTAGGGAAAGGTGTCCCTGCCCATGGCAGGGGGGTTGGAACTTGATGATCTTTAAGGTCCCTTCCAACTCTGACCATTCTATGATTCTATGATTCTCAAGGCATCCTCCTTTACTGGGCAAGCATGAGGGCAGAGGCAGAGCTCTTCTCTGTGGGAGTCCTGGAGTAAGAAAGAGCTCTGCAGCCCTGCCAGTTGTTCCAGATGTTTTGCTGGGTGAGTGGAAGGGAGTCGACCCTACCAACACCGGCAGAACGGCACAGGCTGCTCTGTGGGGTGTTGTGACAGTGATTAACAGCGACGGCAACGGGTGATAAGCACCGAGCCCTTGGGTGAAGATGTGGAGCTGCGAGGTGTGAAACACCGGATCTTCAACAGGCAGTTCGAGTGGAAATTGCACCCAAATTGAGTCACAGCCACGAGGAGAAGACAAAACCTGTATTTAAAGAATATTTCTTGCAATGAACCCTCTTCCCACACAGGTTTGACAGCACGGAGATGGGCACCTTACCTGTGCTGAGCTGCATCCCTTGCGCTGCCCCTGCGTCCCTTTGATGTGAATTTGATAGAAAGCTTTTTGAATAGGAACTTTGCTTTTCAGTTTTCTTGTCAAGTGGCACAAACTTGGAATCACAGAAATAATGACAAGCTCAAACCAATTAATTTCACTTGCCCCACAGATGCAGATTTAAACTTTGTCTTTTGATACAGTAAGTATTGACCCATCTTGCTTGGTGTGTCCTGGCCAGACCAGTCCTTAAGTTCTCGTATAATTTTGATTGTACTTTGGCTCGTGTGAAATTCAAGAAGAAATAATTAGATAGGGAAGGACAAAATTGCAAAATCAGATTGTGAGTAGCACTCTTTTGTGACTTGAGAATAACTTAATTTAAACGGGTTGACACTCACATAATTGAAGGCACTTCTTAATCTGTTATCTCAAACGTGCTAAATTAGTCTTTACCCTGAAATCAGATGCAGAGAAAAGGGAAGTAACTGTGGCAGTGCATTTAATTTTTCATTTAATCTTAATGTGGGTCTCCAGTGAAGGCTGGCGCTTTGGGCCTGGGGTTTGAAGGCAGAAGGTAGATTCCTGTGCTTTCCTTGCCTTGGGTGAGCTCCTGTCTTTGAAATTCTGAGACTTTTCCCTCCTGAGAGCTCTGCTTCACTGAAGCAGACCCTTCTGCTGAATTTGCAGTGGGAGGAACAGCCTGAGCTCCTGTCCCCAGCTGCTGGGGGGAAATAGTTCCACTGCATTCGGTTCTCCCAGGACTGTGGGCACTCAACCTGGTGAGAGGTTGCTCCGCCTGGGGAGTCTTGGCCATAGGCAAAACAGTCTTGACTCAAGAGAATTTTTAATTAATTTAATCTACCACCAGTTAACACAAACTTCTAATGACTGATTAGAGGTAACAGATGCTCCCACTGGCTGCAGCTCAGGGCAGCCCGTGGACTTCTCCTGCACAGGTGTTGCATAAACTGAGCCCTTTGTGCCCAAAAGAGCCCCCAGGTGTGAATGGAAAGGATGCTCGTGTGTGCGGTAGGTAGGTGCCTCTGGCTGCTGTGTGCTCCCTCGGGTCCTCATGCTGTGCTGTTGGGGAGCTCCTTTAGGAACTAATTGGGGGCTTTTGTGCATGTGATAACTGTGCCCTCCTGCCTGAACTCATTTGCTGCTCATGCACGTGGGGCTGGGGGCCAGTGTTAATTTGCTGAGGAGACTTTGAGCTCGCTCATTTGAATGCCTAAACCTGGGGATTTACATTAGTAACATTCAAAGAGTCAGAGCACACTGTTCCTGAACAGAACAAACAAAGGAGATATTTGATTTAGAGACATATATTCAAACGAAGCTTTGATTATTGGTCCTGCAAAAGTCTGCAAATAGCATCTCCTACATGAAACAGCAGCCTTGGGAATGAAAGGCATTTGCATGTGGAAGGAGGGAGCTCCCCAGCCACGCTGCCAAGGGTGGGTGCTCATTCCCTGCCCCTGTTTTGTCTGGGACTGTGGGGCTGGGGTGGGCTGGAGCAGTGCAGGGTGGCTGCTGCTCTTGATAAATCTCACTCACAATTTCCCAAACGTCTGCCTCCTGGGCAGCGGTGTGGTGTGCCAGCAGATGCCCCGTCTCAGTCGAGAGCTCTCCTCTTTAAAACTGCACCAGATTTTGTGTGTAAGTGATTCCCACTGCACTCTCCCTCATGGCTTTAACACAGCAGTGACATGGAGAAAAGAAACAGGTGGTGCTGCAGTACCAGGAGTGGGTCTGCCTGACAGGGATGTTTATTCCTGCTGGTTGTACCAAAGCACTGTGCAGCAAACACCGTGCTCTTGTGGGACAGTGGCAGATGGTGCCATTCTGAACGGGCTGCCCCTGGGCTGGCGTTTTACTTCCCTGCAGCTGACCTGGACAGCCTTTGTAAACCCCATTTAATAATGCAACGGCTCTGGGGGCAGACTCCTTCATGCAGAACGCTCCTGGGAAGTGGGAGATGGTGGGGCTGGTGGCAGGACCAGTGCCTTCTGAAGGATCCCAGACCTCAGGGCAGGGACCTGCCCAAAGGGATTGTCCCTGGAGCCAACTTGGGGCAGGCATGGGCAGCCCTGCCTTCTCCCACCCAGCATTGCAGGGAGGCACCAGCAGTGCCCTGTGAGCTGGGGCTCAGGCAGGGTGCTTTTTACTTGAGTGCTACTGGCTGGCAGTGGTGGAAGAGATCATCACAGCCTTCAGCAGGGTGGTGGGGATTCCTGTCAAGAGCGATGGTGAAGATCTGCCTCCCTGCAGCTGGGGTTCCCCCCTCCCTCCTCCCCATCCCTCTCTGTCCTCCCTGCAGCGTGCAGCCAACTCTGGATCCTGCTTCTGCCTTGGCTGTGGGTGGAGAAAGGCAGCTGGAGTGGTTCCTTAGAACAGAATTACAGTAAAACGTGGGAGGTTCCTACAAGTCACCTGTGAGCTGCTTCCTCCCATTCCTGGACCCGGGCTGTCTGGGAGGAACTTTAAATTGCCAGCCAGCTCAGACCTGGCCACTGGCTCCAGCAGCATGAAGGCGAGAGGCATCTTCCTGCTGGGGCTCCTCGCCCTGTGGGCAGAGCTGCAGGCAGCACCCACCGCAGGCAAGTACAGGTGTGCTGGAAACACCCAACCTCTCTATATTTTAAGAATATTTT
Organism: Thinocorus orbignyianus; assembly: GCA_013400375.1. Classification (NCBI taxonomy): domain Eukaryota; kingdom Metazoa; phylum Chordata; class Aves; order Ciconiiformes; family Thinocoridae; genus Thinocorus; species Thinocorus orbignyianus. The sequence goes on along the minus strand of VXBW01006156.1, from coordinate 444,318 downwards.
CCATATTTTCATAGCATCATAGAGTAGTTGGGGTTGCAATGGGACTTTAAAGTCCATCTAGTGCTATTGCCCTGCAATGAGCAGGGGCATCTTCAACTAGATCAGCGTTGATGGTGATGTTCAGTGGTGTGTGTTTTAATGCCTGTTTTCATCTTTGTGTTTGTGAAAGTTCCCTGTGAAGAGCTGTAGCCCTTGTGAGGTTTAGCCCTTGCTTAAATTTTATAATCTTTGAGTTCTTCAAAACTTCTCCCGAGGTCAGAGACAGTGGTGGTACCAGCAGGCAGGTGTAGAGGTGCTTGGGAGGAGATCTGTCAGTTGAACCAGCGGTGAGGGCAGGGACCGGTGGAAACATCAGCCTGGCCAGAGTCCAGGAGTGCTGCAGGTGGGACCAAGACTGGACCCAGACTGGGCTGCCCAGGGCAGCTGGGATCATCCCTCCTGGCTGGACAGAGCAGCTTCCATCCATGGGGCTGGGAGCCCACTGGGGTGAGTCCCAGACTGGGACCCACCCCTCACAACCCTGCTTGGAGCATCTCTAACCAAAATAAGAACCTGCAGGTTGTTAAAGCCCAGCTCTGGTGGGCTGAGATCTGCTGCCTGCCCTCCGTGCCAGCCTCGGATCAGAGCGCAGCACGGTCCTCACCCCGGGTGGTGGCTGCCCCCTCACTTTGCTTTGTGACAGGTTCAGGGAAGGGGCAGCTCTGGGAGAAGGGAAATTCTAAAGGAAGAATTATTTTTCCCTCTTTTTTTCGTGTTTTTTTTTTGTGTTTTTTTTTTTTTTTTTTTTTTTTTTTTTTTTTTTTTTTTTTTTTTTTTTTTTTTTTTTTTTTTTTTTTTTTTTTTTTTTTTTTTTTTTTTTTTTTTTTTTTTTTTTTTTTTTTTAATAGTCAGCTTTCAAAGGAGTGAAAATTGTGTTTCTTTGGAATGAGCAGCAAAGTGTTTCTGAGAGCTGTGTTTGAGATTTTACAGAATCTGCTTTCCGAATGCTCCTGCACGTGCTGCCAACAAGGCTGTCCTGTTCCAAAGCTCAAACCCCAAGGTAGCCACAACCCCTGAGCAGGGGGCCAGGTTTGCTGTTGCTCTGTACCAGGGTGCTGGGATCGTCGCAGGCTGATGAAAGTGTGTTGGAGAAACTTGAGTTTCTCTGGATCTCCGTTTCCAGCCTGGTTTCAAGCCTTCTGTTAAAACCTGCCTTTTGCCATCAAGCCGTGGTGCTGGTGCCTCCGTTGCAAAGGTGCTGGTCCCTGTCCTTGCCTCAGAGTGACATCCAGGGGTCAGCGCTGCCCTTTGGGGAGCCTTGTGCCACCCTGCTCTGCTTCTGGGAGTGATTGCTTGCTGCTGCTCACCAGCAGAGCATGCAGACTTCCCAAATGTGCTTAGTGATGTATTTATGCCCTGGTTAAATAGCACGTACTCTATTATTTGCATTTGTTTTGCTAAGACGTTGCTGCAATCGCACACGTACACACATTTTCTTGCTTTTTCTTTCCAAGTTCTGACCCAGCTCTCCCAGCTCTGTGCCGGGGTGCTGCTGGGGAGGAGGTCGATGCTTTGGGGGTGCTGGCAGCTGCCAGCATCTCTGCCTGCGAGGGTGGGGGAGCAGGGTGAGGAGGAGCCTGGGCGATGTGGGGTTCACTGCGGGTGTTGGGGCAGGCTGTGGTGTGATGCCATCTCTCCCCAGCTCCCCTCGGGCATCAGCCCTGCCACGACACTGCTGTGCACTGGGAGGCACTGGTGTGGCCCCGAGGGGCTGTGTGACTCAGGCTGGGCGGGCAGCAGCAGTCAGGCAGAGCCCTGAAAATGCACCAGGAAAAGCCTCAAGGGAGAAGGCAGCAGCACGGCTTCTGCAAGCACGGGGAGCGTCCTGCCCTTGTTGATGCCCCAGTTTGGCATCACAGTGCCAAGTATGAGACCCTGAGCCATCAAGGGACAGATCCCTGTGGGCTTTGCCCACCTGGGAACCCTGCACAGTGGCATAGGGTGCTGGTGGGTGGGAGCCAAGAGTGGGAGGGCAGCGCAGGGCTGGTACCCCAGGTTGATGCTGCTGCTTTTCGCTCCCTTCCAGAGCTCCCTGGAGCAGCTCCTGCCAGGCAGACACAGCCAGGACAGCCTGGAAGTGCTTCGCCAGGGAAATGTCCTTTGCCTGGCAAAGAGCCCAATGCAGTGCCTGGTCCGCAACCCGGCAGGAACACCCTGGATGGGAAGAATGAGGCAGGTGTGGAGCAGGCGGGTAAGAACCAGTGCCCACCCGTGGCTGCTACAACACCCACACTGGGGAAGAAGCCGGTGACCGGGAAAGAGCCTGCGGAGGGGAACAAGCCCATGCTGGCTGGAAAGTTGGACACTGGGAAGAAACCTATTTCAGGGAAAAAGCCAGCATGTGGGGAGAAGACTGAGACTGGGGAAAAGCCAGAGGTCATAGCAAAACCAGAGATCATAGCAAAGCCAGGAGGGAAGCCAGACACTGGGGGAAAGCCAGAGACTGGAGTGAAGCCAGAGACTGCAGGGAAGCAGGAGACTGATGGGAAACCAGTAGCTGGAGATAAGCTGGAGACTGCAGGGAAGCCAGAAACTGGTGGGAAACCAGTGGCTGGGGGGAAGCCAGCACCTGCGGAGAAGCCAGATGATGCTGGGGAGAAACCTGTGCTGGGGGAAAAGCCGGAGTCAGGGGGAAAGCCGGAGAGTGAGGGGAAGCCTGAGGCAGGAGAGAAGCCTGAGTCTGACAAAGGTGACAGTGAGGAGGATGGTGACAGTGATGATGATGACAACGATGATGACAACGATGAAAAAAATGAGCACGGTGATGGCAATGATGACGGTGATGGTGATGACAGTGATGATGACGATGGTGACGATGATGATGACGACGATGATGGTGACAACGATGGTGATGGCGGTGATGATGATGGCGACAACAATGGTGACCATGATGATGACAATGACAACTACGATGACTATGGATATGGTGGTGATGATGATGACAGTTACGATGATGGCGGTGGTGATGATTATAACTCTTGGTGACCAATGCCACAGGGTGTGTAAGGAGCGTGTGGGACAAGAAGAGCCTGTGGCTGGTGGGCGCAGGGGTGGTTGCCCCCAGCCTCCTTCTCTGCCTCACTCTGCCAGGCCTGGTCCCAAGCACCAATGGCATTTTGAGCAGGACTTTCTCTTCTCTTTCCTAATAAACCCTACGCTGGGCCATCAGATTGACACGCTGTTCCTGGTTAAAGTGCCTGGCACTGCCAGGTCATCAGGGCTGCCCAGCCCTGTCCTGGGCACAGGGAGCTCCTGTGCCCATTCCTGCCTGGCATGGGCTTGGCAAGGCCCTTTGCACAACGATGTGACTTGTTCCCTGTGGGAGAGCCACAGGGACAGCTCCAATCAGGCCCAGGACCAGCAGAGCATTCCTGGGCCAGGAGAAACATCCCTGTGGGGACTGTTATGCCCTCAGCTCCCTGGAGCTCCCTCAGGTGAGCTGCTCCATGGCCAGGGCCCCTCGACATCCTCCAAAAGCAGCCGCCATGGCAGGACTTGACTAGAAGCCACACGTGCATGGACACCCACGGGTCACACGTCTGTTTTTTCTCAGGTGTCCTGACAGGGTGCTGGGAGCTTGCGTGCCCCTTGGAGCCTTGCTGATGCCTGCTGTGCCATGCTGGCAGTGGGGTCAGGAGCTGGGGGACTGCTACCTGTTCCAGAGGAGAGGGGCACCCCCAGCCAACCCCCAAGGGCTCAGGGCAGCCCCAACACGCTCCTGCTGCAGAGCTGCATCAAGACAAGGTCAGGCTGGCTGTGTCACCATGGCCCTGGGGTGAGCCCAGGTCCTCTCTGGGGACACAATGGGGTTCCACCAGGTGCCTGCTCCCAGGAGGGTCTCCAGGAATAGGAACAAGCCCAGTCCCAGCAGGAATGGCCAGACCCATGGAGTTTGGGCAGGACTTGTGTGCAGGTCTCCCAGAACCTGCCAGCTGCGGTGACATAGTCCCTGCCCAGAACCCCAACCCTCCCACAGGGGCTGAGGTGGTCCCATGGAGACTGGTCAGGGCTCGGAGAGAGACTGACACAGTGAGAGCCAGCCAGTGCTCATCACGGACTGGGTTTACTGGAAGCTGAGGGGGAAAAAGAGACCCCCATGCTCAGCGCTGAGCAGAGGGTGAGATGGTGGAGGTGGAGTGGGGGAGATGGTTGCTCATCCTGTAGCCAGTGTTTCCTTCCATGGCCAGCTGTTTGTCTGTCTGTCTGTTCAGCACAGAGTGGTGCGGGATGGCTGCACACGTGGGTTCCTCAGCCCTGGCCCAGGCTCAGGCTAGGTGAATCCTGGGGGGAGATGGGAACATCCATGACCCAAGACCTCACCTCTGAGCACACCAGGGCACAGCAGTCAGCCCCACAGCAGGACTGTGGGGGCAAGAGGGGCCCAACACCCTGTTCAGGGAGCTGTTGGGGGGTTTCGTGGTCATTTCTGCAGCACGCTGTGTGAGGAGACAGCACTGCTGTGCGGGAAGCTGAACCTGAACCATGGCCACGCGTGTCCCTTTACATGCGGCTGCGCATCCCCCCTCAGCCCCATCCCACCACATCCCCGTGCCCACCCCGTGCTCACCTGTGGACACCAGCCGGGCCCAGAGGCAGCAGAGCCCCAGGAGCAGGAGAAGTGACAGCAGCCGCATGGCAGGGACAGGCAGTGTGGGGGCTGCCTGCCTGGGCAGGGGTTTAAATCCTCCTGGGGCTGGGGGTTGGTCCCAGTGACCCTACCCGTGCCCCAGTGCCTGGTGTGCTCCGTCTCAGCGTGCACCCCCCGTCCCCTCCCTCTCATGGGCTGCTGCCACTGGATGAGCTGTGCAGGGAGGCATGAAGGTGCTGCTGCTCAGTGTTGGGTTCTGTGAAGTCCCTCACAGAGCTGTGCCGTGCCATAGTGTGCCATGGCATGCCACAAGCCAAGAGCAGCCAGTGCAGCTTCGCTCTGTGGGGGTGAGGGACAGGCCAGGTGGCAGTGAGGGGATGGGGGACCCCGGTGTGAGGCTGGCCGTGCTGAGGCAGTGGAGGTGGCTCCCCGGCCGGGTGTTGTGGAGCAGCCCATGGTGCCCTGGCAGCTCTCCGGGCATTGTTCTGCCTCCGGGAACAATCACTGGCTCCCGAGGGACGTACTGTGACCAGACACGGTCCACAGCCCTGCACTGCCACCAGCCCCTCAGCCCCACACCTCCTGGTCAGTGGGTGCCCACCCAGCTCCACGTCTTGGGGTGACAACTGGGGACCAGGGCCCTGTGCTGGGAATGTCCTTCTGTGTTGGGCAGAAGGACTCTGCTCGGGCACCAGGGCACCAGGGCTGTGGAGCCATAGCATTGGGTCCCATGTCCTCAGATGCCTGGGTCCCTGTCACGCAGTGCCAGAGCTGCTTTTTGCCTCCCTCTCCCTTCCATGGGGCTAGCAGGACCCAGTCCCCTCTGGCTGCCCAGTGCCGGTAGCTCCAGGCAGGGTCTCGGATCTGCACCAGCACCATCACCTGGAGGGACATGGCCCTTCCCAGGATCTGGCTGCACTTCGCACCCATGGCTACCCCCATGCCTGGATTCCCACGGCTATTACTCAGGCCCTGGTTCTCCCAGGGATCCTGAAGCCACCCCTAGCGCTGCACTGCTCTGGGGTATCTGCAGAAGTGGCGGTGGGGACTATCCCAGGACATGCTGCCTGTCCCTGGGACTGCATCGTGTTGTCCCATCATGGGGCTGCCGCTGCAGCGTGTCGCAAGGATGGAAGTGCCAGAGCTGCCGGGGTTTTCCCTGCTGTCTCCCTTCCGGGAGCGCCTGTCCCTGCGAGAGGCAGGAGGGCTCCGGCACGCTCGGCCGGGCAGGCTGCCTGTGTCTGCACGTGCAAGACAAGCCGGCCAGCTGTGGACACGTGTGTGCACGTGCGTGTGCGGCCCATGCTCCGTGTGTATGTACACGCGTGGGTGTGTGTGCAGTCCACACCGCATGTGCCATCTGAAGCTCGTAGCTGACTGCGTGGGGACACTCTCCCATCAGTGTGTCCGTGTGCAGGATGGAGGTGACACACTGGTGGGATGACCCATCCCGGGAGCACATGGAGCTGTGAGAAGAGGAACAGTGGGGACCACCAGCTCCATTGTACTGGGGTGTCCCTGCTCCATGTAGTAGCTGTCCCTGTCCCTGTCCCTGGGTGGGCAGCCATGGTGCCCAGCTAGTGTCACCCCTGGGGAGCATCTTTCTTGGCAGACCCACAGGCTCCATGTGGGATCACCTGCGAGTGAGGGGACTTGCTCTGCCCCTCAGCTCCCCCAGTGCCTCTCCTGCCATGCACCCTGGTCTGGGCAGGAGCACCATCCTGGTGGCACAGTGCCGTCTCTGTCCCTGTCCCCGCTGGGTGCCCGCCCTGGGAGGTACCACATTCCTGGCTGCTCCCTGGGCCGGGCTGCCCCAGTCACTATTTCCTCCACGGTGGACACAGTGGCAGGGCAGGGCAGGGGTCACCAACACAGGTCCCCAATGTGGTGTGATTTCTGCCCTGTGCAACCCAACATCTGCCTGGAAGTGCCCCCCCCATCCTTCCCTGTGGTACCCCAAACCCCAGCACTCCTGGGACTGGCTCCTGTGTCCACTGCAGTGTCCTCCTGCCTCCCCCATGGCAGTGCAGGGACGGCAGGGGCTGCTCTGGAAGACAATGTCAGTCGTTAGAGTGATCACCTGGGCAGCTGAGATACTACAGAGAGATAACAGAGAGATAGCAGGGAAAAATGTAGCCCCGGTGGATTTTGGTGCCGTGGCCCTTCCCTCCTGCAGGGCTGGGAGTCTCTGGGCCATCCAGAATGTCCCAGACAGCTCAAGGCTGTGGGAGATGCACTGAAGGCATGGCTCCAGGGCCACCACAGTGCCCATGAAGGGGTCCTCTTCCCAGCACCCACCATGACCCCGCTCCCCCCCTGATTGCCACCAGCATGTTCCTCTGGCTTTGCTCCTGCCCTGCTCGGGCTTTGCCACATTGCCATGTCCCGTGCCAGGGTCACCACCAGGGTCTCCGTCCTGGGGCTCCAGAGAAGCTGTGGTGGGATGCAGCTGGGTCGTGGCACTTCCCTCCAGACCCCACCCTGGGTCCGACTTTCCTGGCCTCTCCCCATGGAGTTTTCCTAGCCTTCCACTTCCCCCTTGGGATAGTAATTATGGCAGTAATTAGGAAGACAATTATTCCTGCTGAATTGGAACGGCTTAATCTGTTTCTCCCTCCTTTTGGCAGGTTTCACCCCACGCCCACCCACAACTGCCTGGCCCGGTGCCGGGAGTCCTACTCTGCTGTGGGTCCAACCCCCGGCTGTGAGCAGGGCAGGTTGTCAGCTCTCCCCTGTCTCCAGGGGATGTCCCAGGCACTGGCACAATGTGGTTACTGGACCCCAATCCACTGCCAGGAGCAAGGGGCTGCTGAGGGGGACAGAGCACAGCTCTGTGCAGGCAGTCCCCAGGGTGGGGAGTGGGTGGAAGGGGTGTCCCCAAGCTGGGGAAGGGTGAGTAAGTGGGTGGCAAGGGGACAATTGTGCCTGCAGAACAGACAGGAGCATCACCGTGCTGTGGGACCTCCCTTCCACAGCAGGCGAGGTGGTACCCACAGGCTCAGCCCCATGTGTGGGACCATCCTGCCTGCTCTCCACCAAGTGGGAGGGGGCGTGGGATAAAGCACAGAAGGGGCACGTCCCACGCATGGCCCTTGAGCTGCCTTTCCTGGAGGACCTGCACCACAGGGAGTGCAGTGCCACAGTGTGTGGTGCCCCAGACCCTTCCCTGGCTGATGGCTGTGCCAGAGCCAGTGGCTTCCCATGGCCTGGCACAGCATTGCCACATCCACTGTCAGTGGAGAGGCCAGCACTGACCTCCCCTTACCCATCCCCATCCCCAGCTTGTCCCCAGGAGGCTGCGAGTGGGCACCGATGTTGCTCCCAGCCCAGCCTGGGCATGCAGCTGCCACCCGGCTGGTCTCATCCAGGGCTGCGCCAGGGCAGCCGTCCCGTCCTACCGGTCCCCCCGGCTCCAGGGCTGTGGCCGGGATGCTGCTGGGGAGGCCGGGCCCTGCCTGGGTGCGGCTCGTTACCCGCATGGCAGGAATTATCCAGGCTCAAGCGCCTGCCCCACTCCCTCCGCCCCATCAGCGCACCTTAAATCCCAGCCCGCCGCACCTGGGGTGCAGACCTGGCTGCCCAGGGCACCATGGAGCTGCTGCCAGGTCACCTCCTGCTCCTCCTGGCAGCGCTGCTCCCCCTCGCCACACAGTCTGGCCCGACCCCACACACGGCTGGAAGAGAGGAGCCTGGGATGGGTAAGTGTGCCCATGGCACATCCTGGGGACAGGGATGCTCTGGATGCTGCTGCCTCCCAGTGCTCCCCACTGCTCTGAGTGGTGCTGGGCATCCACGGGGGAATGGGGATGTGGGAGATTGAGATCCAGCCCTGGGGTGCTGGGGGGCTGCTCAGCCCCCTGCTCCGCAGCCCCCTCCAGTGTCCTGACTGCTGTCCCCCACAGTGAAACCCGGGTACTGCTACCACATCGCGGAGGTGGAGAACCCTCTGGACAAGGACTGTGTCGCCTGTCGCAGGGACACCTTCTGCTCCCGCTGCACCAGTGATGCCAGCTGCCCCGGTGCCACCAAATGCTGCCCCAGCAAATGCGGCTACACGTGCCAGGAGCCAGTGCTGGGTAAGGTCTCGGTGCCGTAGTGGTGGGGCTCTGGAGTGGCTGTGGTGAGCACAGGCATGAGTGAGAGGAGGGGTGAGCCAGGGGAAGGGGGTTCCCTGGGGTGCCCCCGAGCTCTTGCCAGGTCCTCGGGTGCAGTGGGGCAGCACACAGGCTGCTGGTGTGTGGGGCTGTGGGGCAGGCGGGCACAGAAATGGCTGCCAGCGGGAAGGGTTCGGTGGTGAGAGGGGGCTGGAGCTGCGCAGACTTTTCTGAGGGCCTTGGGAGGATGGTGGCATCCCCATCCTGTCCCCGGCTCAGCCAGTTCCTCTTGGACCACGCAGATTTCTGCTACCTGCCCTCCGTCTGCGGCAGCTGCAAGGCCCTCTTCCGCCGCTTCTTCTTCAACGCCTCCAGCCAGCAGTGCGAGGAGTTCATCTACGGCGGCTGCGGTGGCAACAGGAACAACTTCGAGACCAAGGGCGAGTGCTTCCAGGCCTGCTCCCACGTCAGTAACTAGCCACGTGCTGCGTGCCATGTGCCGTGGCCAGCGCCTGCTCCTGCCCCCGGCGATGCCCAGCCCTGCCCCGCTCCTGCCCTCCCATCTCTCAGTTCCTGGTGCCTGGTAGCACCGACCCGGGGAGCATGGTGGCCTCTGCACAACCCCTGCCCGGGGAAGCTGCTGCCAGCCGTCACGTCCCTGTCCCCGCAGGGAAATGTTCCTCACGGGGCTGGCAGCAATGGGTGCTGCTGCCAGGGTGACCGTGCCAGGGGCTGTGGCTCACCTGGGGAGGCTTGCCAGCCAGAGGGCAGGGACGTGTGCCAGCAGTGACACGGCTGCGCCATCCTGCGCCACAGTGTCCGGCTGGAGGAGCCTGACACTCCCCTGGGACTGTGACACTTCAATACAAGGACGGGTCCTCGGATGAGCACGTCTGGGTCTTGTCCTTCCTGCTTGTGAGGGCAGGAGCAGGCAGTGCCCGTCCCTTGCTGGCACAGGGTGATGGGTATCCTGGCTGCTGCCCCACAGCTCCTGCTGTCTCTGGATGAGCCCCCAGCCCCAGCTCTGTCCTCAAGCTGCCAACGTGACCTGGTTGGAAGCTAAAGTGACCTAACGGAGGAGGACTGGCCCCCGCCTCGATGGATGCCAGGGGTAATGCCCATCCCACAGCCTGCCCTTGGCCCTGCGGGTCTGTGTCTGCATCACTTTGCTAGCCCTGTGGCACTGATCCCAGCCCTGGTGGGATCACCCCTTCCCCGACAACTGGTGAGCGATGCCAGGGCATGAGGGGCTGTCCCAGGGCCTGGTGGGGCCAGCCTGGAGCTGCCAAGATTTGGGGGGTGGCTGGAGGTGGCCACACACGTGCTTTATTGCTGGAGGTGGTGGGGAAGGCACAGGCCAGCTGGGGCTCATGACCACCCTGTGTCCCCTAATGTGGGTGTTTTCCTGCCACGGAGGAGCTGTTCTCCCGTCACACAGCATCTGAAAAGGAGGACATGCTTTTAGGGAATGCTGAAGCTGTGGGGACAAGGGACCGGTGGTCACAGCTGCGGCCAAGCATGGCTGGTTCTGGCCAGAGCTTCATCCCACTCCATGTCCCTTCAAGTCCTTTTGCCCTGAAGGTGCATCTCTGCCTGAAAGAGAGAGCTGGAGCAGCAGCAGGAGCTGGCCCCGCAGCAATGCCCAGCTGGGAGGATGCTGAGGGCTGTGCCCTGTGTGCCCTGGTGCCCGCCCCAGCTCAGTGGCCCTGGGCCCCCTTACCACCAGGCACTCGCGTGCAGACACGGCCGCAGCCGTTGCTGCAGCACTTGTGGCCCCAGGGACACTCCTCGTCGAGGCTGCACAGGTCCAGGCATGTCCCGCGGCCGCTGGGGATGGGGCACGCTCCCTCTCTACCTGCAAGGCAGAGCACTCCGCCATGGGGCACCAGACCTGGGGCACCCCACGGCTCCAAGGGGCAGTGCCTGGCTTGCTGAGCCACATCTCACCTCCAGGGACGTCCATGCAGATGCGGCCGCAGCCGGTGCGGGTGCACCTCTGTCCCCAGGGACACTGCGAGTCGGCCTCGCACTCCTCCCTGCACTGCCTGGCACCACGCTGGGGCACAGCCGTGGCATCGTGCTCTGCGGGTGGGAGAGGACCATCTTGTGGCTGCTCTGAGCTGAGGCCGTGTGTGCTTATCACTTGCATGGGAAGAGGGGGAGGCAGGGAAAGATGGATGGGGCAGAGCATGTCCTTGGAGCCAGGAGGGACAGGACCTCATGGGCACAGCCACCTCGGCAGCCCCTGGCACAGGACTCCGGGGTGGTGTGGGGTCCCTGTTAGGGAGGGAAGCCCAGGACACCCCCGCGGGGTTGTCCCCACTGGGCTCTGCTGGGTGGGGGGACCCAAACCCTGGAGTAAGGGGCTGACCTTGCAGGGAGGCTGGCGTGCAGACATGGCCACAGCCGTTGCTGCAGCACTTGTGGCCCCAGGGACACTCCTCATCGAAACTGCAGAGATCCAGGCATGTCCCCCCCTCCCCGGGGATGGGACACACTCCCACTCTGCCTGCAAGGCAAACACTTGGCTGGGGACACCCAGCTGGGAGCACCTCGCTGTCGGGGTGCCCTGGGGTGGCCCTGCATGGCTCCCTGCTGGCCTGGCTGGCTCTCACCTCCAGGGATGTCCATGCAGACACGGCCACAGCCAGTGCTCGTGCACCTCTGTCCCTGGGGACACTGTGAGTCCGACACACACTCCTCTGCGCACCGGCTGCCAGCCCTGTCCTGGCTCTCTGCGGGGGCACAGTGACCCGCTGTCACCTGGCTGCCGTCGGGGACTGGTGGCCAGGTCCCCCTGAGAGCCTGCTCCTGCTACCTCTGGGCACTGCCACGCACTCCCAGCTGCAGCCGGTGTCACAGCACTTCTCCTCTCGCCGGCAGACGCTGTCATCCAGGCACTGGTTCCTGTGCCTGCGCCGGGGGTCCCAGCATGGCTCTGGCCGGGGGCACTCCCCGGGGTGCTCTGTGGGAGGAGGGCACCCAGGAGAAGGATGCAAGGTCCTGGCCCTGCTCGGGTGCCACCAGCCTGTGTCAGTGGTTGGGGTGCCCGCACTCACCTCGGGCTGGAAGGGTGCAGTGCATGGCGCAGCTGGAGAAGCAGCACTTCTCTTGCCGGGGACAGTCCCTGTCGTGGGTGCAGGAGTCCTCCTCCACGCATGGCTCCGACGTCTTCTGTGGCCTCACGTTCGGGCACTTGCCAGGTTTGTCTGGGAGGGGGTGAGAAGGGGCAGTAGGGACAGGAGCAAGCACCCCCCCAGAGCTGTGGGCACTGTCCTTACTGGAGCCTTGGAGCACCCAGACGGCAGCCCTCCAGGGGGTCTTGGATGCCTGCCCTGCAGCAGCACTGCCCCACATCCAGCCCCATGGGAAGTTTGCCAGTGTGCCCAGCAGCGTGCGGCACCTCTGTCCCAGTGACCGTCCCCTCACCTCGTTCGGGGGCCAAGCACACGTGGCCACATCTGCTCCTGCAGCACTTCTCAGCACCCGGGCACTGCCAGTCCCCAGCGCAGGTGGTGCCACATGGGGCCGCGGTGGTCAGTGCCTCCTCAGCCAAGGGACAGATGCCTGGTTTCTCTGGGGGGCAGGAGGCAGTGGGGCTGAGGGGATGACATCAGGTCTCCCCTGCCCATACCCACAGCCCCCAGAGCTGCGGGGGGACCCCTTGCCCGCTGTTTCCCTGCCCTGCCTGGTGTGGGGCTGGGTGGCTCTCACCTTGGGAAGGGGGCAGGCAGACATAGTCACAGCCACTCAGGCAGCACTTCTCCTCGCCGGGGCACTGGGCATCATGCTGGCACCAGGCTCTGCAGTCATAGCTGGGGAACAGCCCAGCGCGGGTCGGGCAGAAGCCAACCTTCCCTGTGAAATGTGGCACTGGGTGGCTGTGGTGCCTCTGGAATGGCTGCACGGATACGTATCACCAGCACAGCCATCCCCACGGGTTGTGCAGCCCCCTTGGCACTGCAGCCCTGGGCACACCGTGTGCCACAGCGCGGCTCTGCCCTCAGCAGCAGGGACTGGGAAGCATCCATCACTTCTGTCAGTCCCAGGCCCCGCTCTGGGGAAGCCAGCTCAGCACCAGGCACCCCAAGGTGGCCAGGATGCTCCTGCCCCCCTCACCTTGGCTGTGTGTGTGGCACTCCCGGCTGCACTGTTGGTGACAGCACACCTCAAATGGGGGACAGTCCTGGTCCTGATGGCATCTCTGCCCGTGGTGTGGCTCTGGGGTGGCTGGGACATGGTTGGTGTCTTCTGTGCCATGGAGCAGGGCCCAGACAGTGGTGTCAGCAGGGAGGAGGTGAGAGTGGGATGGTGGCAGCTCCGGAGGGTGTCCTTGCTGTCCCCTCCCTACCCCAGTGCCCAGCCTCTTGCCCCTCTCTGCCTGTAGTGCCCCAGTGGCACTGCAGCCCCGAGCACTGTGTCCCCCTGTACAGGTGTCCAGCCAACACACAGGGGACAGCAGCAAAAGGCTGGGGACAGGCGGTGGTTCTCCTGCCAGCCCCGACAGAGCCACTCCCAGGAAGCCCAGTGAGGGGTCCCCTGTAGTGTCACAGCTCTGTGCCTCAGCGTGGCCATGGCTCCATGGCATCACCCCTGCTCCCAAGCCCCAGTCCTGCCCATGCTGCCTGCCCTCTCCTGTCCTTTCTCCCCGTCCAGGGCTGCTGGCACACACTGGTGGCCACAGCTGCTGTTGCAGCATTTCTGCACATCGGGGCAGTCGCTGTCACCTTGGCATGGCTCCCGGCACAGCCCCGGCTGCACCGAGGGGCACTGCAGGGCTTGGGGTTTGTCTGGTGGAGCAGAGCAGGCGTGAGGCTGCAGCATCCCTGACCGGTTGCTCTGCCTGCCCCTGGGGTCCCCAGCCCCTCGCTATGGCCATGCACGCCCGGAGCCTGCATCCTGCTGCTTGGGTTCACTGGCAGCCACCAAGAGCTGCTGGTGTAGGGGAGCTGGTGCACGGCCACCCTGGGGACCAGTGGCGGTGGGGATGTGGCAAATATCCACAGCAAGGAGGGGACCTGTGGTCACCCTGGTTTTCCTGCTGGTTCCCTGGAGTCCTTACCCTGCACTGGCTCCAGGCAGGCAGGGCCGCAGCCCAGCGGGCAGCACTTCTGCAGTCCCAGGCAGTCCTTGTCCTCCAGGCAGGGGAAGGAGCAGGGGTAAAAGAGCCCCTCAGGGGCCGTCGCTGGGCAGGCACCGGGTTTCTCTGCAATGCCAAGTGGCGCGGGGCCGAGAGATGAGGCTGCACCAGCAGCATCCCAGGACAGTGCTGGGACACCCACCCAGGCTAGACCCCCTGCCCGCCCCTCTCTGAACCCCTCTACATGATGCACCCCAGCCTCAGGAGCTTCAGGCAGGAGGCTCTGTGGCAGTGGGGATGGCAGAAGGATGGGGACAGGGATGGGGGCTGCGCCAGGCCAGAGTTGGTGCTGGTGGCCATGCTATGAAGCTGTACCTTCCGCTGGGGGTGTGCAGCGGAGCTGGCACTCCTGGGAGCAGCACTTTTGCCATCCAGGACAGCTGGAGTCGTTGGCGCAGAGGGGGGGCTTTAGGTGCAGGCAGCGCATGAAATCCCGCGGGCACCTCCCTGGCTTCTGTGGATCTCCTGTGGCAGGACAGTGGTGTCAGGGCAGCACTGGGTGGCAAAGCTCCATCCCCGGGGAAGCAGAACGTGGGTCCCCACCGAGGGGGACAGGGGACCAGAGCCAAGGAGTGCAGCCCTGGTGCCACAGCAGAAGAGGGACTGCCATGGAGCAGGGCTGGAGCCTCCCCTGTGGCATGGCCCCAGGGCTGCTGTACCCCCACACCAAGACTGGCACTGCGCAGCATGGCACGGCATGGGGCTGTGCCCTGACAAGGCAACGAGTGCCACGAGGAATGTCCCTGGCCCTGCCAGGGAGAAGCCAGCACCAAGCCAGCACCGACTGGAGGTCAGTATCCACCCCTGAGCATCCTGCTGCCCTGCGCATCCTCACTGCAAGCAGCCCAGTCCTCGCTGCTGCTTCCTGCTCTTCTTCCTCCTCCTGACACTCATCTTGGCCATACTGGAAAAATCAGGACAGCGCTGCCTTTGGCACAGGTGAGTTCCAGCTGGAGCTGGTACCTGTGCCCGGCTCCTGCCTGCCCAGGTGGGAGATGCCAAGGGAGCAGCAGTTTCTGCAAACACTCCTGGCTGGCTCCTGGCAGGTTGAGCTGTTTGGGCTGCAAACAGAGACGCTGCCGGGAGGTTTCACTCCAAACAGCAGCTGTTTGGTTAAAACAAATTAAAAAACTAGCTGTTGTCTTGGGGCAGAGCAGCTGCAGTTGGTCACAGCCACCCCCAGCACTGCATCCCCAGCAGCTGTGGGGGGCTGGCAGTGGGGATCTGTGCCCAGGACGCGGCACCCACAGCCCAGGCTCCTCTGCTGGGGTCTGGGCTCATTCCTGTGATCGGAGGCCATGTGCAGGGGTGGGGAAGGGATGGGAGGTGTGAGGAGAAGAGCTCTGGCACTGCAGGGGTGTGGGAGAGGGGGATCTGTGCATCCCTGGCCCCCTGCTCAGTCCCTGCCAGCCCCCGATAGCCCCCTCCTCGCTCCTGCCTTCACCATGCAGCTCCTACTCTGCCCAGAGACCCCTCTGGTGCTGGGTCTGTCAGTGTTGATGGGGGATGCCCAGGGAGGCCAGGAGGGCCCCTGCCAGGCGTGACATCCCCAGATGCTGACAGCTGCTGGGCAGGTAGGGTGCAGGGGGTGCAGGGGGTGCACATGGGGGTCCAAGGTACACACATGTCCATGCAGCCTGGGGTGACAGCAGGGTCCCCATGGCAGCGGGGCTGTGGCATTGGCGTTGCAGTCAGCAGGGACACAATCCCTGCCAGCATGTGCCAGGCAGGGACAGAGGGGACATGGCAGGGGCATGGGGGGATGGTGGTGTGTGCAAGGAGCTGGTCCCAGAATGCCCATGCCTGGCAGCTGCTGGGTTTGCTGCCGGTACTCACCTCCTTCCTCCTCCCCACCTTCCTCCTCCGGTGCAGTGCCCAGCTCTGCCCTGAGGACGAGGAACCCCAGGAGAAGGAAAAGCCCCGCTCTCATGGTGCTGCTGGGGATGTTGTGCGTGTCCGGGGCTGAGATGGGGCCGGGTTTAAAGTCTCTTTGGGGGTGCCTGGGGTGCCGGGGCAGCTGTAGCTGGGCTGCCGGCCGTGGTGAGGCTGGCCGTGCTGCGGGCAGGAGGAGCAGGAGGAGGGGCAGTTCCCAGAACCTGCCGGCGCCCCGCCAGCCATCCCGCTTATCTCCCCAAAACCATGCTTTCGGGTCAGGGTGACCCACGGGGCCAGGGAGGGCAACTGGGGTCAGACCGGTGCTGGCCCCCATGCACACAGCTCTGACCCTGCTGGCTGTGACCCCCTGCCTGGATTTCCATCCAGCCCTGCTTGTCCCTGTCCCCCTTGGGGTGGGAGCCGTGAACAGACCCCACGGCTCAGCCCTGGGGAGCAGCTGGAGGGGCTCTGCTAACTCTTGGCACCACGACATGGGAGAGGTGTCCCAGCATGGGGTTGGGGATGGGCTGGGACCAGGGAGTAAGCGTGTCCTGCCGTGTCCCCTGGCACATGGGAGCTGCTCACTGCCCCCTTCCCATGACAGCTTTTCCAACCAGGTTTTCACACTTTGGGATGCAAATCAGCCCTTCCTTGGTGCAAGGAATCCGAGGGAACTGGTTTCTGCACTCCCATCCGTGACTGCGGAGGGGACATTGGGACAGTCACTGTGGGGAGATGGTTGCTGGAGGGCACCCGCATGGAAACAGGAACCTCTCCCTGCCCCAGGGCAGCACCTGCCTGCAGGGATGGCTGCTGGACACCTGCCTGCGCCATCCTGCCTGCACCATCCTGCCTGTGCGCCGCCCAGGGCTGCCTGCATCTCCTGGGAACCGAGGAGAGCAGAAGGATGGAGGGCCAGAGGAGAAGGCAACCATGTGCTGGTTTATTCTATTTCAGGGGTGCACAGAGATGTAGGGATTTCTCTCCATGTCCGGGCTGCTGGGAGCCTTGGCCTGGCGTGGGGTGGTACAGTCAGTGCACAGCTCCCGGCGGCACAGCTGGAAAGAGCTGGGGATGCTCTGGACCCAACAGAGCCAAACTGGTGCCCTCTCACTGGTGGTACAGAGGGTCCAGTGCAGGGATGGGTATCAGGGCTCACCCATGGGGGCACGAAGGCAGCAGGGTGGGGGTCAGCCCTGAAATGGCAGCTTTCCCTGGCCAGGGCTAGGCTGTGCCTGTAAGAGATGGATGAGGTGGTTGGTGCAGGATGAGTGCTCCTGTGCCAGGGGATGGGAGGGCACAGCAGTGCCCCCACCCCAGCACCCACCAGCCTCCCTTTGTCCCCTACAGGCTGGACCCACTGCGGTGGCCCAGGCTGCTGGGGCCCAGAAGGTGGCAGGCTGGGGGGGGGCTTACCCCTCAGCACGGGGACACACGCCCAGCCACAGTCCTGCAGGCAACATTTCTGGCCGGGAGGACACTCCTTGTCCTGCAGGCACAGTTGGAGGCACTTGGCTGTCCGGTCACCATTGTCCGTGGGGGGACAGAGCCCAGGCCGTGCTGGCACATGTGGAGACAGGGAGGGGTGAGGGGCTCACCCCCTACAGATGGGACACCCCTCTAGGGTCGGAGAGCTGCTGTGCCTGTGGAGGGGGTGAGCTCCTCACCCAGTTCCTGCCCCATGGGGACAGCAGTTGGGTCTCTGCACCCCCATCACCACCCAGGAGGGTCACAGTGAGGGGCAGCCCCTGGGGAGGGTGGATACAGCCAAGGGGGTGACGGCCCTGGCTGGGGGAGCTCAGCCTGGGATGGGGCAGGGTGAGGACAAGAGGGGCTTCACAGGTGGCTTTACCCTCAATGGGTGGTTTGCAGACGTGGCCGCAGCTGGTGGTGCAGCACTTTGCAGCCCCAGGGCAGTCGCCATCAGTGTCACACAGCTCCAGGCAGGGTCCCACCGAGCCCCGCAGCACCACGGGGCACACGCCGGGCTTTGCTGCAGTGCGGTGGCTCCCTGGGGACAATGAGGACAACAGCTGTGCCGGAATCCTGCTTCCCCGAGCCCTGCCCCTGACATAGCCTCTGTCTCCAGCCTGTCCCCATCCTGCCGCCCACCTTCCCTCCCAGAGCCCAGTGCCACCCTCAGCCACCAGCCTCACGCCCACACCAGTTTGACCCAGTGAGACCAGTCACAGCCACACATGGGGTGCCAGCTGGCAGCTGGAGCGGTGAGGGACAACCCTGGACACTGTCCCCACCAGCACACAGCCCCTGACAGGTGTCAGGAATGGGTTGGAGGGTGTCAGGATAGGGTGCAGCCCCTTGCCTGCTCAGAGCCATTGCCCACCCGACGAGGAGGAGCTGGGCATGGTGATCCCTTCCTGCAGCACACATGGCCTGATGCTGCGGGGAGGCCCAGGAGGGGCCCGGGGCTGGCTGTGCTTGCGGTGGGTGCCTGGCACCGGGAGCTGCAGCAGTGGCACATGCTCCCTGGGCCTGGCCAGCTGCCACCGACTGCACACTCGGGCAGGCACGGCCTCTGGGGCTTGTCCAGCAGCACAGCCAGGCACACGCCAGGCTTTGCAGGGGAGGAGGATCTGTGCCACCACTGCCGTGGCTGCAGGGTGGATGTGGGGTGGCCATGAGGTGGCCGTGGGGCAGCCGTGAGCGGTGCCAGGGACATACCCACTCAGGCAGGGGGATGCGGGTCTGATGAGCCCAGCCCTGGGAGGAGGGATGGGGGACTGTACCTGTGTTCGGGGAGACACAGGACAACCCACAGCCGGAGAAGCAGCATTTGCGGTTCCCGGGGCAGTCCCGGTCGTTGGTGCAGCGGTTGAGGCAGGCAGCGGGCATCCTCTGGGTGTGTTTCCGTGGGCAGGAGCCAGCTTTGGCTGGAGGAGATGGGAGGCTCGGGGCTCGGCATGGAGCTGGCTCAGCACCATGGCACCCATGTGTCCCCCACAGGACGATGGGAGGCTGGCAGCACCAGCCCAGCATGGGGACACTCAGGCCACCTTACCTGGCTCGGCACGCATGCAGTGGGTGCAGCAGCCATGGGTGCAGCACTTCTCCCCGGGGCTGCACGATGTGTCATTGTGGCAGCTCTTCCCACAGCTCTTCCCACTGGTGCCACCAGCACGGGGGCAATAGCCCGGCCTCTCTGCAGAGGGAGATGCTCAGAGCGGCCACATGCCCGGGGAGTGGAGCCCCCACTGGGGGCACCCGACACAGGTACCTAACCCCCTCTACATCCCACCCATCACCCTGTCCCCACACCGGCATCTCTCGAGAGGAGCTGGTGGTACCTGTGGTTGGGAGGAGACACGTCCTGATCTGCCCACTCTGGCAGCATTTCTTAGCACCGGGACAGCTGCGGTCGGAGATGCAGAACATCCTGCGAGGGTGCGGGGACCCGCTCCCCACCGCCGGGCACTCACCCGCTTTGCGGGGGGCAGGTGGGAAGGAGGGGGGCCAGGGTCTTCGCGGGGCCTGCTGTGGTGCTGGGATGACTGCGGGGACAATGCCCTGGTCCTCAGAGTGGTGCTGCTGGGCTGGGGTGGGCAGCAGCTCCACAAACAGTGCCAGGAGCACCAAGAGGAGGGTGTGCTCGCCCAGCATCGTGCTGCTGTTGGAGTGCTGAGCTGCTGGACCTGCCGGCTGGGATTTAAACCCTGTTGGGGCAGGGGACAGCCCAGCTGAGCTGCTTCTTCCCACGGCAAGCACTGCATTGGGACCGTGGGAGCGCTGGGCACAAACAATCCAGCTCGGGGGAGACTCCCAGGGCAGTGTTGGGCTTGTGGCCCACAGCTGACACATCTTCCGTAGCGTGCCCTTTCCAGGTCACCAGTGACCCGTGAGCAGCCGGGCCAGGGGGCCGGGCAGTGCTCCTGGAGCCCCACTGCCTGCGCTCCCCAATACGAGCAGGGGTAACACAGGGGAGCAGTGTCCTACCCCTGGTCACAGAATCATAGAATGGTCAGAGTTGGAAGGCACCTTAAAGATTATTGAGTTCCAACCCTCCTGCCATGGGCAGGGACACCTCCCACCAGACCAGGTTGCTCCAAGCCCCATCCAGCCTGGCCTTGAACACCTCCAGGGATGGGGCATCCACAGTTTCTCTGGGCAACCTGTTCCAGTGTCTCACCACCCTCACAGGAAAATAATTTCTTCCTAAGATCTAATCTAAATCTTCCCTCTTCCAATTTAAAACCATTACCCCTTGTCTTATCACTCCACTCCCTGACAAAGAGCCCCTCTCCAGCTCTCCTGGAGCTCCCTTCAGATCCTGGAAGGCTGTTACAAGGTCTCCCTGGAGCTTTCTCTACTCCAGGCTGAACAGGACCTCTCAGCTGGTCCTCAGTGTTTACCTTGTCCCGCACAGGGAGAGTCATTGGTTGCCTCCTGGCACACATGAAGCTGCTGCAGAGAGCCATGGCGCTGAGCTGGGGTGCACCAGCCTGTACCCACACTGCAGGGGGAAGGGGAACTGGCCCCAAGCACTGGGCACTGGGCATGGGGCTGTATTGGGTAGGATGTGGGGCTCTTTCTGCCCCAGGGGAGAGCTGTGGTCTGTCCCCTGCCAAAGGCAGGGGCTCTTGGGCTGCTGGCCTCTCAAAGGCATATGGGACTGCTTTCTCTGGTCCCGGGGGCTGCAGCAGGAGTGGGACAGGTGTGGAAGGGACCAGGAGCCCTGTGAGGAGCAAGAGGTGCCAGGGACAACAGGGCAGGAGTAGGAGTAGGAGTAGCAGCATGGCCTAGCTCTGAGCAGGGATGGGGCAGGGCCATGTGGGCTTCAGTGCCCATGGCTCCTGTGGGCTCCTGCCATGGGCTACGTGCCACTGTAGGGCTGGGAGCACGTGGGGCAGGAGGGAGTTTGGGTGATGCTCATGCAATGGTATATGCCACCAGCCTCCCTGTCCCCCAGCCATTGCAGAGCAAAGAGCAGCCCTGCTTCAATGGGACACAGATGTGGCTGCACTGCAACGGCCCTGCTCCAAGCACATCTGCACACAACTGGAGGAGCCCCAGGATGTGGGGCCATGGAGCAGCTATGGAGCAGCCCAGGCTGTGGGGCAGCCCCGGTCAGAGGCACGGGCTGAGGACCCTCAGAGACGTGGTGCAGCCAGTCAGCACTGGCACTTGTGTGCAGCCAGGTGGCTCAGGCACCAGCACTGGCACCAGTGCCTGGGAGCAGGCAGAGCGGCAGTGGGATGGAGAGATGGCCACAAATGCGACAGGGAGAGGCTGCTTTATTGGTGAGAGCACGGGGTCTGTGGTGCACCCCGAGCAGGGGACCCCGGAGAGGAAGCTGAGGATGAAGGCTCTGAGCCAGGAGTATGGCCAGGCTGGGGGAGGACGGTGCAGGGCCGGGGTCTGGGCGTGTGGGACTCGCATCAGGCAGCAGCTTCCCTGAGGATGGGCTGGCAGGAGGTGGCTGTGCCTGCAAAGGGAGCAGAGGGCTGTGAGTGGGACAGGCACACCAGTGCCATGCCGTGGGTGCCACGGGCTCTCTGGGATCGGTGGGTGCCCAACTGACCTCAGTGGAGTGGCGTCACGCAGGAGACCTTGCCGCAGCCATTCCTGCAGCACTTCTGGTTCCCGGAGCAGTTGGAGTCCGTCTTGCACTGGTTCGTGCAGACACCCAGCATGGGGATCCCTGGGCTGACGGGTGGGCAAGTGCCGGGCTTCTCTGCAAAGGCAAAAGGACATGGTCTAAGACTCACCAGCCCTATAGCTCCCACAGCCCTGGGCATGGCCCTGGCCCCTGGCTGCCATGGAGGAGAGATCCAGCTGGCAACTCCCCTATCCCGTGGCTCTGCCAGTTGGCACTCTTTCCAGCCTGACATGATGGGACCATGTCAGGGATGGGGTGGTCTCTTATGGTCCCCGTGTTCAACTTCTTGCTCAGCTGCACAGGATGTGCAGCCATGGCACGCAGCCACGATGGTAGCCTTGGCTTTCCTCCATGGCTGCTGCAGAGACCCCTGGCCCTGCAATTGAGCCTGGGCAAGGGGCGTATGTCCCCCAGCCAGCTTGTGCTGGCTACATGGAGTCCCTGCCCTGCCATCCCGCTGCCTGCTGCTGCCTGTCACCAGTGTTAGGTTCCCAGCTCTGCACCACACTGTCCTCTGCTGTGACACAACCAGGAGAGCTCTGTCCTTGTAGCCAGCAATGGAAGTACCGGAGCCTCAGATTCACATCCACATGCTTGCGACTGGAGATCCCAAATCCTGTGCGTGCCTGTCCAGGCTGCTCTTTGGCAGGACCGTTGCGGGGACTGTACTCAGCTGGGTTGGCTGTGGGACCGTGTCTGGCACAGGAACAGGGATGATGCCATTGGGAGAATCATCCCAGATGCAGGGTCAGGAGGCAGGACAGCGCCCGCATCCCAGGCTTGTGGCTGCTGGTGAGGAGGCTGAGCAGGCAGCAAGGACGGAGCAGACCCCTGCCCTCTGCACCCACAACAGCGTCATTTGGAGGTATCTGCTCAACCCCCGTTCTGTCAGGAGGAGGAAGGGGTGAGCGCAGCCTCCGCCAAGCCAGGGTGGAGGGTGCACCATGCTGGGAGACCACTGCATGGGAGCACACCCTGGCCCTGCTGGGCTCCCCACACAGCCCCCGATACCCGCGCTGCAGCCGGACATGCAAGGGGTGCCCAGGCCCATGGCCACCACCGCACCCCGGAGCACCGGTGCCACCAGCTGGGACGGGCTGTCAGCTCACGGCAGCGGGGCTGGCTCCGGGCAGCAGGGCCAGGAGCAGGAGGGAGCGTTACCGTCGGGGTTCTGGCAGGCCTTGCCGCAGGCTGCCGGGCAGCACTTGAGGGTGCTCTCGCAGTCGCCATCGGACTGGCACCCCAGCGTGCAGTTCGCTGCTTCCGTCGCCGGGTCCGGGCACACACCGGCTTTCGCTGCAAGGCAAAGGCGGAGGGCGTGGGCGAATGCCGGGGCTGCCGGCCCCACAGTAGGGTGAGGGCTGCCACGCTGAGGCGGGAGATGCTGCCTCCGGTCCCAGGGATGCTGCTGAGCCCAACCGCGCCGGCTGGCTCTCGTCCCCGGCCCCCACCTCAGCAGGCCCTGGGGCTGGGAGTGATGCTGGCCGCTGGCCCGGGGCGTGCCGAGCCGTGCCGTGCCGAGACGTGCGCTCATACTCACTGGTGACATTCTGGGCGGATGCTGGAGGCAGCTCTGCCCAGAGAGCCAGGAGCCCCGCCAGGACGAGCACGCTGCGGGCCGTGGGCATGGTGTGGGTGCCGGCACTGCGCCTACAGGGCCGCCTGGCCAGCCTTTAAGCTCTTCTCCAGGTGGGGCCAGCAGGCGGGAGGGCTCGGCCTTCCGGGTGGCTCCCAAGGGCCGGGCAGGGCCAGGCTCCCCCTTCGTGCTTGCACAACCCGAGTATCAGGTATCTGCCGCTGCTGGCTGCCGACCAGGAAGGGGGAGCCTCGGAGGAGACCGGGCGGCCATGCCGAAAACTTGCCCGGCAGGAACAGCAGCCGAGTGCCACTGGCCCCAGCCCCCGTGGGCCGCACGCCGGGCCCTGACTATCTGCGTCCCCCGGGGCAGCTGGGGCGCAGGGCTGCCACGGCCCCACGCGGGGTCAGCCACTGGAGGCCGTGGGGATGCAGCTGGTACCAGGGACAGGGCACGCTCCATCCCTGCCACCACCCTGGTAATGATGGCAACTCAAGTGGAGCCCCCAGCCTGGGCCACCAATAGCCAGAGGCCAGGACAAGCCAGCGGCGTGGTCTGGGGCTTCAGCTCAGTGGCAGCTACTGCTCTTCCAGCTCCTGCTCCAGCTTCTTGTTCTCCAGCTCTCGCTCCTTGATTGAAGGGCCCTCCAGGCCGTTTGTGCCCCTGGGCAGGCGCCCTCCCCAGGGCTCCCCCGTGCCTCCCCAGCAGCCTCAGGAGCTCCTTTTGCCCAGCTGTAACCTTGTTCCGTGGCCCCTGTCCTCCTTGCAGACTCCAACAGCCCCAGGGATGTGGCCCGGCCGAGCCGGCAGCGCCGGTTGGGCAAGTGGCTGGCAGGGAGCAGGCTGCCGGTGTGCTCTGGCTGCGTGCCTGCTGCTCTGGGTCACGGTGGTGCCGGGGGGCTGCAGGACCCCAGGTCCCCTGAGCCTGGTGGGTGTTGGGATAACCCTCCTGGGCTGCCCTCCGGCGGGCTGGGATGCTCCGCAGCGCCTGGCAGCGTCGCGTTGGGGTTTGTTTGGGTAGGCCCAGCCAGACGAGCAGCCTTGATGACCCAGCGTGGCTGCCCTGCTCGCATCAATATTTGCCGCTCTGCCAGTTTGCTTCTCCTCCACAGGCGTTGTTGGTGGTGGCTTTAATTCCTCGGGGCTGCTGACAGGAGGTGAGCAGCCCAGCGCTCTGGTGGGGGAACCTGGGGACCCCAGTTCCTTCACTTGTGGCTCTTGGTTTGGGCTCAACGCCTCAGGCCATTTGGCTGCCATCATGATGCGGGTCCCTCTGTGCGGTGCCAGTGCTGCCCAGCTGGGTCACAGCCTGGACCCCTCTGCTGGGAGGCAATCCCAGATCATCCCAGCTCCTTGGGCCCCATCCAGGGCATAGTCACAGGCTTGAGCCTTTCCTGTGTGGGGATGAGGGTAAGACCTGCCCTGTCCCCAGTGATGATGTGCCTTTGTCACTGGCAGAGGCTCCACGGGCAGCCCCAGCTCTGGGCTGGAGCATCCCACAGCCCCACATGGGGCTGGGTGTGCCCAGGACCGGAGACATGGTCCCTGCCCCAAGTCACGAGCCAGTGTCTGCTCTGCCGGGATCCGTCTCCAGGTAATTTAACCCCACAGTCAACAATGCAGCACAGAGCGGAGTGGCAGTAAATCAGTAACTGTTTGCCTTTGCCTGCAGTTCCCTCCCTGCCACGGGTGTTTATGCAGTAACAGGAGCTGCTGCGGATGGCCCAGCCGCCTGCCCAGCCGCCGCTCCGTGCTTCACTGCCTTTGCCAGCGGGAACTGATATCTGGGGACAGGGGACAGGACTGGGGCAGCGGGGAGAGCAGCAGGACAGTCCTTATCCACGCACCCTCCGGTGGCTGAGTGACAGGGAGCTACCAGGGAGCCTACCAGGACCTGACCATGCTCAGGCTGGCTTGGATGCTCCTACTCTCTCCGTGTGGCTGGTCCGGGCTGGGGACAGTGCTTATAGGGAACCGAGCTGGACTGGTGTTCCTAGCCGAGGGCCAGTGTTGGGACTCCCTGAATAAAGGTGTTGTAGCCTGGTGGTTCCTGTGCCAGCTCTGGAGCACACTGTTGCGGTGGCCAGGATGATATGAGGCTGATAATGCAGCTGTTGAAGGCATAAGCATTGGCTGGGCAGTGTGAGGGCTGCCCTCCAGGATGGAGGTGAGGGACCCATGCTGTCCCTGCCTGTGCTGCACAGGGTCAGAGCCCACCTAGACTCAGCGGTGGCATCCCTGGAGCAGCATTGGTGCTGCCAGTCCAACACTGCCCACACAGGTGCCATCCCTGTCATGACTGAGTTCTCGCTCCTGTGCTGCCATTTGCCCTTGAGAGTTATTGCCCTGCTCTGACCCTGTTGTTGCTCTGCCCCAGCCTGTGGGATGACCTTGGTGCTGACAGTGAGCAGCCAGAGCTGGGAGGCTGTGAGAGTGAATGCCAGCAGCTGGGCAGCTGGATGGGAGGAGGCAGGAGCCCAGAAACGGGCTCGTGGCAGGAGACAAAGGGGAATCCATGGGGGAAGTCAAGAGCTGTGGGGAGCAGTGTGGGCGGTGGCGGGTTTGCCCAAGGTTGTGCCTTGGACCTGGCGTGCCCGGCTGGCTGCCAAGTGGCCGATCCACTAGCCCTGCTGCCAGCACGTTCAGTCCCTCTCCAGCTGCTCCAGCTGGCCAGTGGCTGAGCCAGGCTCCAGCCCATGCTGTCGTCATCGCTTTCCGGAAGACATAAATGCTTTGGCTCCCATCCCCAACGTGTGGCACTTGGTATGCTGCTGTCCCCACCCTGTCTCTGCCAGGTGCTTCCTCTACAGAGGCCAAGGAGGGTCGTGGGGAGTGTGGGGGTCTGCCAGCACAGCCATGGGCAGCTACCCCCATGCCAAAGCATGTCCTGGGGGAGGATCCTGGCTGAGGACGTGGGATCAGCAGCCCCAAGGCTGACCCTCAGGGCTCTTCCCTGCAGCATCCCTTGGTGGCAGCACCTGCTGCTGCTGAGCCCAGCCACGCTGACTGCACCCAAGCCCCGTGAGTGACTGAGGCTGCTTCATGGCAGCAGAGAAGGTGCTGGAGTCACGTCTCCCTGCCTGCCATGGGAGGGCGGTCAATGATTAAAAGGAAAGTGTTGCTGGGCCAGGCAAGGTGCCCCCGGAGCCTGCATGGAGTGGGGAAAGCAGGGTATGGTGATAAAGGGGGCCATCCCTTCCCTCTGGGAGACATCAGGCCCCAGCAGTCAGCAGCTCAGGGTCCCCACACTGCATGGGCTGATGTTCCCCATCTGACCCCTCTAGGGCCGAGCCATGAACCCAGCTGGCAGCCAAAGGCCAGTGCACCCTGTGGGCAGAGCTCCAGCTGTGCTGCCATGTCATCTTACTGCCACCAA
Source organism: Thinocorus orbignyianus (assembly GCA_013400375.1). Taxonomy (NCBI): domain Eukaryota; kingdom Metazoa; phylum Chordata; class Aves; order Ciconiiformes; family Thinocoridae; genus Thinocorus; species Thinocorus orbignyianus. The sequence continues at coordinate 418,017 of VXBW01006156.1, read as the reverse complement.
CTCTCCCTGCCTACCCACACCGCCTGCACAGCACAGACCACGGTGGCCCCTCTCCACGCTGCAGAGCTGGAGCCTCACACCTCAGTGGATGTGTGTGTCCTCGACTACCCTGGCCCATCATGGGGTGTTCTGGAGCCAAGGATGTACCTGGCTGTGTGCCGGTATGATCGATCTTACCTGTTCATCTTATGTGGATCGGGATGCCCAGCCAGAGCCAGTCCCACAGCCTCCCAAAACCCAAGTGCGACACAGCCACCCCATGCCCCCTGAGCACTCACCTGCAACCCGGGCAGCCGCAGTGGCTGGTTGCAGCTGAGCACACAGGGCGAGGATGCCAAGGAGCAAAATGCCAGTGGTCTTCATGGTGTTCCCTGTGGGTACCAGATGGCCAGCACGGGTCAGCAGGGGTTTATATCCATGTGGGGCTGGGGAGGAGCCACCACACACATAACCTTCGGGTACCGAAACTCTTGTTGCGTTTCACGGTTGTGCCCGAGGCGGTGACAGCCCCACGACGTGTTTTCGCCTGAGAAATCATTTACCACGGCCCCATTCCAGCCCCAGCAGCCAGACTATAACCAGGGTGGGGACGTCAGCACCCAACAGCACCCTCCCTGGGGGAAAGGGAGACACGGACCACGGACCAGGGTCACCCCAGTGGCCATGGGGAGCCCAGAGGAAGGGGTTGGAGCTCTCCAGCTTGGAAAAGAGGGGACATAAGGGACAAGGAGAAGACTTGCACTTCCAGAGTTGCTCAAAGGGTGCAGATAGGAGTTTCTTCCCATGGCTGCAGGGGCTGGGCGTGCCGGAGAAGACCTGGAGGTGAGAGGCAGAGGGTTGGTGGTCTTCTCACTGAGATATGGGACTCAATACTACAGATGTCAAGCACTGCCCAGGTTTGACAAGCATTTAGATGAGTTTATGGGACAGAAACCCAGGGAGAACTGAGCAGGAGGATGCTCCCCTGGGGAGTTCTGGCAGTGCGTGACAGGAGTGTCCTGAGATGGAGCTGCTGGAGGGTCTGGCCATGCCCACCCTGGAGGCCCAGCGCCTGCCTGCCCCGATCTTAGCCTGGTGCCCGCATTCTGCCGTGTCTACCCTTTGGAGCCGTGGGTGACAGCTGACCGGGTCCCCACAGGCGAGCGTGGCCTCAGGGGGAGCAGAGCGTGGGAAGCCTGAGTGACGTGCCAGCCTGGGCGCACCCGCTGCCCCGTGCCGTGCACCGAGCACCATTTCTCCACGGAGACAGGCGAGCGGCTGGTGCCGCCACGTCAGCCGGCTGCAGACGCGTCCCAGCAGACGGATGCTCCAGCAGGGTCAGCACCGGGGCTGCCTTTCACCTCGCCATGCACTGGGACCAGTGCAAGGCAGCTCCGGATGGGGTGGGGAAGCCCAAGGTTAACACTGTGGGGAGGTTATAGGGAGCCCCACGCAACCAAGTGTGCAAAGGTTGATGGTGCCAAGGGTGAGGTGTGCTCTACGCCCTTGGGAACCCCACGGTGCTGCTGCCGCTGCTGCTGCTGTGCACCAAGACTCTGCTGAAGGAGGCCTTTGCTTCCTGCTCACTGTTCTATGTGATGCAGGGGCATGGCAGGGCCAGTGCATCCCTGCCACTGGGAGTGGACTGTGGCACCACTCACCAATGAATTGTGTCCATGCTGGCACGGCTCATCATGTCCCACAGAATGGCAAAGGGTGCCGCCAGCAGGTGGGGCAGAGGCAGCCTGGAGGAGCTGGCAGGGATGCAGCAAGGCAAGAAAGGGGCAGGACTTGGGTTTTTGAGGGGCTGGTGGAAGAGGCTGGTCCTCTGCTGGAGCTGGAGAAGGGGAGAAAGGTCTCGGCTGGGGTCTCGGTGTGAAGGGAAGGACAATCGCTGCCTGGGGGTTTGTCACCAGGCCAGCCCAGCTGGGAACAAGTGTCTTTGTGCTGAGGCTGACGTGACCTCTGCGGTCTCATACAGGGTTTTACAGCTCAACGATCGTATTTCCTCACTTGAAAATTCCTGTTTGCGTCATCTTGGCTCCAAGTGGCCAAATGCACTTATTGTTACAGAAACTGTGGGTCTGAAATAAGGGGAATCTTTAGCAAGAGAATCGAGGGCTGTGAAAGCAGTCCTGTCCCCAGTTTACATGCACAGGGTCCCTCTGAGTGACACTTTTGCCCCGATTTGGCATGTGGTGATGCAGGAATCACTAGCTTTCAGCTGGTGCTGGCATCTCCTTGCTCTGGGGCCTTCGGCCTCATGCCCTTCCTCCCCTGGCTGCCACACACCTGTTCTGTGTTACTGCGTGTAGCTGCGTGTTGTTAATGATGGCGTGTTCGAGTCCTGCAAGCACACAGCAGTGAGAAGCCTGGTGTGTCCTCCTCCCACCGTGCCCTGGCCATGGAGAACAGTCCCCCCAGCCCGTGCAGCCCCCTCCCTGCTGTGCCACACTGGTGCCATGGCTGGGGCTGTGCAACCCCCCTGAACCCCCACCTGCGATGTCTCGCAGTTTCGTGGGCTCCATGGGCAGCAGGGGCTGATCGCTGTTTCTGACTGGCATTCCAGAAGGCTGTGCCACCATCCAGTGTGACCTGGACAGGCTGGAGAGCTGGGCAGAGAAGAACCTAATGAGGTTCAACAAGAGCAAGTGTAGCGTCCTGCACTTGGGAGGGAAGAATTATGGGCACCAATATCAGTAAGGGGCAGACCTGCTGGAAAGCACTTCTGAGGAGAAGGACCTGTGGGTCCTGGTAGACAGTAAACTATCCATGAGCCAGCAATGTGCCCTTGTTGCCAAGAAGGCCAATGGAATTTTGGGCTGTATAGGGAAGAGTGTGGCCAGTAGGTCAAGGGAGGTCATTCTCCCCCTCTACCACGTCCAGTTCTGGGCTCCCCAGTTCAAGAGAGACAGGGAACTACTGGAGAGAGTCCAGCGTAGGACAACAAAGATGATTAAGGGATTAGAGCACCTCCCTTATGAAGAAAGGCTGAGAGAGCTGGGACTCTTCAGCCTGGAGAAGAGAAGGCTGAGGGGAGACCTTCTTCATGCTTGTAAGTATCTGAAAGGGTGGCTTGAAGGAGGATGGAGATGGAGATGGACTCTTTTCAGTGGTTCCCAGTGACAGGACGAGGGGCAATGGGCACAAGCTGGAACATGGGAAGTTCCATTTGAATATGAGGAAAAACTTCTTTCAGGTGAGGGTGCCAGAGCCCTGGCAGAGGCTGCCCAGGGAGGATGTGGAGTCCCCTTCTCTGGAGACCTTCAAGCCCCTCCTCGATGCAGCCCTGAGTGATGTGCTCTGGGCACCCCTGCTTTGGCAGGGGAGTTGGACTGGAGATCTCTAGAGGTCCCTTCTAACTCTGACAATTCCCTGATAATCGTGATCCCGGCGGAGCATCCCGGGCGACGGCCGGCAGAGGAGGCTGTTGCTCCGTCACAGCGGGCCGGGCCGGGCCGGGAAGCGGGGACCGGGGTCCCTCGGTCCTGGGGAGCCCCCTTCCCGGAGGCGGGGACCAGTGTGGGGTGCTGCCCCAGCCCAGGGTTCCCGGGCGGTACATAAGGGGCCGCAGGCGGGGAGGGGGCAGCACGAAGCCATGAAGCCGGTGTTGCTGCTGCCGCTGATGCTCCTGCTGGTCCTGCCGGCCCCCCCCGGCTACTGCCGGGCGGCCGCGGGCCACGGCTGGCCAGGTGAGCCCCGGTCCGGGGGTGCGCTCTGAGCTCAAACCCCCTCCCCGCCACCCCCTCGGTGTCCCCTCGCCCTCTGCTGGGGGATGTCACGGCCTCCGAGCTGCGACATCCCGCCGGGACACCCCACGGTCCCACCCGCCGTCGAGCGGCGGGGATGGAGCCTCCTCGGGGGACCGGGGAGGTGTCGCCCCCGGCCCGTCCCACCTGCCAGCAGCTCCCGAAGTGCTCTGGAAGCGGCTGGTCCCCCGATGCCCTGCACCGCGACGTGTCCCCGCTGTCGCGGCAGGCCAGGCCCCGGCCGTG
>VXBW01006156.1:331925-397901 GCA_013400375.1 Thinocorus orbignyianus | reverse complement strand
CCGGCAGCACCCCTCCCGCCTCGCTTTCCGGCAGAGTGGCGGCCTCCCGGCTCTCCTGAGCTCCCTGCTTTACGGCACGGTGTCGCGCGGCTCCGGTTATTGGCGACAGTTTCCCGGTGGCGGGGCCCGGACGGTGCCATGGACGTGGGGGAGCTGCTCAGCTACCAGGTGAGCGGCCCCGCGGCGGCGGCTGAGTGCTTGGGAAGGGTGGGGGGTTGTCGAGCGGGGCCCGCGGTGGCGGGGCCCGTCAGAGCGGTGGAGCCTGGCTGCCCCCGCGGGGCCTGGGCGGGCCCCGGGCCTGGGGCGGGCCGCTGCTCTCGGTGCTCTCACGGGACCCGGTGTCGCCAACTACTGGGGTCGTTTCCCTACTTTCGGAGAAGCGGTGCCCCCGTGGGACCCGGTTACCGGGTGCTTTTCGGGAAGGTGTCGCTGCTGACGGTGTTGCTTCTGCAGACCGGCACGGGTTGATGTTTCTGTTGTTCACCTGTGCCTGAAGTGAAGCCTGTGCTTGTTTCACGGCTTGCATTCTCTTTCTTTCTTTAAGTTTTCTACCTGTTCTATTACAAAAACAATTTAATTTGATTGTTACCAAAGCCTTTTGAAAAAGTTTTCCTTCTTATGAAAGTTTTCCTTTTATCTCGTGAGGGTTTCTCATCTCTCAGCGTGTGATTGTTACTTATGTCTTGTTTGGGGGTCAGTTCCTAAGCAGATGCGGTAAATTGCATATTTATTGTGAGGAGAGTGGCTTTGGTGTGTTCTCCTGGGGATCGGGGAGCACGATAATTGATTTGCAGTCGTGTTTTGGTGCTTTGCTGCCATTCACGCATGCGATAGTGTTGGCTTGTATGTTAATTCTTAGACAAGCTGTGGCAGTGGCCTTTGTGCTGAATCAGTGGGTAAGAGAAACACTCTGAGACATTATCTACGTTGTAAGTAATTAAGTAGAGGGGTTACATGGCTAGATCTACAGCTTAATTTGGAACACAGGCTTCTGTCTGGAACTTCTTCCTGCCTGTCATCCTGGTGTGCGTCCTAGTCTGTGTCTGTGGAGGCACCGCATGTGTTCAGAGGCGAGAAGACTTTTTCAGAATGTGTTATTTTGAGATGCACAGGGAAAAAGGGAAACTTACCTTTAGGCTTGAGAAATTTCCCATCTTCGTTTCCCGATGGTGTCAAAATACGCTGGAGTATGGCTGTAAGAATAGTCTTTCTTGGAGAACTCCACTAGATTCCAGCTTGATTCAGCTCCAGGACATTTTCTTCCGTGGATTGCTCTGTCTGTCTCTAACATCCCTTCTACTTCCTCCGTTTGTGTGGTGCTGAGACCGCACGGTCCTGCTCTTCTGAGATCTGCTCTACTTTTCTACCTGCTACTTTCCCCAATTTTTATTTTTTTTTTTTAGTATCAAGTTTGAATTATCATTTCTCACATTCCTTTAATTTTCTGCTCTTCTCTGCCTCAGTTATGGATAACGATGCTCTTACTTGTTCTGTGATACAATTTACACCTGAGGCACAGAAAGGCAAACATTCGTTGGCATTTTTTACCCAGGCTCTAGGTTGAGCTTTTGTTTGTTGGCTTTTCTCTTGCTCTGAAAATGTGAAATCTGTGGGATTCCTTTCTGCTGTGAAGGACAGTGCTCATCCACTTTGATCCTTCTGATTTCTGTCCAGCTTTTTGTTGGATGAGCTTCCTACACTGCGATAGGGCTGGAGGTAAAGAAGTGCTGCTCAGCTGCTGGGGGTTACAATTTTAATTTCTTTTCTTGCTGCTGAAATTATTCTTAGCTGCGGGACAAAACATTCTGCAGATTTCAGCTAGCTGCTGAAATTGTTCCTGAAGGTGTTCTCCTGGCTCTGTGCTCTTCTGGTCTCACCCAAAATACAGATGGTTACTGTGTCAGTAGATGGAGTCACACTTCAGAGGAAGTGTTGGATTTCAGCGTCATCCAACTCAGACTTCCAGAATAAGGTATAACCATGAATACGAGTGGAAGGGGTGGAGCAGCAGAAGGCAGATAAAAAACTCTGATTCTAAGATTATGATATTACCTTCTGGCTGAAAGTTAGAATCAAAAGTTCGAAACAACAGGTTTTGCTGCTTCCCATCCTGCACAGGTCAGGCATCTGCTGCAGCTCTGTGGGAAAGGCAACAGAGGTGCCCACCTCCATCATTGCTAGAAATGTACATTCTTATGCACTGAGCATGTACAATTCAGAATATTTCTGTTGTGCTGGTGCCACAGAGAGGATGCTGACATGTGACAGGGAAATGAACTGTGCTGGCTCCAGGCCACCTGCTCTACCCTTCTCAGGGACTTCTGCTTCCGAGAGGAGGGTGGCTCGATGGCTTGTACAACAGCTCCTGACCTGCTCCAGTTCTCTGCCTGGTGGTGTCAGGTTAACTGGAACACACATCTGGGCACTTTCCTGCATGGGGCTGAGGAACGGGCTGCCTTAAGGTTTCCTCATCCATCCTTGGTGCAGGGGTGGCACCAGCTGTCAGTCGGGTGGGCTGGATGATGGGTGATGTGCTCCTCCGCTGTCTGATTTTAATCTCTTGCTGCAAATGAGTCGGTCTTCTCAGCTTCCCTCAGCACAACCCAAAATAATTGCTTTTCTCTTACGCTGTTTTGAGTTTGTCTCCTCTAAATGCCTAATCTGTGCCCTTGCTTAATCAAAATGATGTTCTCCCTCAGTGCCAAACTTGGCATGGAAGATTTCGGGCACTGTGCCACCGTTTCAGAAGCGAGTGTCTGTTGGATTGGGAAAAGGAACCACTTGCAACAAAAAATACAATTAAACAGCACCTGGCAGTTTATACAAAACTCAGGAATCCATAAACTTTATGTGTTTCTGCAAAACAGTTGCAGATGGTCTAAACTGATGATTAAATATTGCTGCTGTTGTGCCCAGAAAGACTCTGCCCAGATCCTCTGTGCCTGGCCTCCCATTACGGAGGGTAATTAAGGGGACAAAGGCAACTCCAGCTCTTTTCAGACATCTCTTTCAATTGTCTTGGGAGGGAATAAGGGAGATTATTTTAATTCTCATTAAGTGCAGATTTCACCACTTCGAGTGATCATTACAAATGGCTAATTTTTTAATGGAATGTTAGTAAAGTCAAATAACAAAAGAAGGGGTAAATAATGGGATAAGGTCCGACTTCACCCAGCGGGGTGGTCTCACCGTGGTTTGGATGAGTTGAGCACTCTCTGTAGTGGGGTGGATCCCTGCGTGTCAGTGGAGGTTCAATTATCTACACCTGCTGCTGGTATCAATCATTTCCTGTAAATTTGCAATATAATGGATGTGTCTGATGGCAGAGGCAGCTCAGCTGAGCAGGTTGTTGATGACTTAGGGAGCCTACAGGAGAGCTGGGGAGGGACTCTTTGTCAGGAAGTCTAGTGACAGGACGAGGGGTTATGGTTTTAAATTGGAAGAGGGGAGATTTAGATTAGATATTAGGAAGAAGTTCTTTCCTGTGAGGGTGGTGAGGCACTGGAACAGGTTGCCCAGGGAAGTTGTGGATGCCCCATCCCTGGAGGGGTTCAAGGCCAGGCTGGATGGGGCTTGGAGCAACCTGCTCTAGTGAGAGGTGTCCCTGTCCATGGCAGGGGGGTTGGAACTTGATGATCTTTAAGGTCCCTTCCAACTCTGACCATTCTGTGATTACCCTGGTAGCTCTTGTCCTGTTGGTGGGTTAAAGCTGAGAGCTGTCAGTGGTTCAGCCAGGCTTGGCTCCTCTCCAGGGGATATTTAGTTTGCTTTCTCGTGTGTAATCTCAGGCCAGCAAACCAGAGCATGGTAAAAGTCTGTCAAGGCAGATCCCTGCCCTGTGCACCTCCCCACATGGGTCCCCATGACCCTGCTCCTCCTCACGGTGCTTTGGAGCCTCCTGAGCGAGGAGGTACCTGCGGCTGCGTTTCATTCACTCCTGTCCCAGCTGGGGCAGAGCTGCTGAAGCTGGGCTGGGGCAACCAGCTTCTGCTGTGCTTGCAGGTGGGCAGCTGCAGGCTCAGAATTGTTAGATTTAATAGTTGTTTTTCTGGATACAGCTGCAGGAGGCAAATTTCCTGTGTGCTTTTTGAGGGGCGTTGGTGGGTGCAGAGATGGGAGAAGATGAAGGGGTCATGGGGAACCGCCTTGGCCACAGCACTGGGCTTTGAAGGGGTAGCCTTGGGCTCTCTGTCTGATGTTACAGGAACACAAACAGGTTGCTCTCTCTGATGAAGACGATGTGCTCGTTCATGATGTATCTTAACAAAAGACTGAGTTCTTTTAAAGCTTCTGCTGTTTGCCATCTCTCATCTATTTTTTGCCTTGGTTGAGAATGAAGTAAAGCAAGCAACTGCAGGAACAGGGTTGGGATAACCAGTCTTTGTACCCTCCATGCAAGTGGTCATCTCCTAGTCATTTATTATATATTATAAATATATTTTTTGTGTCTTACTAGATGGTAGCTCTGATGGGAAGATGAAACTTCAGATTTTGCTTTTATATCTTTTTCTCCTTTACATGATTTTCACAGTGGCAAGCCCCCTTCAGGACTTGTGTGCCCCACGGAGTGGAAATATGAAGGGAAAAGGGCTAATTCTCTCTGAAAGTAACGATCTGTATCCATGTAGGTACAGTGTGCGTTTCATTTGCCTCAGTTTGTGTGCTTTCTGGAGCACTTGGGAATTTCTGGATTTTCTGGTGCCAATCCTTCCAGTTTGTAACGCTCAGATCCTGCACCATCTAGAAGTGTCATGCTTCAGGAAGAAAAAAGAAGGAAAAGTAAGATTGATAGTCGCCTGGTTTATCGTAAATGTTGGAAACAAAATTAAGAAGTTACTGAAGATACCTCTGGAGATTTGGGGCTCGCTTTCATGAGTCCTAAATTGACAGCTCATGCAGAGCTCTCCGCAGTGGCTCCTCCGAGCAGGCTGCAACTGCCTGAGATGTGGTCACAAAAGAAGCTGCATCACTTATGAAGATTTATTTCAGATTTCATTAACAAATAATTTCTGAGCTTCACAGTAACAAGGTTACTAACAAAGCAGATGTCTTGGTAATACGAAACTCCATTACTGAGACTTTTCTAAACCAACCTGATGTTTGGAGAAGGTTGGAAGCAATCAGGAGCCTAAACAATATGTTTTCCTATTCTACGGGATACTTAATCTTGATATTGATCTGCAGTCGCTCCTCTGAGGGAGCCCGGGCAGGGGCCCAGGGCAGATCATTGTCCTTTGATTTAGGACATTGTGTCTGTTACCTTCACCTTCCCATTATGTGTCCGTGAAGGAACAAGGACCCGTGGCCCCTGTGTGTTTCCAGAGGTCTGTCACCCCAGGCCTGGGACCCTGGCTGTGTGTCAGTGAGTGTCCAGCGCAAGAGCAGCTGAAGGCGAGAGGAGAAACATAAAGATAATTCTCCCTTTACCACTCACCAGCTTTTGTTGACTTTGTTGTATTTTATAAATGTCAGCTTTTTTTTTTTAAATCCTTTTGTGTTCATTGCTTTTTATGTGGTGATATCAGTGTTAGATTTAAATGAAAATGTCTTCTGAATAAATTACTGTGAATGCGCTGCATTCAACAGGAACAAAATTAAGCTTAACTAACAAAACAATTTAAAAAAGCTTTTCTTGTGCATTTTTCTAATGAATTCCATCTTCTTGCCAAGTGCACCTTAGCACAACTGAGTAAAAACCCCCACATTTTATTTATCAAATGATTAACTTTCCCTTTTCTACCAGAAAGCAACACTTGTGTAGATGGGTGTGAAGCTATGAAATTAGCTAAATCAATGTGTTTAGACACAATATATGTGTTTGTGTAGCAAAATGCACAACAATGTACGTGCTTAATTCTTGTTTGTTGGGAACAGTCCTGTAGAAAATACAAATGCAAACCGAAGATGAAAATCAATGAGCAGAAGCTAATGCTCGCCTTAAATCAGTTGTTCATGACTGTGCATCTCTTGTGAAATGGGCAGAAACCCAGGTGTCTCACTTATGCCTTGATTTCTTAGCTTTAATAGTGCTGGTTGGAGCACTGCAATATTCTTAGTGAGGTTCTGTGTAACATCAATAACAAAAGGAAAAAGCTTAATGCCTGCTTAATAGCGTTTACCCGGGAATTCAATTACTGTCTATTGCCAATATGTTGGCAACATTAATAATTGCACGCTGGGCACTTCCATAATTTATCATAATGATTTCTGTTATGTGTTATAGAAGATCCTCTCCAACCCCCTCCCCCCCAGTGCATAAATACAAAAAAGGATAAAATAATTGAGATTGAAATAGGATGTAAATTCTGATGCTAAGGATTGTGTACTCAGAGGAAATAGGGTTGGTTTCATGATGGAGTTTTAATTTAGATTTTGTTCTGGTGATATAGTCCCTTCCCATGGTACATTACTCTGCATCTGACAAACCACCAGCTCCCTCGGTCCCTCATTACAGCTGCGGGCTCGTTGAGGGGCTTGTTCCTTTTTTAATGTTTAGAAATGAGAGACATTTCTAAACATCTTCCTAAATTAGGAACATCCAAGGCGAAACTTGTAGGGCTTTTTGCTGTAAATTTCAGGACTTGTTATGGCACTAATTTCTCTATCTGTGTTTGTAACATTAATCTATCAAAGGTGGTTGAGGGTGAATTGGATATTATTGTAGAGTGAGTGGAAGGACAGAGACCTGTGTGACATGAAGGGGACTGAGTAAGGAATATATATTTACTGAAGTTTTTTCCTCAGATGATGTAATTTAAAAAGAACACCTTTTTTCTTTTCCTTTTCTTTATTGGGTTGCTGGCTGCTTGTGTGGAGGGTTTGAATTACTGGTTGTTGACAATGACACATTTGTTTCCAAATGGGTCTTTGTGAAATTATATTTTAATGTACCTAAAAGGTAAGTAATAGGAATCTGCTTTAAAGAAACCAAAACAACTCTCCCCCAGAAAACAACCTACAAAACTCTCCAAGCAAATAAATTTTTAATTTCAAAGCACCTCCAGGTATGCTTCTGCTTCAGGGCTATTGAATTATGAGCTGAGTAACTGCTTTAAAAGTGCATAGGTGCATTTTAGAAGAGTTTTAAGTCAGGAATGTACCTTCAGTAGTGGAAACAGCAGAGAAGATGTAGGGAGAAAGGAGACAGATAACTGAGTTTGAATACATCTAGCTGGGAGCGAGGGTCTAGAGCTTTGATTTGTGCTAATATGTTGTCTGGGAAACTTGGTTCTGCATCTTCCTCAAAGTGGTGACAACACAGTAGCCCTGAAAACACAAAGTGATCTTGGTCAGCCTGCTGTCCAGTTTGCCTCTCATTATAAATAACACTTCAAGTGCTTTTCAGAGAATTTTTTTGTTTGTTTTTTTAACATCTCTCCTGACAGCAAAGTTTTCTTAAAAGCCGAGTTTTGTTTTGCTGGCTTTTCGTTTATATTGAAATAAATAAATACCTAAGTGCTCTCTGGGTCGTGCAGAAGAAGCAGTTGTAGCTGGTCTGTAGCATGTGCATCGTAATTGAATCCCAGTGGGATTGCCTTATGAACCTGAATGATTTGTTGCCCACTGGGACCCAAAGGTTCCCAGCCTGCTGGGATGCTGGAAATTCCCTCCTTGACACCTGTACTTGTGCTGGACCTGGCAGGAGAATGACACTGCTGCCCTCTGCATCTTTCTTTCTTTGAATAAATCCTGAGAAGAACCCAAATCTCAGTTAAAAGACCTTACGTTTGTGAAAGCATGATGTGACTTTTATGATTTTAAACAAAGGATCCCACAAAGCAGAAGAGTGGGGTCTTCTTGCCAGGTGATGTTTTATGAAATAGGCTGGACGCATGTTAGACCTAGTAATGTTATGAAACCATCTACTAGGCAACTAGAGCAGCTGATAGAAAGTAAAAATATTTTCCTTATTGTTTTCATTGCTCTTAGCACACAGGCTCCTTGTAAATAGTAAAGAATTAAGCTTTGTTTTCCTGTAGTTAGAGAGCACGGAGTACTCCTGTTCCAGCTTCGTTGTCCTTCAAAAACTATAAGGATATTAAATTTGGTTTCACACATTTATTTGAAGGGAAAGAATTTTTCCTTTGGTTTCAAATGCTTTCATCCCTTTTTGCCTGAATTGAAACATGGGATTAGGGTCAATGGACTTTTTCTTGACCCTAGGGAATTACCTTTAATTTTGACAATTAAATAGAAATTGTGGAATAAAATAATTGATTGTTCCAAGCAAACCATAAAGGCACAGTCAACACTTAATCTGCTGCCAAGCCCCTGCAGAACTGCAGCAGCAACAATACTCCTGTTCTGCCCTGTGTACTCTAAATTAGGCTCTGATCCTGCATTCGGGTGTCAGCAAACTTTGGACACGAGGATGAGGGAAGTCAAGTTGAATTAGGATACACAGAAGAATTCGATATAACTCGCATATTAGGTGGGTAAAAAATTATCTCTCACTACTGTCTGTTTGAACACGATAGTAGTGAGAGTAGTAGACATGACCAATGTCTTCTGTCTGTAAAACATGACATTGTCTCAGCTGACTTAGCTGATTCCAGATCCTTGAGATGGTCAGATGTGCAGCTGCTGAGCAGTTCAGTTTGGCCACTTCTTGTCTTTGAAATATTCATCTTCGCTGTCTATGAAGATGTTTTCCCGTGAATCGTGCTCATAGATCAAACAAGGTGGGATGTTGACACAGCTCTTGGCAGAGCCATTCATCCACTCATGTGATGTTCCACTTCACTAAATTAATTTCCTTTCCAGTTCTCAGAGTTGGTAAGCGTTGTGTAAGTAAATGTTTTAAACAACTTGTAAGAATTTGCACAGTGTGTCTTGTGATATTGGTCTTCTGGTTTGCAAAGGTCACAAAAAACTCATATTTATTCACCTTGTTTCTCTGACTTCAGCCTAACAGAGGGACAAAAAGACCCCGTGATGAAGAGGAAGAAGAAATCAAAGCACGTCGGAAACAAGCCAGTGCACGAGAGCACAGTCGTCACAGGGAAGAGGAGTCTGCTGCCCTGGAAGAAACAGATGATGAGAAGAAGAAACTTCTTCAGATAATTGAGAGGGATGGAGAAGAGGAAGAGGAAGAAGTAAATCTCTGGGGCCTGAGGGAAAGGGGAGGCAGTGGGAAATAAGAAAATACTAAATCAATTTTCTGTGATTTCATCATTTTACCATGTAAACTATGATACTAACGTGATTTTCACATGCCTCATACAGTTCAAGGTTTTACTTTTCTACCCTAGGGGTAGTTCTTAATTTCAAATGGGGCTTTTCAAATATATCCTCTAAAGACTTAAGGGGGGAGACAAAAGGGAGGGGGGAAAGGAAAGCTTTCAAGCCTAATCTCTCTTTTAGGTTGGGAATACCCAAATCACCTTCTAAAATAGATTTTTAGGAAATAGTTTCTGTATTCTAAGCAGTTTCCTAGCTCTATTGTTCTTGTCAGTACCCCTGGCCATGCAGCTACTCCCCCTCTCCCCCTCTCTGTAGCCGTGCAGCAGCAACAGCAAATAAACAAACGTTCTTCTATACAAGAAAGGTCTTGGGTCAGAGGAGGGGGGTAGCAGCTGTCAAGGGTAAATGATTTCAAGCCTCGGAGACAGAAATCCAATGCAGCATTGGCCTTTCTGCCAAGGGCCAGGGAAAAGATCACTTTATAAATGTGACACATGGATTGGTATAAATCTAGAAGATATTTGCTTCCTGTTGCCTGTGTCCTGTTTGATAAAAAAACAAGTGATATTCACCACTGCAGAATCATGTAGGTTTGTAAAATATCATTGTCCTTTGTATACAGCATCGATAGCGTTCAGCTCGGAAAATCTCCCTCGTTTTTTTGTTGTTGAGCTATTGCCTTTGCAGTTTTTGCTGATTTTGGAGAAAGATAATGCAGAATTTCTTTAGCTTTTGGGCTCCAGTGAGGGTGGATGGATGTAGCCAAAAGTTCTCTTGACTGGCCGTAGTCTTGTGGATTCGTGCAGCATACAAATCCCACTTTTTGGGCAAGTGGAGTTCTCCCATGCAGGTATTTTAAGGGCTGGAAGTTCAGGTTTTCTTGATCTTGTTTATTATCTTGGAATGCAGTTAATTTAAGTGCCATCAAAATGTGCTGTGTACCAGCAAATTTGATGGAAGGAAGCTAATCTGTAAGACACTCTAATGCTGAATGCAAATTAAATACAAGATACAAAACTGATCTTAATGGAGATATTGTAGTGATACATGTTGGAGAAAACAAAGAATCAAATAGAATAGAGGCAGGCATCATCAGGATGTGTGGCAGTATCCTTGTGGATTGAAATCCCATTGCAGGAGGAGTATGGTTTGGGTGCTGTTGTACTGATTTACCTGAACTGGTGTGGTGCTAAGACAGGTTGGGCTTGAGAATGTAGGAAATCCAATAATAATGTGAGACTTGGGTTGGTTTTCATATTCTAATGAAGTTTGCTGGAAAAAGTAGAAATTTTCCCTCTCATACATTGCCATTTAGGGTCGCTGACCAAAGAACCTTCAAAGCCAGAAGCAACTCCTGATTTCATCCTGAGCAGGAGATAGGGCACAAAACTTGGCTTAAGATTTAAAGGGATCTGGTTTGTTATTTGTTTTGAGAACTGCTCTTTACTTCTCTTCAATAGTGATTGTATCATAGTCAAATAGAGGAAAGGGAAGAGGTTTCACAATAAGATCTATATATCAATGTTTTATTAAAATAATGAAACAAGGAAAATAACACAGTCATGTTTATGTTAGGGTGATAGCTCAAGTTATGTTACTACTGTTCAGTAAATATGTAATGTCAACTGAGAAATGCCTTAGAACAATTTAAAAACTAAAAAGAAAGTACTAGAGTAAAATATTGATTTTTTTTTTCTTTAGAAAAGGACTTTAAAATAGAAGTGAGAGCTTATCCAAGTGAGGAAAATACAAAGGAGTATAAACTCAGGGCAGTTAAATGTAGACCTACAAAAAGAAATACCATGATGAACTTCAGAAAAGAAACTATCCATGGACGTTTGCTGCTAATACAGGTTTACTCTAATGTGTCAAAAGCAAAAACCCTCAGTACGTGCTGATGGTGCCAGGTAATAACAGATGCAGAAGAACAGCTCAAGGACGATGAGCCGTTGCAGGGGTGGGGTTTTTTTACTGATACTCAGTTTCAGAAAGTGTAGGGAAGCTCTTCTGGTTCTTTTCTGAAGAACTTTCCGTTGGTAAAACCCTGGTTTATAAAAACCTGACTTGGAAAGTTTTGCTCTGGGGAACCTGCTCAGGTCAAGAGTTGGAGTAAATCAATAGATGAATAGCAGTGGAGTGTGAGGTTTCTGGCAGCTTTGTGCTGTGAGACTGCCGGGGGCTGCTGTTTGTTCCTGAGGGCTCTGGGCCCGGCTGCAGTCTCACCGTGTTGCTGTACACACTCTTCTGCATTTTGCCGCGTAATTGTTCCAGCCATCCAAATGCTAAGCTCTGTTTTCTGCCCTTTCCAATTTGGTTAGGAAGAACCTTTGGATGAAAGTTCAGTGAAGAAGATGATTCTCACCTTTGAGAAGAGATCTTACAAAAACCAGGAGCTGCGGATCAAGTTTCCTGACAATCCAGAGAAGTAAGATTATGTTTGAATCCACTTTTTCTTTGATAGGGCTTCAGCCCTAAATTCATTTTCTGTTTCATAAGGCTGATGTAACAGCAGTTATTGCTGTGTAGTTCTCCTAAATTGTATTTGAAACTGACTTTGTTAATTAAAAATGGCATTGAGACTCTGGTGGTGGCTGGTATATGGCCAGCAGCATGAAGAGAATAATTAGCAATAAAGGAAAAGTTCTAGTTTATTAAATTCTTGCTGTTGTTAATATGATAGATTGGGAAGCCTCAGTATTAAATTCCTGCTGCTGTTAATGTGATAGATTGGGGAACTTTAGTACTAAACCTGGAGTTTGTTGTTTTTGTTTTGGGACTGCACAAATTCCATGAGGTTTTGTTAGTTACGGTTTTGGTATCTGAGCAAGTGGCTTGGTTCTCAAAAGTGAGCACTAACTAACTCACCCAGCATCAGTCATCTTGGCACTGGAGGGTCATCAGCCACATTCTGTCATTTTTCAGGAGGTTCCTTTGCTCTGTTTCCTCACCGATAGGCAGGAGGTGGGTATTTTGGGGGGTGGGCTGAAAGGTTGAGATCCTGGATTGGTAAGTTTGGCTTTCCAAATAATTAAAGATTTCATGCCATCATTTTGTGATGTGACCACAGAAGATCAGAAATGCTGGGGCCACGCTCAGCTGGGGTGACAAGTCTTACCCGGGATCTCCTGGAAGGTGGTGATCTCTTTTTTGAAAAGGGCTGCACATATGCTTTTTGCCTTTTTATTAACCATTGTTTTTCTTCTTGCCTCAGGTTCATGGAGTCTGAACTGGATCTGAATGACATCATTCAGGAGATGCATGTGATTGCGACGATGCCTGACCTGTATCACCTGCTGGTGGAGCTCAACGCTGTGCAGTCTCTGCTCGGGCTGCTGGGACACGACAACACAGATATCCTTTGGTTGTTAAAGCAGCTCTCGTGTGAGAGGCTTTCTACAGACTTTGCTCTAATCTCTTATGTTCTTCTCTCAAGGCTCCTGTGTATGTTTTTCTCTTCTTTCCCACCGCACTGAATTTATGTCTGTCTTTTTTCTTTTTTTTTTTCTTTTTTTTCAAAGTGAAAGCCTTCTTTCTTCAAGTAATATTGATTTTGAATTTTTTTTCAGTGCTGTTATTCTCCTTTCTTGTTTTATGGACCTTTCATCTAGGTTTGAGTGGCTGTGTTCAAGTGTGAAGAGATGAACGATACAGGAAAAGCTCAAGTGCGGGCTTAGCAGTGTAGAGCCTTGAACTGTGGGGAAACTTTGTCTGGAATAGTTCCCCGTAAAACCAGAAACGATTTACCCCTTTTTGTTGAGTTGTCACGCATTCACCTCTTTGCCATGAACTAGCTCAGCACAGAGCTACACCTGCTTTTGTAAATGTGATAAATTCTTCATGTATTCACACCTTTAAGGTGGTGTGCTCAGAGCCTGAGGCTGTGGGTAGCCCTTCTGGTTACATTAATACCTGGAGACGTTTTCATGCTCAGTTAGTTCTTGTGTCACTGAACCTGATCCTGGCTGCTGCTCCCCTAAAGATCTGAGGACATCTCAGGGAGAGTTTTCTGTCTATACTGTTAGAGATTTTGATAGTTTTGAATGAAAACAGTGTCATCCTTTGAATATCCTGATGCCTTGATGCTTAGCTGTCAGCTGATAAATAGAACTCTGTCTGGTTTACCATTGTGCAGGCTTTAGAAGTCAGGCTCAGGCTGCATTGCTTGTAAAATATTTTACAGTAGATTAAGCTGAAAAATTGTGATGTGATTTGAGAGATTGTGTGTCTGTCTCCTGACAGACCTTGGTGAATGGAGGTGAAGCCCAGTGGAAAGAGCACTGGACCTAGACTTGGGACTAAAGCAGGCTTTTCTTTTTACCTTTCTATTTATTTGTGACCTTAGGAAAGTAATTTATTTTTGACTTCTTTATGTGTAAAGAAGTAGATAATATTTACCAGCTTTTCTGAAGTGTTTTGAAATATGCCATATTAAAAGGACTGTTAAGTGTTGTGATCCAGTACACAGAGCTTGGGTTTCTTTTTTAGCCCTTTTTCCTTGTAGCGATGTGTATTAAGAATTCATAATTCTTAATTGTAAGTGGGTGCAGTGATCAGAAGATAAAAACAAAACATAAATATTTTATTGAATGCAAGTTTATATTAGAAAGCACTGCTGCGTGCTTGGATATTTTGACTTACATCTAGCTGAACCTTGATGTGGCAGAACGCTGGTCCCTGCAAAACAGAAACACTGCAGCTTTCCTTATCTCTGATCTGTAATGGAAATTACTCTCGAGTAAATGTTTGTTAACAATTTACTGCTGTACAATGGGAAGCACCTACCGTGCATAACGAGTTTCGTGGCTACCATAGCTTTATTCCTTATTTTCTTGCCAGGCACCGCAGGCATTTTGTGTGTGCTATGTGTATGGCATTAAAAGCTTATACTGAATTTCTCATTCACTAGGAAAATAAAAATTGTAGGGATTTTGCCTGGGATAGCAGAGCTGATTCATGGCTGGAGTGCGCAGGAATACAGCTTGCTTTGTCCTTTCAGCCATGAAAAGCTGTGTCCTGGGGTCACTGCTGCTGTCAAGGACTTGTCAGTGTTTCCACTGTGAACTTTTTTTAATTGGTTTGCAACTTGTCTGTCAGTTAGTTTACGGGTAGAAATTTGGCCTGTGAATTGCAATTTTGAGAAAAACATATTTCTTGTTATAAAACTGCTGAAGTGTTTTCAGATCCGTTGGAAGCAGGACACAGGCTGCGGTGATACCTCTTCACTGTGCTGCTGCTTGTGTATGGAATAGAAACACTATAAAGTGAGGCATCTAAATGTAAAACCAAATTGATACAGCTCAGGTTTTCTAATGCATCTTTGTTAAAACAAATGGAAGAAGATTTTAAAAATGAGGTCTTCAAGGACAGAACTAAACAAATGGCTCTTCAGATATAATTTAAATGTAGTGTCTTGAGGGACTAATGCAAGGAGACAAAAGCAATGTCCAGGGGGAGCAAATAATCTGCTGAATGATTCATGCAGTTTTACTCCAAACATGTGAATGAAAGATGATCACCAACAAGATTTTATTAATGAAAGAAAGGAAAGCTTCCAGTCAGGTTTTGCTTTTCTGTCTCCTGAATTTTGTAGGACAACTGATACTCTCACTGGAAGCCTCAACAGACGCTTCCTAGTCAGGAAGGCTCTGCAGGATGAACTCCTCTGACTGCTTGGGTTCTTTGCTGTGCACCAGAAAGATCTGGCTCTGTTTGTAGCACCCAGTAGGTAGCAGAGCCTGCAGTTAGTTTCCTCCCTTATCTCTCCCTTCTCTTGTCTGATCAAACCCCATCAGAATCCCTTCTCTTGACCTGCTGGTTTTGCTCTTGCTGGTGCAGTGCAACCTGTGCTTACCTCTGGTGCTGCAGTGGCTCACTGCTGACTCGCCTTCAGCTTGTTTCACATTCCCTTCTGCAGAGCTTACCTCTCCTGTCAGCTCTGGCATGTGGGCTTGTTCCCTCCCAGCTTACTCCTAGGACTCTTCTTTTTGAACTTCATGAGGTTCCTATTGGCCTGATCCTCCAGCTTTTCTTAATTAGTAATTAATTCCTTGCAGAATAAATGTAAGGCAGGTTATTTTCTCTAAACTTGCTTATTGATTCACGTTCCAACTAGCTATTAAAAATTGTACCCTGGCACCTTTGACCATTTTTTTTTGTATAAACACGAGTGACTGTTTGCCCAGTGGGGAGTAACCACCCTTCTGTTTGCTTCCTGGTGCCAGTTGCAGCTGGAAGTGACATCTGCCCATCAGGAAAATGTGCAGGTAGCTTTGACTTTCTTAAGGAGTGCTGCAGACTCTAAAGTAAGTAGGGGTCTTACTGCTAGACACCCTCTGCAGTGCCCAGACAGAGGTTAGCTCGGGGCTGGGACAGGCAGCTCTCTGACAGTCTTTCCTGAGACTGGGTATGTCACAACTGAAATTTTGCGAAGAAAAGATGGATGAAAATACTTCTCCTGCTCCTGTTTGTGTGTCTGAGCAAATGCCCAGATAGGAGAACTGGGAGGCTGGGTTGTTAGCCTGTGCATTTTAAAGAGATTCATCACAAAGTTGTTACATAGGACATGCAGAAAACGGCGTATCCTGTTCTACTCCAGTGGGACCCGGGCAAGATTGATCAGCGCGTCTGAGAGAATAGGAAAGTGGGTCTAATGAGGTGGAATACGTCTCGTTGTACAGGAGAGCTGTGTAGCAGTCAGGAGAACCATGTGTTATGCAGCCCCGAGTTAATGAGTGAAAATTGGGCTGGCAGAAGCTCTGCTGTTGCTGCGAGGGCCGTGGTTAGAGGAGCATGCTGGCCTAATTGGGCCAGGCAGGAGGGGGTGATGGCTCCTGCCTTCCCGCGGTGGCCTTGTTAGGTGTGTGCTGTATCAGGTTAGCAGGGGTATCGCTGAGAGCAGGATGCCCAATCAGATTATTGTAACTCATTTCTATTTGCTTGTATTCAATCTTGACGACGCAAGATGGTGCCTAGTTAAACCAACTCTAGCAATTTTGAGTTGAAAAAATAAAAAAATAAGTATCGTCAAGGAACGGTAAAATTGCCTGATGCAGTAAGCACACAATCATACTTTGTTTTATCATTCTAATTGTTAGGCACCAAAAATCAGAGAATCCTATGAGGACTGTGCTGAAGTAGTCTCTGTGCTCTTGGCTCTGGTGTTCCTGTGCTGTAATGTATCACCAGTTGGTTTGGATCATGTCATAGAATCGTAGAATGGTCAGAGTTGGAAGGGACCTTAACGATCATCAAGTTCCAACTCCCCTGCCATGGGCAGGGACACCTCTCCCTAGAGCAGGTTGCTCAAAGCCCCATCCAGCCTGACCTTGAACCCCTCCAGGGATGGGGCATCCACAACTTCCCTGGGCAACCTGTTCCAGTGCCTCACCATCCTCACAGGAAAGAACTTCTTCCTAATATCTAATCTAAATCTCCCCTCTTCCAATTTAAAACCATAACCCCTCGTCCTGTCACTAGACTTCCTGACGAAGAGTCCCTCCCCAGCTCTCCTGTAGCTCCCTTCAGATACTGGAAGGCTGCTCTCAGGTCTCCCCGGAGCCTTCTCTTCTCCAGGCTGAGAGCCCACTGGCCTGAGAGCAATCTGCTTTTGGTATTAAATGTCTCTGCCTCTGTGTTGGTTTTCCTTAAAACCTTGCACATGTTTCTATAGCTGTGGTAGACCTGCTTCAAGAACTGACCGATATAGATACTCTCCATGAGAGTGAAGAAGGAGCTGAAGTCCTCATAGATGCTCTAGTAAGTAACAAACACCAAATTATGTTAATGCCTGAACATCTGCCTAATACAGCACAGCAGCAAATACTCTGAACTGCCACGCTTTCTGCAGCTGTGGTTATCCGTGTTGTCAACACCATAATGGACTTAAACCAGGTTGGAAGAGCCTGTTCTTTTGTAACTGAAATGCTATATGGAAGAACACAATGTGTGTTTTTAATGGTGTCCCAGAGTTTGGGGAGTAGGTTCTTCGTGCACCTTGTCTTCCACTTCTTTTTTGTAAGGAACGCGCTTGTATTACAAAATTTGTGTAGGCTGGGAGATATTTTTTCATGCAGGAAGGCAGAATGAAGTAATATTTGTGACTTGGACAGTATCCTGTTGAAAATATGAGCTTGATTTGCATTTTTCTTCCTACTTGTGGAAAAGTGTGACCTCTGCTCACCCGTGGAAAAGTGTGACCTCTTCTCACCCATGAAAAATTGAAGGTTGTGGCAGGGCTCAGTTCGTTATCTGAAGGACAGCAGGGCCGTTGTGATTGTTCAGCGTAACCTGCACAGGAGACCAATAGTCTTCTACCCAATAACTCCTGTTTCAAGCATGAAAGTTTTCATGTAGCAGAGCTAATGCACTTTAAGGGTGGAGGAAGGTTTAGAGGTAAGAATCGTTTTTGGTGTAGAGATTAAACAACCCCAGAAAATTATTTATATGCAGTAGAAGATGCATTGCTCAGTCTTAAGTCCTCTTTCTGCAGTGGTTTGCTTCTTTTCCTGGGATTTGCACTGGAGCTTCCTGCTGCACAGCAGTGGGAGAAGGATGCTGACCCAAGCAAAAGCCCTCCAGGGAACCAATGCCCAGCAAAACTTGAGATTTCCATGTCTGTCCTACCTTTGGGCAGCTTCTGCTAGTGAATTGCTGTGTTTGTGAATCGCTGTGGCTGTGTTTTGTTCTGTAACTATTATGTTGAAGTTAAAAGATGGGGAATTACGGGTCTTCTTTTGTTTGCTTTGTTTGGCTGCTCTTGTTTTCTCCTGCAATCCTTCTTGTCCAGTCACTATAATGTTACCTTCCAAAGGTTAATGACAGTGGCCGGGAGCCGATTTCCTCTGGCTGGCCTCTGGGCTGTTCTTAATTACTCAGCCTTTGTGGAAGGATTGCTGGATGAATGAAGTGGTAGAGAGGAACTGCTGGAGAAGATGTTTTCTATAAAATGTGCAGAGAGGTAGTAAATCAAGTAAAGTTCTCCTTCTGTTTTCCTTGTCACCAGCCCACCGATAATAGCTAAGTTTTAGATGCTTTTTTGTCCCCTGTGAAAGAAAATAGTCGGGCATCTCTTGGGAGAAATGTTTAGATATCTGCTTTTTAGATTAGTTTTTTTTTTCTTCCTAAAGGGAAGTAGGTCTAACATAGAGTGTCTGTGAAAATTGTTGCACTACCTTCCACAGCAGCTGATGCTTGTGTTATTTCTGCATGTTCACTGAGCCCAAAGGTAGTTAACAGTGTTTGAATTGGAAATGTTATTTTGTTTAACTTTTCCAAGCTCTTGTCCACAATGGAGAGTTAGCCAAATCCAAGCTGGACCCTGTCCAATTGCAGCTTTAGAGACATACTTCTTGTGTTAGCTTTCTGATGAGGAGGATCCACCTGTAGATGTGGGTTCCTGTGCCTGCTGTTGATTTGTCTGGCTTTGGTTGGCTTGCTGAAGTCAGCTTGGTACATTCCTCTTGCTAGGATTTAAATGCAAGGCTTCAGCTGGTGATAATTTGGGTTTTGGATTTGAATCTGTGTGTGTGAGCATTGTTCTTTCAGATTTTTGTACCCTTGAAGGTGGAATATAGAGCAAAAATGTAGGCAGGCCAGCAGTAAGCCTCTGAAAGTGGAGCTGCTTGTAGAGCTGAGGTAGCCCCATCCGTTGTGGTTTGTGCTGCCTCGCACTTAAGAATTCTGAGGGATTATAAATCAATCAGGCTGGTTCAGAAAATGAGATTGTGACAAGGTGCACGTTTTCCTCCAGATGTTTTTCTGTTTAATCTCAAACACAAAAGTTGTTTAATTAATTAGGACAAACATAGCGGCAGATTTACTTGGTGATTCCTTTGTTACCTCTGAGATTTTAGAGCAAGATAGTTAATGTCTTCTGATTGTGTCTGGCAGGATTTTTCAGTAGGGCTTTTTGGTTTCTATTGTTTATTATCCCCCTCCACCGCCAACTCCTTCATCTCCCTTTTTTCAGTCTTTCTTATCTTTTTGTCTTTCTCATGACCTGGTGATTTAGGTGGAGGGCCAGGTCGTAGCCTTGCTGGTTCAGAATTTAGAGCGCCTGGATGAAAGTGTGAAGGAAGAAGCTGATGGTGTCCACAACACGCTGGGTAAGTGCCTGTTGTGCAACCTCTTGTTTTCTGCTGTGTTTTGGACAAAGCTGGGTGTGGGTTATCTCTCCCTTTCCTTTCTTCCTTGCCTTGAACTGTCCCGGTGAGGGTAGAGGACCCAGTGCAACTTTTGATCAAGCAGAGCTTTAACTCCCAGTAAAGCCTGGTCCCTTGTGCTGAGGTTTGTTGTGTGACTGCAGGTGAGCTGTCTCTTCCCACAGCAGCTACACCAGGAGGTGCTGATGCACAGATGAAACTGTGCCCTGCACCAGGAATGCTCCACTGCCTGTGCATTTACTGTGTACTTACCTGTGAGTTCTACTTACTCTATTATGAGAGCTGTTTATGTCTTACCAATATATTTAACTTTCAGGTAGTAAAACATTTGTATTTCATGGAAGTACATCGTTACCTCTCTGTTCCCCAGTCTTTCCAGTAACTGCTTTGCAGTGTGTCACTGTTACTGGCATTTAGACCATCATCTGCTTCTTTTCGGCTATTTGGGATTATGTCCCGAGAACTGAAAGAATGAGAAAGACTGGAAGCATGAGTTAGGGAATTTTTACTGTTGCTGCTGTTGTTAGTTTAGTTTTGTGCAGTAAGAATTGCTGCTGGGGTAAAGAGAAGGTATCTCAGGCTTCTTCCATAAAGAGCTGGTGTCACAGTGAGGGTGGACTGGGTGGGTAATGTGAAAACAGAGAGTATCATAGACCTGAGCTTAAGTCTCCCTCCAAAAAAGGTGGTTTTGTGCCTAAGATGTAACTTTGAGAACAGCAGTGTAGCCCTCGTAGGGACCTGGCAAAGCAATATTGATACAGGCCTGAAGCTGAACTGCAGGTGGGGAAAACCTGGTGTTTTCTGTGTCTTTCTTTTCAGCAATCGTTGAGAACATGGCAGAGTTCCGCCCCGAGATGTGCACAGAGGCTGCACAGCAAGGCCTCATGCAGTGGTTGCTCAAGAGGCTGAAGGTGAGTTTGTTTTCCTGTTGTCATTTGGGAGATACTGCAATAAAAACTGACAGGTCACTGCTCTGGAACCTGGTGTGCTTGAGATGGTGTTTGGCACAATATTAAAGGTCTGAGGCTGTTTATTGTTGACTCTTTCCATTTGTATGGGTTATCTTTGTGATAACACTTGTGAATACAGAGAATTCAAAACTTGCCTCAAACCGGAAAGTGTGTCCCTTTTAACTTACTATAAATTAGCAAAATGAAAGGAACAGAATGTGCAAGAAGCTCCACACGATGTGATGCGAGACTGTGTGTAGGAATACTCTCGTTTTCATAATGTTTGCCTGGAAGAGTATCTAGGGTTGAGTCTTCTTTAATGTCTGTGGGTTTTACTTGTTTCATGAGAGTTCTTTTTGGCAACACATCCCTGATCTGCTGTGAGAACTATGGTCTTTGTTGCAGAGTTGGTCCTTTCCCAGACCTACAAACCAGCACTTGGGCTGTGGCCACTGCTGTTGTTGTCCCTGGTAGCCACAACAGCGCTGTGTTCCTGATTCAAGCATCAGTGGTACTGGAGCTCTTCCTTCCTTCTGTGGAGCAATTAGTATCAGCTTAAAATATGGCTTAAAATAATCCAGTTCTGTGTGTGTGTGCATTGGAGAAGCCAAGTTAAGGACAGCAAGTTGGAATTCGGAGTTTGTATCCTCTGTGGTTTTAGGTTAAATGGACATACTTTTGTTTTGTCTTTCCACTGTAAACATCTAACAGTGGAAAGTGTCTTGTCTTCTATTCCTGTTATTCCTGTATTTGTGGGTTTCTGGTGCATGGCCAAGACCTGCAGGAATGTAAAAAGCTGATCAGGGAGTGGGGAAACTAATGAAGACCATTTTGTGCCTTCTTACATCTCTAACACTATTTTGAGTTTCGAGTGATGTCTTTGCTTAACTGCTGCTGGTGGTGGCTTTTTCTTTGAACTCATCTTACTGCCTTTTGAATTCGAAATTACTTTTTGATATTCGTAGCATCCTGTGGCAGTGAGGTACACAGTTTAACTCTGTCTCGTGTGAAAAGGTGCCTAAACATTCTGTGGAAAATATCGTAGGAAAAGAAATGATGGTTCAGCTCTCTTACAGAGCTAGTGAAGGAAATTTAGCAAGCAGATTCTGGCTTTTTCCTAACCCTTTTAGGTTTGGAGGCATTAGCGCTTAATGTTGTTTAAATGTGGTTAGAAGGCCTCTGAATCGCAGAAATACACTCTCAGCTTTGTAAGCATGCAGATACCCCTCTGTGCCCCTCATGTCCTTGTTAGCAGAAGTAACCTATAATTTCTCACTACAGGTAGTAACATAATTATATTCCTTTTGCTTAAAAACAAAAACTTCAGTTAATTTTATTCCAGGCAGGTGCGTACTGAGTGTAGGTCTGCTGCCTGCCTTGTAATTACTCTGGCAGCTGAAAGACTTAGGAATTCGGGAAAGGAAGATAATCACAACTTGGATTCCCCTGCCTAGCGCCACAGAAAATGAATGTTAAATGCCCTTGAAGCTCGGTGCTGGATGTGTCTCTCCTTTGCCCTGGCATGTGTTACCTCTGTCTGGGGATGTGTGATCAGGCAGTGGTTTTTCTTGCTTACACGCTGTCGTCATTGGGGAACTGCGCTAATGAAACCCTTGCTGAGGCACCTTCGCTGTTGGCAGCGCTTGGTCTTGAATCTCTCGCCCTGACAGATGTGTTTAGGATTAAACCAGGATCTCAGCATCTGGGTAGAGCGTTGCGCTGCTGCAGAGTATCTGTGAGATGAGTTTTAAAATCAAATGTTGGTAAGGACATCTGGCGCGCAGCACAGAGTGTGAATTTGTGTTTCCTGACTGCATTTTAGGTTGTGTAATTGCATTCTGACTGTCAGAACCACCTCGGGAAGCTCAGTTGGAAAGCTTAATAGCTTACTTCTCTAAATATAAGCAGGGTTTGATGATATTGTGTGCAGCTATGAGAGAAGAGAGCGTTATTTCCTAATGCTCACCGTAGGACAGCAGTTGGTGTGCACCATGGCAGGAGCCAGCAGGTCTGTAGAGCACCAAGCGCCTGTCACCAACTTCTTCTCACAGCACTGATGGCTTGGAAATGTTATATGGTTGCTATAAATACCATCACCTACAGAGTGGGTTGGGATGTTTGGAATGAAAAGCTTTATTTATAGTCAATGCTTTGTGGCATTTGAGAAGCAGGAGGATCCCATGATTTTGTGTTGTGTGGTACCAGTAGATTGTGACCTTCTCTGTGGTTGCATGTCGGGATAATTGGCCCACGTGTAGCTCTGCACGGGCAGGTTCACTCAGTCAAGCCACAGGTAGTCCTGCATTTGGGGAAAAAACCCACGTGGGTGACAAATGGTATGTCTGAAGCCTAGTACTTAGTGCTTGCTTTTATTTTTTTCTTCCCTTCTCAAACAGTTTAATATAAATAGCTGGTAACTGATGATTTTTAAAATGGTTTTGTTTATTTTATGAACTCCTTCAGTTAAACCAGTTTGCATTATTATCTGATCAGTTAATGTTTAGTCTGGTTTTTGTAGATGCAGCAGCTTTAGCATCCTGCAAAAACAATGGATCCAGTTCAGAATCCCACTTCAGAGTTTTATTCTTTTTCCTTCAAATTCAGCGTTCTGGTTTTGAATTTTTATTTTTTTTTTTTTATTATTAAAAATTTGAGTATGGAGGGAATGTATAAAATGAACATTATGTTACTGTGCAGGCTAAACCCATCTCATGTTCTCCTGATTGTGACATTGTCATCCTCATACAAAATCCTGGGAGTTACTGTGTAATGTTACTGTGATGTATTTTCTGAAATTCTGTTTTTGGTGACAGATGCAGACTTTCAGACTAAGGATAAACCCGTGCACTCACATAACATCATGAAAAATTTAGTACAAGAAAGAGATTCCGTGTTGCAAACAACTGGAGACTGTTCTCAGTTGTTTTGAGCCAACTTGGTCAAACCTACGTATGTGGTACAGGGTGAAGCATCGGAGCTGAGCACGTGAGCACGGACACAGCTCCCTCTGTCACCCCTGAATCAGAGAGAATTATTACTGTTTTGTCACTGAGGCATCCTGCAGAATTACTGCTCTTGTGTTTTGCTTTAAGTGTTTCTCATACTTTCGGTGATTTGATTAATGTGTTCTTCAAATCAATGACACAGAGAGCTGTGCCCTAATGAGGCTCTTGTTCCTTCTTCGCCAACAGGCTAAGATGCCTTTCGATGCCAACAAGCTGTACTGCAGTGAGGTGCTGGCTATTTTGCTCCAGAATAACGATGGTGAGATGTGCCTCTGGTATCTATATTCTGTTGGAGTAGGATCCAGGCTTCTCTCAGATCACAGCAGCTCTCTTCTGCCTTTGGCTTCCCTTTGCCTGTGCTCTCCCTCCTGTGTATACACTCTCTCCCGTACGCATGCGCCCTCTCTGCAGCTTTTGTACTCTGTCAAGCCGTATTGATTTTGTTCGCTGATGTATCAGTGTTAGATGGCTGTAAAATCTGTCAGTTAGCTTCATTTTTCTCTCTCTTTTTTCCCCCCTTCCCCCCACCTCCGTCTAGACAACAGAGAATTGCTTGGGGAGCTGGATGGGATCGATGTGCTGCTTCAGCAGTTATCTGTGAGTAATTCACACACGCCCTCTCTGCCATCAGGAGACTCACAGGCTGGGTGTGAGGAGGGGGAAGAGGTTCTGGGTGTAGCGCTGTCCTAGCAGACATTTAGGGTATCTGTAGATACTGGAGCACAGCAGTGCTTTATATTTAGTGGTGGCACAGTCCCTGAATAACTTCCACGCAAGTGTGTCATTTGTGGTAAGTGAGGATAATTTCTATTTTACAGATGCTAATGTATGCAGAAATGAAATTATTTTGTTACAATTACACAGCAATTTGGAAATAGGCAGGATTAGAATGTGACCACCTTCAGAATTCTTCACCCCAGGCACTGGGCTGCATTGTGCCTGTGTTTGAGCCATCAGAAGGCTGGATCTGAGTTGAGTAGCACTTTTTTTTTTTGAGGCAGGACTGTCAGGAGGTTTGGGTGCTGCAGAGCAGACCCCGCAGGTATGTGTTCTGCCTTGGAGTCCTCTGGTAACAAGCTTATCCACATACTTTTGTAAATTGTGTAATCGGTGAATTTACTTTTCCTTTTGGAGGCCCTGCATTGTCTTCCAGCTGCACATTTGTTGGGATACAGTCAGGAGAGTGAAAAGAGCAGCAGAGTTACAGGAGAGAAATCATCAGGGACATGTGTGACTGCTGCTCTGATGGCAGCAGTCTTGTGCATATTAGATGCTGAAGGCTTGTGATGGGAAACGTTCATGTGTACTCCACAATAGTTTGGACTAAGTTGACCCCTCCACTTTGGGGTAATTCTGTTTTCTTTGGCATGCAGGTGTTTAAACGGCACAACCCTAGTACAGCAGAAGAACAGGAAATGATGGAGAACCTGTTTGATTCCCTTTGCTCCTGCCTAATGCTCAGTTCCAACCGTGATCGCTTCCTGAAGGGCGAGGGTCTCCAGCTGATGAATCTGATGCTGAGGTACCCAGATAACTTTGTGATTTTTCTTGGCTGCTTTTGATTTACCAGCACACGTTCTGGCTCGATACTTGGGTATTTTTCTGTTTACAAAATTTCTGTGTTAGCCTCTTGTGTTCTGTTCCTTTTTTTCCAGCATGTAAGTTGAACCTTCTCAGACATAGAAGCTCAACTCTTTGTCTTTAGCTTTGTTTCCTATGAAATAAGGTTACTACAATAGCTGCTGGAAAGTAGCAGTGCAGATCTGTGTGGCAGACACCCAGATGAGAGAATGCTGTAGATCAGGCCTCTAATCCTCTAAGGGTTTAAAAGACCCCTCTGAGGGTAAGAAAGACCAATTGGATGCCTCCAGGGAAGACGTTTTTCCTTTTGTTCCACGGTTCAAACTTCACTGTGGTGTGTATCCTCTAAACTGTTGAATTTTTGTGGATGT
The DNA here is from genome assembly GCA_013400375.1 of Thinocorus orbignyianus. Classification (NCBI taxonomy): domain Eukaryota; kingdom Metazoa; phylum Chordata; class Aves; order Ciconiiformes; family Thinocoridae; genus Thinocorus; species Thinocorus orbignyianus. The sequence continues at coordinate 372,651 of VXBW01006156.1, read as the reverse complement.
TGATACAAAAATTGCTTTTGTGAAATACCCGTAAGTATGCATCTCTTCCTGTGACATGTTTTGTCACACCGTGAATTTCCAGGGCTTCTCTGCTCTCTCTTTGCTTTTACTTCCCAGCCTGGTACCGAATTACATCTTCCAAGCTGACTGGTTTTCTCCAGACCTGGGGACTGGGCTCCGTGGGGCTCCGTCTGGCTTTCCCTGGTGCCCCGGGCTGCGCGTGGAGGCTGGTTGGCAAACGCCAATGAGAAATGATGTGCTCCTGCAGCGCATGGCTGGGTAATGTGCAGCAGCAGGGAACTGAATAAATAACCAAACGTGGATTATTCAAATAGGAACGCTGGGTTTTCTTGTGGCTAATTAAAGAAAAGCTCCAAAACTAAGAATGAGAGGGAAGCCTCCTTCTGCCTTGAGTACTAAGCTGCTAAGCGAGCCTTGCAGAACTAATTACTTGGAGTTCTTGTGCCGTGTGGGTGGGGACCCAGTGTTTGGATTTTTAATAGGTTTTTTGCTCATTTTTTGGACTCTGCTGTTCACCACTCTCTGTATCAGGACTTCAGCTGGAAAATTACAACAAGAGGCAAATTTCTGCATGGATGTATTCCCTCTGCCCACCCCCGAGTAGTTGTGAGCACTGGTTTGTGGTGATGAAAATTAGAAAATGGGTGCTGGGAGAAGGCGACTACTTTAGGAGGAGAAACTTTGGGCTTGCTCAGCTGCTGCCATGGGACATTACTTGCTTTTGCAGGTCATGGTGTGACTGAAGGTAGAAAGCTCTGCTGGACTTAGTGCTTCAGTGAGAAAAGTAGAGCAAGTTTCTGTGGCTTTCAAACCACCAAACGAGCCAAAGCATCTGAGAACTGACACTGCAAAGTTTTCATGTTTGTTTGCTTGTGAGCTTTTATATATTTTAATACACAGATAGTATTAAATGCCTGTTAATTTTCCTAACCTCTGTTATGGGGAATTCTCTTGCTGTATGCTTAAAAACTGTTACAGGTGCTCAGTTTTTCTTAGTAGCACTTTGGTGATCAGAGGCTGGCAGTGTAAACAGGGAGTGAACTTTAATAGTTGTGATCTAGAGAGCTGTGTGGGAGGATTACGTTTCTGTACCTTCTTCATACCTTCATGATAAACAACAAAGAATAGAAGTGCCATTCAGTTGTGATTGACCATCTCGCCCACAAAAAGGACAGAATATTTTTCTCTCCTGTCGGTGTCCTCTGTAGACTGGGGGGAGAGATGTGCTATTTTTTGTTTTTGCTTTGGAGGCGGTTAATCATTGTACCATAGACTGTGCAGATGAAAGGAGAAATAAGCAAAGTTGAAAGTTTATTGACATGATGTGAGATAGATAAGCTGTATGAGAATAAAGATATCAGGCTTGAATCTCCATTACTGTCTCAGAACATAGCATTCTGTATCCAGTGCTGCTCGATACATCTGGCCAAGTTCTGCTAATAATGGTCACACACACAGATCTGCAGAGAAGTACAGCACCTTTCAGCTCAGCATTTAACGTGCTTGAGAGATTCCTTTAGACAGTAATGAAAGCAGGACTATTTTCTGTTATGCTGAGCTTAAACCATGTGGCCAATGGCCAAGATGATGTTGTTATATGTGAACTTCTACTCATTTGTGGGGACAGAGTGGTAACACCTGAAAATGAGCCTGATGTGTCCGATACACTTACGTGTGTGCCCACAGCAAGCCGTGTCCTGGGCCTCTGGTGGCCTCAGACTTGTGTTGGATGGGGACTTGCAGTTGGCCACTGGAAGCAGAGCTTCACTGAGCAGATATGTGGGAGGTGAGCAGAGGGGTCTGGGAGAGGACCAGATTGAGAAGGATAGAGCCTGTGGCAGCAGAAATGAAGTGGAAAGTTTCAAAGTTGGATGAGAACACGGATATATATAATTATTTGATTTGCATCTCTGCAGCGATGGCGGCTGGTTTATTTTATGTAGTGTCTTTATCAAAAATAAGATGGTTTGTCAAGGTGGTAGCCTCCAGTAGAAAGTTTATAAATGTCACACAGGTCAGGAAGCACTTTTTAGTGCACAGTCCCTCAGCCTTACCTTGGTAACCTAAATGCAGTTTACCTTACAAAGCCAAAAGAGAGAAAAACAGGCTTGTAATGTCAGTTCCCTCGCGCACACTGACAGGAAGCTTATTGCTTTTGCTGTAAAATTGTGTTAAGGTTTGGAGGAGATGCAGCCACTCGGCTCCCAGGGGATGTGTCAGGAAGATTCTCTCTTGCATAGGAAAAATGACGGCGCGGCTCTCCCGGTTATTAACCGAAGGCTCGTGTGTGTATGCACAGAGACAAATGCAGCAAAAAGGGAACTTAGGGAAACGTGCATCACTTGGAAAACATGATCTTCTGTTCTGCAATTATTCAGTGGCTTTTCTTGACCCTCAGAAAGAGCATTTGCTCCTGTACAGCAAAAACAAGGTGAAAATGGACAACTCTGTACAGCTCCCCAAAGCTGTAGCTGTTTCAGGATATATTGTTTCTGATTATTAAAATCCTTTTATGTTTTCTTGTCCTGCTGTTCCTGATGACCCCAAGGAAACTTAGACTGTCTCTTTACTAAATCTTCTGGTTAATTAAACAGAACCATCTTATGCAGCATTTTGCTGAGAAATCTAGTATTCTGCTTTTATTAGTATTTTGGAAGGTGAGAGCTTGTTTTATACTAGTGTTGGAAAGTCCAAATGAAGTTAGCACCTCTTCTTTTTGAAATAATCAATGTACCAAAAGGGTTCTCTCGGGTGTAAAGGCATCACAGGGAGGAAAACAATGGTTAGCAAATAAAGTTGTAATTCAGAGTTCCCTGTGAAGACTGAGGTCGCTCCCTATTCGGTGATACTCACGTATGCTTGTCTTTGAATTAGTGTTCAGCTAAAAGTTACCTCAATAAGCATAGATGAGACTAAGATAAACTGCTTGCCCTCCGGCAGAATAAATATTTCAAATAAGATCAACTCTAGACAGTCCAGTCAAGCAGCTATTGATCCCTAAAAGCCTGAACTTAAACCCAATGAATATTCCAGAGATCAGCTCTGTGCAACCTTCCTAAATGCTGATCAATATGCAATTACTTCCCCTGAAAACATTTCTTATATTGTCTGGCCTAAGAAGTACTTTATTTTTAGCTCCCTGTAGAGGGGAGAAGCCCTGGAGGAGGAGACCCTGCTGATGGCCAGGAGGTGTGGGTAGCCAGCTGCTGAGCAGCTCTGGGTGCACTGGCTGCAGGTGGGCAACCTGCTCTTCACAACTGGATTTGGCAGGCGTGGGCAAGGGCAGTGTGGGTGCTGCCACCTCCACAGGGTGACAGAGGAGAGGACTGGACTGTGTCAGTTGTTTGATCCTCATAGATCCTCGTTGCAGGTCCACAGTAACACCCGAGCAGCTTATGGTAGCGCAGAGCAGCTGGTGTGTGTCCAAAGATTGTTGCTGCAGGGAAAGAGCACGGCTTGTTTCTGTGGGGATGTATTTTTATATGTGCATGTAGCTATATATTTGATAGAGAACAAATTCTCTTAGAGAAGAGAAAACCTGAGGAGATTCCCATGCACTTGGGGTGGAAGGTAGTGGGGTTTGTGATTGTCCTGCCCCGGGGAGAACATCTTCCTGGCCTCTGGGGACACTGAGGGCTCTCATTCTTCAGTTCACGTTAACTCCTGCTCACCTGGTCTCTTGGTTTTATGGGCTATATTTGCGACTGCTTTTTCAGTTTGTGTTTCACAAGGTATTTTAAATTTTCCCCTGGGTGAGTTACAAATTCGTCTGTTTCTAATTTGAGAGGTACAGAGCTTTTGGAGATTGTTTTCAGGTCACCTGTGTTACAGGTGTGAGTTACCAGCACCAGCATTCTGAACTGGCACCCAAACAGAGTAGTCCAGAATCTATCTGCTTCCTTCAGACCATGATTTCTGGAGACGAGGTTTTCTTCATTATAGCGACTGACCAAGCTACACTCACCAAACTTATTCCTTTATTAAATTGAATTATTACTCCATCTAAATCCTGACCATCTTGGTGTGACAGTATTTGCTTTGTGTACCCAACCCAGCACCCCCTGCTGATTTGTGCTGGTATTTGTAAGGTGATGATGAAATAACTTCTTTAATAGCTGAGAAATAAAAAAAAAAAAAATCATAAAAGTAAAATACATAAAAAGAAATAAAAAGAAAATATAAAATAAAAAGAAATGAAAGACAATAAAAAAGAAATAACCAAGGGAATATTTTCAACCACAGTTTTGAAAAGAGAGTATTTGTCGACAAAATGTTTTGGCACCTCTTGAAGAAAATCTCACTTAGAACTTGTGCTCAGAGTCTTCATACTTTCCTTGTCACATTCATTTCCCTGTTCCTACTGTCTCTGTAGAGTAGTGTGGTCCAAAGTTCTTTGTGTCCCTGAAGAGTTTAACTTCCAGCTTTCTTTTCCCAGAGAGAAGAAGATTTCCCGCAGCAGTGCCCTGAAGGTGTTGGACCACGCCATGATTGGCCCGGAGGGCACAGACAACTGTCACAAGTTTGTTGACATTCTTGGCCTGAGGACCATCTTTCCACTCTTCATGAAATCACCCAAAAAGATAAAGAAAATTGGAACAACTGAAAAAGAACACGAAGGTAGGAGTGCTTCCAGATCCTTCTTAATGTCAGGGAGGAGGTGAATGGAAGGCAAGTGTCTTGAAAAGTACCTGCAGCAAGGAGGGAGCGGCACATCCCGGCTCCTCCTGCAGGTTTCGGGTCCAGGCTGCTGCCCTCTTGCAGCCTGGCTGTTGATGACACACTTGCCCTGCTTGTTTTGGTATGAGCGGTTCCTGGCAATTCCATTTCATGTGCTGTTAATAAGTTATTTTACTCCTGTAGGGCCTGTTGTTTGAAGCTCTGACTCTTTGATGCAAAACTCTTTTGAAAAGAGTAATGAGGCAACTACAAATGTCACCTCAAAAGCAGTGTTTTCATGGCTCTGAGCACTGAAGTGTGACTCGATGAACATCAGGCATTGCAGAAATAAACTGCATGCTTTGAAGTTGCCTTTTTTTTTCCTTTCTTTTTCTATTTTTTTCTTTTTCTTCTCTCCCCTGGAAAACTCTGCCTTAACAGAAATCTGCTGTGGAGTATTACTGCAGGACCTTAGGCTGAACTGAGTCTAGGGTCAGTCTCTCCTGTGTCTGGTAACATTACATTTTCCATTTTGTTAATAATCGACCGTGTCTTGGAAGAAACTTTAAATACTGCCAGTGATGCCTGAGGTTTTGTGCTGGTTCATTACTCATCTCAGTTCTATAAAGAGTGAATATTGTCAAAAGTTGCAGGGGTGTAAGTGAGTCTCTGGCTTGCCTGGCATCCATCCTTAACTCTTGCAGCAAACCGAGGGAAAATGGAGGAAAACAGCAACAAAATGGGAGCTCTAAACCCAAGAACCCTGCTTTGGTACTGGCCTCCCAACTCGGATGTACCCAGATGTCCCCACGTTCTCCAAAGCAAAGGCAGGGAGGTGCTGCCTCTTGCAGACCTGGCCAGGTGCTGGGAGCAGCTCGGTGGGCATCTGCTTGTCCTCCTCCTTCCTAAAGACAGGGTGGTGAGGAAGAGGAGAGGGAAATTCAGCAAGCAGCTGTTTTCTTCTTAAAAACTTTGCCAGTGGTGAGCAGGTACCAGTACATTTGCTCTAGAGCACAACTGTTAAAAGATGACAACAGTTACCAAAGGTGGCAGCTTGATGAGGCACACATAAGCTGCAGAGAATCATAGAATCACAGAATTGCCCGGGTTGGAAGGGACCTTTCAGATCATCGAGTCCAACCATCAACCTAACACTGACAAGAACCATCACTAAACCACATCTCTAAGTGCTGCGTGCATCTGTCTTTTAAATACCTCCAGGGATGGTGACTCAACCCCTTCCCTGGGCAGCCCATTTCAATGCTTAATAACCCTTTTAGTGTAAAAAAACTTTTCCTAATACCCAATCTAAACCTTCCCTGGTGCAGATTGAAGCCGTTTCCTCCTGTCCTGTTGCCTGTTACTGGGGAGAAGGGACTGACCCTCCTTTTAGTTACAGAGAGCGAGAAGGTCTCCCCTGAAACTCCTTTTCTCCAGGCTGAACAATCCCAGTTCCCTCAACTGCTCCTCATAAAACTTATTCTCCAGACCCCTCAGCAGCTCCACTGCCCTTCTCTGGACACACTCCAGCACCTCAGTGTTGTTTTGTGTGTAGAGAGAGGCCCAAAAAGAGGAGGTCTCTGCTTCAAAGGTGTCAGGGCTGAGGTGGGACTGTGGGTTGAAGCAGGAATTGGCAGTGCCGTGGGCTGTGGGTGCACGTGTGGGTGGAGAGAAGGGATTTACCTGCAGCCCAGCGCCCAGCCCTGGTTGTGATTCACACACAGGCTGCCAGTTCTGGCTGCCTTATCTGTCTTGTATTGTCTTGCTTGTCTCAGAGAGATAATGGTGAGGAAGAAATGTTGTCGTGTATTCTCGGGTTGATGTAATAAAATTGCAGAAAGTGCCATTGCGCTTAGATGATGGATTTGGGGGATGTTTGGAAATCTTCATTTGCAGTATAAAAATGAGGTTCTTTAATTCTTCTTACTGAGAGAAAGCTCAAGCTGGAATATGAGCTTTTGAGTAGCGGGATCCGGGTTTGTGGCTCATGTCATTGCCTTACATTTTTCACTTTGGGAAAGTGAGTTAATCTGCGTCTCATCTGTTTTGTCTTGAGACTGCAGATGACATCTGTGTGCGGTCTTGGCTGCTCTGAGGATTAGGTACCAGTCTGGAAAGCCCTGAAGGGGTCAGTTCCCAACTGTTTCTGTGATAGGAAAAAAAAAAAAGCAAATCTGCCCTCGGGAAAACGGAATGATCCGTGCGAGCAGTCTTCGTATCGTACCCTCACCTCATTAATATTCAGAAGAAACAGAGGACATTAAGATGAGCTCAGAAATCAGTTTTATTAAAATAAACTCTCCCTAAAAAGCTGTGGTAGTAAGTCCAATTTTCTTTGTTTTGCATCGCTGGGCAGGTGAGTTACTGAGTTTCTAACGATGGCAGTTAATTGAGATGTTTAAAGGGTTCCCCCGGAGCCTGTCACGGCCATTGTCCTGACAAGGTGTATAAGCAGCACAGTATATGTTTTTACTTTGCCAACTGTTGGAGCAGCAATACAGTAATTACTCTGTGCTCGGGGGGCACTGCCTGGTTGATGGTCAGCTCCTTTGAGGGGCTGGTTGAACAGGGATAGTTAAAAGACACCTCGGTGCCTACTGATTTTAAAGGGAGATGTAGCGTGATTGAGAATCGATGCCCTCTGTGCTGTGCTGCTCCGAGGAACACACTTTTTTCTGCATATCTTTCTTTATTTATCAAAAAGAACGCTAGTTAGTCAGTCTTCTCTTGTCATCTTCTCTTGTAAAAACTTTACCCTGTGTTCAAACTGCTTAAAAAAAAAATACAATTAAAAATTAATTAGAGCGATCCTCTTCTGCAAGGAGAGCGTTCCTATACGTGTCAAATGGAGGAACATGTTCCTTTAAAGGATTAACTAGAACGGCTTTGTAGCAGAGGCATCAGTATTTATTAAAAAGCAGTTCTAAGGAGCTGTGCTGTGAAGGCATTTGCTGTAATGCCATTGGGACTGGCAGGACAGAAGCTCCTGGTTTTGCTGCAAAATAAGAAATTCTTAATGGACTATTAATCCTGGAGCCTAATTACAACTGCTTAAAGGACAACCCTGTTAGAATGCTTCAGCACCAGGTGAGGCACCAAACAGCTCTGCCAGGAGTGTTTGTCCACCGAGACCCTTCCTCCTCCGTCTGTCCTGGGAGTCCCTTTGTCTGCAGCCACACAGGTGCCACCAGGCTGCAGGGACAGCACCAGCTGGGGCTCGGGGACACTTTCTCTGTGGGTAGTGACAGAAAGATTCTTCTCATTGGGCATCCGCTGCTCCATCTTTAGAACACAAAATCCTTTGTATGTGTCTGGTGGTGGTAGAAAAAATACTCCTCTTGTCTTTATTTTATAGTAGCATTGCTTTTTACGTAGGAGACACTCCATAAAATAAACATTACTTTATTGCCTTGAAGGCAATGTTCTGAATGCGAGAAAATAATAAATACCCCAGTGAAAAAAAATCTGTGTGACTTGGTGAGCTTTTATTTATTACAGAAATTTATAATCCAAATTAAATTTGATAAAAATAACTTTTCAGTAATGTATTTCTCTCTTTCTTTAAAAGCCAGCATAAAGGTGCCAGTGCTGGTTAGCTACATTTTAAACACTGTCAGTGTTTAAAAATTATTTTGCTCTAGGGAGGCTGTGAGCAATTTAAATCCAAACTGCACATATTTGTGCTTTATATATGCTGTGTAATTAGGAGTAAAGAAAAGGAAAATTTCTTAACCATCCTTATGGATGATCTGAGCCTGAAGATTTGGCTGGTGGTGTCTAACTGACTGCATGTTATCTACTCTTGAATTTTGCCTGACTCTGTACAGATCATGGTATACTTACGAGGTTATTATGTTTGGGAGAAAAGTCTAAGATAATTCCCTTTTTCTGAGGCACTGAAGCAACCCAAACCAGAAATATTTTGCAGTTGAAGACAGAAATGGTGTAGAGTTTTCCTGTGTTGGTGGAGTCAAAATACTTGTGAGTATCCAGCCAGCTTGGCCAGCCCTAAAGAGAAATAGCCCGTTGTTGTAGAAACCAGTGTGTCTTGGGTAGGGTTTTGTTGTGAGTTTGTTGAATGGTGTTAGTGGGGTCCCCCTGAGATGCTCTTGGCATTGTCTGGAGCGGGTTGAAGGGAGGATGAGGCAGAGGTTGTAGGAGGTGGAGAATTAATGACAAGTGTTACTGCAGAAACGCATTTAATTCCACTGGATGCTCAGTGTTTGCTTTTGTGATTGACTGCTCCCTGTAATCTTCCTGATTAAGGACTGTGATCCCTCTAGAAGTGTAATCCAGGCGGGTGTCGAGTCAGAGGCTGAGCACCGTGTACAAGGTACGATACGGCACAGCTTGGCCCGTAGCCTTTTGTAATGGCTTGTCGCAGGCTAAATAACACATGGCAGTGTAACACAGCCTACCTGCAGTGAGCTCTGGTACAAAGGCCAAATTGTGGAGAAAATGGGATTTTCATCAGTCTGAGCCTGGGGGCTACGTTATTAGGAAGAAATTCTTTGCTGTTGGGGTGGTGAGACATTGGAACAGGTTGACCAGAGAAGCTGTGGATCCCTGGTTGGGGATGGGGCAGGCTGGATGGGGCTATGAGCAACCTGGTCTGGTGGGAGGTGTCCCTGCCCAGGGCAGGAGGGTTGGAACTCAATGATCTTTAAGGTCCCTTCCAACCTAAACAGTTCTATAATTCTGTTAAACATATAAAATGGTAAGATCTGCCATGTTACAGGGATTTGTCCATTTTGATGGAGCACCCCGAGAGGAGCCCAGGTGCCTCATTGGAACTGAGCTGAAAGGGCAGAGGCAAGTGTCTGCTCTGTGTGATTCTAGGGAATGAATGGGAATTTGGCTCTGGGTGGATCTTGGCATAAATAGAGGGTAACATTTGAAATAATGCTTCCATGTTGTGAATTTTGAAGCGCAGGGGATGCTGTTCAAGTGTATGTGTTCTGAAATCTCTTCTGTTGCAGAGCTGAGGGTCAGCTTGTCTTCAGTGTGCATGAGGCTGCAACGGCTCTTGGGACTGGACTTCCCTCTGCAGTAGTCGAATCGAAGCATTGGATGCTAACTTGAAATTCTTGAGCAGTCTCAGTGAGCTAAAAATGGAGAAAAGACAAATTCCTTCTGAATTAGAGAGCCTGTAGTGAGGCACTCATAACTTGCTTGGTGTGCTGTGTATTCTCCTGCTCTTTCTCAGGACAGTTTTTTGCAGTCTAGTTTTGCTCACTTGGAGGGTCTAATGAACTATAAAAGGATGTTTGTCCAATTCATCTTCATTTAAATGCCTTCTCTTGACTTAGATGTCAGTTTTACTTAGGAATGCTTAATTTGATAACCTGAGAATTAGTTCAGCCAATTTCCAAATGAGAATTCCTATCACTGTGATTTTTTGTCTGTTTGCCTCTTTTGGAGATACTCAGTATGTGCTTCTCTAAAAAAAACAGCAATAACAAACCCCATTTCTGAGTAAATCTATCTTTACTCCTTTGTAACATACACTGAAAGGCAACAAAGCCCTTGGAATGAAAACCTGCTGCAGAACTAAGTTCCCTGGGCATGGAAAAGTGAATAGGCAGCACCAGAAAAATGGCCTGATATAGAGTATCTTTATGAACAGAACACCCTCTGGTAGCCAGCAGAAGCTATTTTTCATGTGGTGATCTTCTGAAGTGAATAACCAGGGAAGGCATCGGTCTGTTTAAACAGAATTTTGTTAGGCCAATTTGTTATTTTGCCATCAACCCTCTGGAATATGACAGGAATCTGTTACTTGAATGAGCCATGATGCTGAGTACGGAGTTAAATTTATCTCAATTAAAGTTAGCATTCTCCGCTACAAGAACATCACAAAAATAAATTTTCTCAGTTGATGGCATGATTTTTTACATCCAGCATGATTCTTGGATTCCAGCTCAGCAGGGGCATCACCTGGAGCTTTTTTGACCTTTCTGTGACCCACTCTACCCATCAGTAAAACCAGTGGGTGGGGGTAGAAGTTTCTGGAAGAGGTGGAAGGTTTTTTTCTGGTATGTTCCTGCTCCTAATTAGAAATCCCAGCTTATCTTAAGATACAGAAAACAAGACAGAAACCTCTTAAATGTATTCTGTTGGGTTTGCCAGAATGCCCTGCCCGTCCTCCTGATGGTGGATGCACCCAGAAGCACATGCCTTCCCCTTCCTCTTGCCTCATCTGCGTCAGGATTGCAGGGGAACGTGCTTCAGCTTCCTCCCCTGCTAGGCAGATGTCCGTTATAATGAAATGTTAAAAAAAAAAAGGGAAGGGGGGAATAATAAAGGCAGAGGAGTGTAATGTTACAGCTTGATTTGACAGGACCTCCTGCTGTTGCAGCTGCCAGTGCCAGCCATGGAATAGATTAATCTGTATTCCAACACGCCACAGTTGAAGTTAAGATCGATCTAATTAGGGTGTTTTAAACACTACTTGCATTCTGAAGTCTTTGTGCCTGTCTGGAGAGGGAAACGCCTCCGAGAGTCCGAGGTGATCCTGGTCTGAGGGTGGTGAGACACTGGAACAGGTTGCCCAGGGAAGCTGTTGATGCCCCATCCCTGGAAATGTTTAAGGCCAGGTTGGATGGGGCTTTGAGCAAGCTGCTCTAGGGAGAGGTGTCCCTGCCCATGGCAGGGGGGTTGAAACTCGATGATCTTTAAGGTCCCTTCCACCTCTAACCATTCTATGATTCTATGACTCTGGGTGAGCACCTGGGATGATGCCCCGGAGCCTGGGATGGAGCATCGCAGTGGGGAGAGTTGTGGTACCTGCGAGGGAACCAGCCACTGGGCAGAAAATAGGGTTATCTCCTACGAAGAAAGAAGCCTCCGTCTTTCCACATCCACTAGTTTGTGAGATTTCGGCATATTAATATGAAGAAAAAAGTTGTTCTTGGTGCATACCAGCTGATAACTTATTCCTTTAAGGGAATCTTTGGTGGTGCTGAGCATGGCTCATTTTGGTGTTTGCTTTTCAAAGGAAAACATATAGTTGTCCTTAGACAACTAGGGACTAGACAGCAACATCTGCCTCTGGCTTTATCTGTTGCCCTCCTTGAAAATGACTCTTTTTGTGCGGGTGATGTGGGCTTTGGCTGAGCTTTGGCACAATTATTGAGGAGTTTCCCAAAATACTCAGTTCAGGCAGGGCTGCCCGAGGCGTCACCCGTGGGCGATGTGCAGCTTGTGGCCTCCGTCTGTCAGCTGAGATCAAAGCTGGGCAGCTGCAGGTTTGGCTTTCTGAGGACTCAGAATAGCACCAGCTACTAATCGTTTTCCAAAGAAGATCCAACCCAGAGCAAATATGTGGATGATGGACTTGTAAATTTTGCATGTGAGAGATGTATTGGTGCAGTTTGTGGGGAAAATGGTGAGACTCCCCCGACATCTGCAGAAACCTTGACTCCCAGGTTAACACCTCTCACTTCTGATCACTCGTGTAAATGCTTTAATTCATCAAATAATGGATTAATCCACTTAATCCCATTGCACTTCTCTTACCCCAAGGTTTGCCCTCATCTGGCTGCATCCTTACACATGGCTGTTGGTATTTATTGGGCCAGTAGCTGCATTACAGCTTAACTGTGATTTTGGGGGAGAGGAACATAAAACACACTAATGTTGGTTTTTTTTTTTTTTATTTTTTCTATTTTGTTTGTTTTTTCAGGAAACTGATCAAGAAAAAGGTTTAGATAGTTCAGAAATATTTCAGTCAAATATTTTCATTAAGATTTTGACCAGGTATCTATAAATATAACCAAGATTTTCTGGAATGATATGTTGAAAGAATAACCTCATTCTTAAAAAAACCCGCTGCGTCAGCTTCTTTAGGTTTCTCAATAGTAGTTTTAAAGATTTTTTTTTGATAAAATGGATAAATATCTGCATATGAACACTGAAGCAGAAATGACAGCTAAAATGCATTTCCTAGTAAAGGAGTATTGGAAAAAAGCAATGAAGATATATCATTGGTGAGAATATTACTACTAAAATACCATGTCAACACTTCTAAATGCTTCCAAAAAAAGAACGTTTGGGAAAAAATAGTGTGAAATACAGCATGCTGGCTTCTTTCTAGAACAGGAGAGCATCTGTTGGGGTGTATTTAAAAAAAAAAAAAAAGAGAAAAGTCTTCATTTTGTTGTATTTTTTTCGCCTTAAGAAAATGGGATCTTGCAAGGACTTGGGAGGCTTTTACAGTATTATTTTTTTGTGTGTGTTAATGTAGGCACTTAATTTGGTGTCGCTTTTTGTGGAATAACTGCAGCCAGAGTATGCTCTGACATACCCAGAGCCATCCTTCACCCCCCTGTTATCCTGTCGAGATGACAGAGCAGCCGCACGGTGCTGGCCACCCGATAAACCTGTTATCTCCCCTGCTCCTCCTGCCAGCAGCTCTCCCAATCTCTTTGCTACATGAAAAATTGACACCACCTCGGGCAGAAATCTGTTTCTAAGGAAGCTACATTTATAAGTAGCTAATGAAATAGGGGGTAGGGGGGTGCATGAGGGTGTAACGGCCTCTTCTGTTTGCTGCCCTTATGGAGCGTGCAGATAATCCGTGCTGCAGAGAGGGCAGGACAGCTTGGAATTCACCTTTCCCTGGAAGCAGAGGCTGGAAGGTAGCGTGGGAGCTCCCTGCAAACACCTCTGTGTCGCTGGTTCTTTGTCCGCTGGTGCAATCGATCATGGCTTCTGGTGGCTCCAGGCTAGGCAGTGCCGAGGAAATGCATGTTAAGATGTTTTGACAGCAATAAGATGATGATCCCTTTCCTCTGCACATTGTGTTTTCCTCTCTGAAAACAACAAGTCTTGTCACCCCTTCTCCACTCCCCGCCACCACGGGTGAGGAAATGTTTATGGCCATTATTTTTCATCAGCCCTAATCAGGAAGATTAAAGTGGGTGCATCTTGGAGAATTTAGAGTTTGGAGTACATCGAGATGTCTAAAACATAAAGGCTGTGCTTAATGCAGCCCTGCAGGCAGGAAACAACAACAGATGATTCGGCAAGGGAAGGAAACTCATGCCTGTCTCATTTGCTTTGCACCTTTGTGTTTGCTTTTATTTCCCCATATTAAAACCATATACTCTTTGATACTGCCAGCATCATTTCTCCCATTGACATACATTTTGCAAGTGATTTGCATCTCTGCATCTCCTGTGATGCTGGGGCTGCAGGAGTGCGGTGTGTGGCCACTCTGCTTCCCTTTCACAAGGAAAGGGAGTCGGACACGTGTCCTGGGCTCCTTCCCTCACCTTGCACTGCACCCAGGGCAGGTCGGTTCCTCTGCCATGGAAAGTATCCTTGGGCAAAATAAGAAAGAGCCAGAGCATGAGGGTTGTAACCCGAGAGCTTGCCTCAATAAGGGTGTGAATTTGTATGTATATTGTATATAAATTGCACATAAAACTGGGTGAAGGACACAGAAGTGCTTGCTTTTGTACGTCACGGAATCTGGTACAACCAAATATTAATGCTTAAATAAGTGTAAAACTTCCAATGTGAAAAAGTGTGCTTTTGCTGAAGGTTGTGTTGGGTTTTGTCCCTCAAGTTGGAAAGAGCTCAAGGCCCCGTTTTGAAATGCTGTGGTTTTCACCACCACTTGACCATGGTGAGGCAGTGGACTGAGCTGGTGAGGGACAGTGTACTGGGACTGTACTGGGACTTGTGCACAGGTGGAGCTTCTGATAGGGGTGCGAGGCACAGAAGCAGCAATGAATGCCATGTGGCCCTTTGGTAGCTCCTTTGGTGGTCCCCCATCAAGGGACACGTGTTCCTGCAGAAGTCCTCAAACCTCGGTCCTGCTCCTCAGGAGATCAGCGCTGCTCTGGATTTGAGGCTCTTGGTTCAGTCCCGTTTCAGAGAGAAGCTGTGGTTGGACATTTGCACAGATGTTCTCTCTTGTGTGCTTGCAACATTGACTTTTTACTTGGCTCCAAGGTTTGTGCTGTAAAATATGGCCCCCAAGGGCAATTGAGAAGACTGTAGAACAGGTTTATTTGATCATTTCTGGTTTGCTGTGGTGCATTCATATTCAATCCACAGGATTTTCTGTAAATGAAAGTGGTTTGTTTGAGGATTTTTTTCCTCCAGCTAATACCAGTTAAGTGTCTGCAGGAGCTGCAGGCTGGCACAGTTATTCCTTTCTCAAGCTTTCCTGTTTCAGTAACAGTCCCTTGTTTGGCCAACTAAGGGTCATGTGAGTGACAGCACTGGCTTGGTCCAGGACTACTTTTAGCCCCAAAGGAGGAGGAGGCATCGTGCTTTGCCTTTAGCTGTGATGGAGGGTGCCAAAAAGAGAGTGTGTGCTGCTGGGCAGGCGTGCCAGCTGGAGGAGGTAAACTGGAGCAGAATTTGTGCTTTATGTAAGGCTCTTTTTTCAGTTCACCAAGGAGAAAAAGCAGGAGTAGTGCAGCAGAGCCTGAAGAGACCCCGCTGGCTGGGCTGTGATGGAAGAGGAGGTGTCTCTGCTCCCTGCAAACACAACTCGATGCTCTTGCTGCTGCTCTGCTGCCTCTTACCAGGGATGGGAGGGAACCAGGGTTCCGCTTATCAATGGCTACATGCGGGAGTGCTAGTAGTAAATTTAATGGCATGTTACAGAGAAAATAAGCTCCTGTTCCTGATCTCAGCGTGCAATTTTCATTTTGTATCTCCAGAACATGTCTGTTCCATCCTGGCCTCCCTTCTGCGAAACCTGAGAGGGCAGCAGAGGACACGGTTACTGAATAAATTCACAGAGAATGACAGTGAGAAGGTGAGTGGTGAATGTGTGTCTGCAGTCTCTGGGCTGCCAGGCTGGGAGGGTACTCGCTAACAGCAGGGTGTCTGTGTACACTCGCTGAGTTACTGAAAAGCTGTTACTGTACCTGCCTGTGCTCCTGCTCCCACAGACCATCATTCTCTCATTCATGTTCTTATCTACAAACTGGAGAACTGGGAATACCTGTAGTGTTTGGCCTCCCACATCATATATACTGTTTTCTGGTGCTTTTGGATGTGATAGTAGCAATTCTTGGTCCTGTGTCTCTCTGCTGAAGCCTGACCATGCAACACGTGTTGGGTGGTGTTACGTTGTGCTGGCCCTGTGAGACCAGAGTGTGGAAAGGTGCCACTTACTCTAGTGAGGCTCTTTTGCAGAGAGTTTAGGAGTTGCTGTAATACACTTCTAACATTCCCCATTCCTCTCCTAGAATGTGTCACTTCAGTAGTGTTTACTCTGGGAAATTCTTTCTGAAGTATTTACATGGTGGTGGATGGATCGAACAGACGTGAAGCAGAAGCAGCAGCTTTTGCAAACCAGTAATTCCCCAGGGGTTTGTAAATTCCGCCGCTGGGGAAGTAGTGGTTCTTTAGTATTCCTCATTAGTGTGTCTTAGAGGTGTTTTTCATAACCTGTTCTGCCAACTGCAGAAAATTCCCATTACTAGATAGTCTTTCAGTTGCCTAAAACAGTTCAGAGGAGAGCAGGGGAGCCGTAACACCTGATACATTTGAAATAAGCTTGACTGCATGCAGCGTAGACAGAAAGGTCCGTTGGAGGAACTCTCCAGGAGAACTGGAGAACCACAGCAGAGCAGAGCGAGCTGGGGAGATGTGTCTTCTTGCTGCCTTTTAGCTGGAGCTGACGAGACCATACTGTGATGTGGGAATACGTTCAAATGCCTGCAGACTCAGCGTGCTCATCCGACCAACACTTGTAGCATCCCTCTGTAATGTATTCCTTCCAGTGAGTGACAGAATTGCCTGTTACTTTGTGAAGACTGCAGCTGGGAGGAAAACAACATAGCATGAAGGATTAAAGATGATTGCATTGTTCTTTTTTCTTGCTTAGGTCTCTCTCTTCTGCCCTTGCAGGTTGATAGGCTGATGGAACTGTATTTTAAGTACCTGGATGCAATGCAGGCAGCTGATAAGAAGATTGATGGAGAGAAACACGTATGTATTGCTTAAGTTTTGCCAGCTCCTGTCTAGAATACCTCTGCACAGGCGAGTCATCTGCACAGAACTTTTTGGGTCAGCCAGGTCACTCTTCTGAGCCGTTCCCTCATACCTGTGCTGTTACTTCTTCATTCTTGTTGTCCTGCTTTCCAGCTCCCAGTTAACCTCAGATAGAATCATAGAATCATCATAGAATGGTCAGAGTTGGAAGGGACCTTAGAGATCATCAAGTTCCAACCCCCCTGCCATGGGCAGGGACACCTCTCCCTAGAGCAGGTTGCTCCAAGCCCCATCCAGCCTGGCCTTGAACACTTTCAGGGATGAGGCATCAACAACTTCCCTGGGCAACCTGTTCCAGTGCCTCACCACCCTCACAGTAAAGAACTTCTTCCTAATATCTAATCTAAATCTCCCCTCTAGAATAGGCTGAGAACTTTTCTACAGCAAGTGTTTCTGGCCTTTTCTTAGAGTGAATTTTACTGGGGGCCTACGTCTCTGCTTCAGTTTGCCTTCACTTTTACTTGGCTGCAGCCTTGCTTGGTTTGGCAGATGGAGAGTAAGTGAAATGCAGGGAGACAATTACATGATAATGTGCGAGGCCTCCTACCCTGGTCTTTAGAGTTCTGATCAGCTGCAAGAAAGCGTCTATTTTGATTAGTTAGATGAGGCTGCAGCCAAAGGCTGGTGTGCTCCCCGCTCACCAGCGGTGAATCGTTTTGAATGACACGAGCCTTGGTACCACGCAGTACTTTCTTGGAACTGAAGCTGGAACAGACTTTTTGAAAGAGGAGCTGTTGGAGTCAGGAAGCAGCTTGCAGAGCTGTTAGCGAGCTTGGCTGGCTTCCCGCAAGATTATCTGTATCAGCACTGAAGAGGGTGTGAGATTGATTAGCGCTGACGGGGAGTAATCACTGCAGCCGCCATCCCCACACGCGGGGCCAGCTCAGCCTGCCACGGGCTGCAGCCCCCCGCCAGGCTCTGACAAACAGCTGCCTGCCCACGGCCAAGGCCGCTTCTCTGGGCGCTGGCAAACATTCCGAGGGCATCGGAGCTCAGCAGCACTGCTACTGCTGCTCAAAAAAGGCACGGGGGCGAGTGATGAATGGGGCTGCTTTCCCTGCCAGCTCCATATGGACAGCTGCGGCTTCACAAATGAACGGTGGCCTGAAGAAAAATAGCCTTTACCCTTTCCTGCTGTCCCTCTGTGCTCCGCTCGTCCTCCTTGGAACAGAGCAAAAGATTATTTATTCTTTACATTTCGGTGTTGCTGTGTGGGTTTTAGAGCTCAAAAAGCAGAATGGATTTTTCTGGCTGAAGTCTTGTGGTGTATCAGCAGCTGCTTTATAAAGCCCTAAATGCAGCGTGCAGAGCTGGTGTGTGTTTCCTTTATCCAAAAGGATCCTGAAGCATCCTGCAAAGGTTAACACCTCTAGCAAGCAGCCAGCACAAAGCAGGGGTGAAGAGAATTTGTGAAGAAGTTTGTGTAGAAGTTCTTTAGTTAATAGTGTGAACTCGTTCATGTTTACTGATGCACAAGAGAAGAGAAACTGTAAGAATGTGAGATTTTTCTCTTGGCTCCAGAAGGCCACTGTGCTTTTGCCTGACTCAGGGCTTTGTAGACTGGGATGACTAGAATAAATGGATCTCAATTCTTTACTCCTATTAGACATAATGATAGGATTTAGTAAAAACATCTTATGTGCAATATATTTGGACACGGTGTGTATGAAATATGATGTTGAGATTCATTCCTAGTGTGGAGCTCTCTTGGAATTATCACTTGCTTTGTTTTGTAGCATCCTCAAACGATCAGTGGGACAATGGTCTTCTGAGATCTGAAGTGGCTCAAGCGCTTTCCCCACTGAGAAGGAGGCAAAAGCCATCATTCTGTGTGTCAAATCACGGCGTTGTCTGGCTGTGACAGGATTTATGGAGCACTTTAACGTTTCTGGTTGTGGCACACGAATCATTGAAGTGGATGGTATGAACACTGGGTCCTTTAGAAACTGTGCTGTGTCACTTAAGGGCTTTTGCCCTTTCTCTTACAGTAGGGGACACAGTACCCCAAAAACCTGTTTAAACAGATCCTCACCTTTCTCTCTGCCCCAAAGAAGAATGGTACCTGATGAGGTACAGGTTCAGCCTCTACTGTTGAGAGTGAGATCCAAGTATGATGGACAGAGTATCCTGGTGTAAGGCTTGCATTACAAGAATTGAAAATCTGATTATACAAGGAATGACTGAGTGTATCATTCCTGATGTTTGATCCTTAGTAGTGCAGCTGGCATCAAAAGCTGCTGCTCTTGCAGGTCTTTTTCTTTCTTTTGGCTTGGCTTATTTTCGTAATCTGGTTTATAGCCCAAGCTCTTCAGTCTGTGTCAGTGAAAGTGTGCGAATAGTTGAAGATAGAAGGGAGGGGAGGAGTTCCTGAAGCCAACTGTTTCTGAGGAAGAACACTTGTAATGAAACTGCCCCCTTAATCTGGACAATGAAGCTGGATAAGGTCCAGTGAGTCTCTTCTCAGTGTTACTCACTTGTTTGCTTCTGTAGCATCTACTCAGAAGTGATCGGAGGTGGTAACTTAGTGATCACCCTAATTGCCATGTAAAAACCAGGAGCGAAGTCCATTTGAGCATTTGTCTCCAACACCTGATGCCTGTCTTAGCACTTTTCTCAGAGCTTTTAGTTAATTAAACCTAGAAAATATCTTGTCCCCTTCTCAAATTCTTTATTTTTTTTCTGCAGGAAATGGTGCAAAATCCTATGGCTTTTAACTCCCTCTAAAATGAGGTATAATTTACAGGCAGTGGCAGTAGCCTTAGCGATCTCTAAAGATGGCAGGAAAAGACAGGAGATGGTTTAATATTTTTATAGTTCTACAGAAAATTATGCTCAGCAGGTTTATTCCATAAAATATTCTCACCAGACACTTTGCGCTATAATGACTTACAAATTACATGCTAATTGTGCTAGAGTTAAGTCATTCTATCCTTGAAAGGGAGAGGTGGAACTCCTGGCACGAGGGCACACTGGGATAACGGAAATAGGAATTTGTGTTAGCCCAGTGATTCAGTTGGGTTTAGAAAGACCAAATTTGCCTGGATTTGTGTGGAGGTCAGGATGGAGCATCCCAGCAGGGACTGTGTTAGTGGATGTGGAAAGCACACAACTGTGTTCATGGGAGGTGTCACACGTTCTGGAGTAGGGCTGGAATCTCACTGTCTGCACTGTGGGCTTCTCCAGCCAAGGGCCGGCAAGCCAAGGTGAGCTTTGAGCTTTCTTATCGAGTCTGGTGGGGCTTGTCAGGTGACTGCCCTAATGTGGTTCCTGTTTCTCGCCACTGAAGTTGAGCTCGTGGTTTTGCAGGAGCTGCTGCTCTGGTTCTCCTGCCTCGGAAGCAATGGGGTGTATGTAGCAATTGCAACGAGCTTTTCAGCTCTTGCAGCCTGGTGGCTCAATTTACAGAAATTCAAGTGTGTTTCTGCTTCTAAGGTAGGAGTTAAGAAATTCCTTCCCACAATGGAGGACTCACCTGGTTTCTTGTGTGGTTCTGAGAGCTGCTTGGTCACCTTGGTGTCACCTGGATGTCTGCCTGCTCTCCTGGCAGCAGCAGAGTCCATGCCTGACCGGGGCTCACTCTGAACCCTTCTGTGTTTCATGGAAAATTGTGGTTGTTTTGCTGAAGAGACAATGTGTTTTGCAGCCTCTGCATTTGAAAGAGGCTTCTGGAGAAATCATAGTCTCAGCTGTGATGGTCTGGTCTCACCCGAGGTTTCTGCTTGCTCCTCTCCTGTTGCAAATCTCAGTCCCTGTCTCTTGCATGTCCTTGTTGAGCAGGGGCTTGGCAATGACCTTGAATTTAGCTCTCTGCCTGTGATCTGAAAGCACCTCCTGAGCATGGCTTGCATCACTTGCCCACCCCAGTAGTACAGACAGGAACCAGTAAGTGGAGAGAATCTGTACTCAGTGTAGGAGACAAGTTACAATAGTTGTTTTCATGCATGACCATTCAGAGATTTCTCATCTACAGTGACCTGGGGTGGCCTTGCTGTCCCACCCAGTGAGGAAGAAAAACCAGGATCCTGGTGGTGGTCTTTATCCTCAATCCATGCCCATCCCATCTGCTCTGCCCAGCCCCACTGTGTGCTGGGGAAGGTGGGTGGAAGGTAAGGGAGGAAGAGGATGCAGAGAATCTTTTGGGTCCTGCTCCAGTGCATAGATGGAGCAGACGTGATCTTTTGTATAGCATTGGCAGATCCATTCTACCTTTAGGTTTTGAGTCTCTACTTGACACCTCGAGGCCTGTCAGTCCTGCCTCATTAGTGTGAGAGAAGCTCATTTTAGCTTCACAGAAGCCCATCTTATTGCTGTCTTCTCCCATCAGCAAGGGGCATCTCAGTACGTATTGCTGGCAGATTAGAAATGGCATCTGAGTGCTCATTTGGAGGTTAGCGACTTGACAGCTTTGAAAGAGAGACAAAGTGGAAAGGTGGCTATTTGGTACTGTACTGGGAGGCAGATTAGCATTTAAGGGTGGTTGTGGTTAAAAAAGGAAAAAAAAACAACTGTGAAAAGGCACCTTAAAACTGTACTTGTTTTCTAATTCATGTCTGCTTAATTTACTGGCACAAAATGATCTTGCTTCTCTGTCGAGAGTGGCTGTTATAACTACTGCCTGCTCTGTGTAATCAAGACAGCAGTTGCCTGGATTCGGCTCCTGTGATCGCTGTGCTTGGAGCAGAATACAGAACAGACATGGTCTTTGTTCCCTGCTCTGGAGATTCAAAATCCCGGCCTGTTGATGTTTTTCTGTTCAGGAATTTAGCATTGTTGAGAAGAGTAGCCAGTAAGCCCGTGTGCAGTGGGAAGGGTAGGCAGTAGTTTTGGGAATGAATAGATTGGGGTCTTTGGACATTTCAGTCAATATTCCAATCTCTCACTAGCCAGACTCAACATTGTTGAGCTTTACAGACTGGATTTGATCAGATTCATGCAATTTGGCATGGGCATAGGGTGAGGAAAGTCACTCCTTGCACAAAATTGGATTTTTCTTTTCTCTGGTAAGAGCTTGTGTACAAGTTTTGTCCAGTCATGCCTGTGCCCGTGATTTTGAGAACCTGGGGTAAATTACAGTTGTGCAAATGCTGGGGTGTACAGGATCTGGTGCTGAAGCATCCTGCAGTGTAGCCCACGTGGTGGTTTCATGACATTGGTAACTAGGCATTGCTGGTTTTGTTTTTTAAGCTTAACTTGTTCTTTCACTGGCAAGCTCAGTTTCTAGGAGGAAAAGATTTCATTCCCTGTGCTTTCCTCTCTCACTTTCAGGAGGCAACAGCTGTACTTGTAAGCCGCTTACTCAGATTTCTGTGTGGTGAAAGTCCCTTATACACTCTCTGGTGAGAAGTGCACAGGGTTCATTTTCCTCCTTCTGCCTAAAAAACTCTACCTACAGTCAGATGCGAGGACTTGGTTTGACAAAACAGGAAGATTTGGTAGCCTCCATCATCTTTAGTGCCGGTGACCTTGTGTGTGTTTGCCTGGAGCTTGTGCACCCCGAGGAAGCGCTTCTTGCCGAGCGTTACAGGCCCGGTGCTCTCGCTGGCGATGGCTCTAATGAGAAAATATTGCTCTGCTGGTGTGTGCCCACCTGCCAGCCGGCTGCATAATAAATCACACAAGCTGCAGCGAGCTAGCAGGGTCTGACAAGCTGCTTCCTTTATTTAAGAACAAAACCGAAAAAACAAACCCCCAAATGCAAAAGGTCACACGTGACATCAGTTATTGTGGCCTGTTGCTCTCCATGGAAATGGATGGCAGTGCGGCTGGTGGATGTGGCCGGTGTTTCTCAGAAGGAAACCTCTCTGAACGTATTCCTGGGCTGCTTTTGCTGGTGTTTTGAAGAAGATGCTTTGTCTGAACAAGATGAATGGAATGGCCTCTTGCCTTCTGCCTTTGGCCTCCGTTTGGGCAGGTCTTGCTGGTGAAACACTGTGTGTGCAGGCGAAAAAGGGATCATGGGCATTCCCACCAAAGCCTGTGCTCTTCTGTGAACAGACCCCAGCTGGGGCTTGGCCCTGTCAGCATCCTGAGCAAATGAAGCTGGAAGAGCAAGACTGGGCACAGTAAAGCTGTGCTTGTGCAGAATTTTCGGACCTGTTTACTCATTCATCAATCAATAATGGAGTTGGAAGCCTGATAGGTCTCTGAGTCTGCTGAAGTCATCTCCTGCACTGCTTAACAGCACCCTCAAATGGCCAGTAAAAGAGCAGATCTTTTTTTCTTCCATTTTTGGCAAAGAACTTGTAAATAATGGGCATACTGGTTTGTTCCATACCCACAGTTTCTAATTGCTCAATTTCAAAACATGATTTGTACGTTTAAATTAAACTTCTGATTTTCATATGGACACACTTCACAGCCAGCAAATGCTGAACCTTGTTCAAAATTGAACGAAATGTTTTGCGAGTCTAAATGAATTATTAGAAGAAGCACTTCTTTGGTGAGAAATATGTGAATATTAATGTTTTGGGGAACAAAGCGTTTCTTAAAAACCCACAAATATCACCAACATTTTGCTACTACTGATGGGAAGTACTTTGAGAGATCATCATCACACCTTTTCTTTGTGCTGCTTTACAGGACATGGTGCGTCGGGGAGAAATAATAGACGATGACATGGAAGACGAATTTTATCTGCGCCGCCTGGATGCCGGGCTCTTTGTTCTGCAGCTCATTTGTTACATCATGGCAGAGATCTGTAATGCCAACGTTCCCCAGGTAAAGCTGTGTACAAGGCTGGCAGATCACCTGTGTTTTCATCCGTGATACAAACAAGACTCTGAATCCTTGCAAATACTGCCTCATTGNAGGTGCTCCATCCCTCTGAGCATCTTGGTGGCCTGCGCTGGACCTGAATCCAGAATAATCTCCTCTCTGATTCTTTTATTTTTTGGAGGAAACCTCCTGCCTATTACATTTCCATCCATACAACTTCATCATGTCATAGCAGTTAGGAGGGCATTAGTGGGTACAGAAGCCCATCATTGTCACTAAATTCATACAATCTGCCATGAGCGAGGTCACAGTTTGAGATGGAAAGGCTGTATTTCTGCTGATACTGAGAGTGTAGTGGAGGAGGTGTTCTCTAAGAAGGTGTCACAAAGGCACAGACTACAGTAGGTAGTCCTGATCTGTGCAAAATACTGCACCTCTGCTGGCATGAATGTATTGGAGCTTGTGAATCTGTGATGTGGTTTCTCATACCTGTGCCTCTTGCCTTCCTGAATGTTTCTGAGTGTGTGCTCTGGGACTGTGGACTGGCAAGGCTGGGTTGGGTTTTGTGGTGCTCAGCATTTCCTGCTTTTCCCTCAAAGAAAGAAGGGGATAAAAGGGTTGTGCGTAGTTTTGTGTTGTATTGGATATGACTTTCTTCTCTTTCCCATCCCCACTCAGATTCGTCAGAGAGTCCATCAGATTCTGAACATGAGGGGCAGCTCCATTAAAATTGTCCGACACATCCTAAAGGGTGAGTTGAGATATTCCTCTGTGTGTTTCATCTCTGTCAGGGACAGCTTGGTCATCGCTTTCTAGGATGAGCCTTCACATGTAATTCTTCCTGACTCCTTGAGCATCTTCAGGCAGCGGTTGAGTAGCGTTCTGAGCTCTGGGTAGGGCTGGAATCACCCTGGTGAGAGGCACAGTGTACCTTGGAGTTAGGACACTGTCATGGAGCAGCACATCACTTCATGCTGCCGTCAGCTACGGACGCCAGTATCTGCTGCCAACATTAACTCCAGAGTAAATATTTAAGGGAGGTGTATATGCATGCTAGAGGGAAGAAGAGTGGAGTCTCATCTTTCATTAACGTGGCTCTGCACTTTACCATTTGCACCATATTAGTATCCGTGGTGTATTTGTCTTGTTCTTAGTGTCAGATTAATATGGATTATAGCATTAAAGTATCCTCTGTAGCTTTAAAATGTAGCTGTTGTGATTTGCAATCCCGGTTTTAAAGTACTGCTTGTTATTTTTAATGCTTATGTTGAATTAGAGCAATGCTTGTTTGAGCTGTGACTCATCTGTAGCCTGCTGTCCTTCAGCAGAAGCAGCCAATTGAACTGGGAAAGGAGAGGACAGGACTCAGACTGTCTCCACAGCCCCCTCCGAGCTGCAAGGCTTAGCTGGAGAGCTGGTAATCTGCTGCCCACAGGAGGTGCCTCCTTAATTAGCAGAGGGTTGTGCAGGACCTGTCTGCTCCTGAGGCGCTGTGGTGTTTCCGGTGAGGAATCTCTCTCTCCTGTGGAGAGGAAGGAAGGTTGGCAGCATCTCCGGGGGTAATGGGCTGTGGGTCGTGTTGTTTCGATGTCTCTGCTTTCTTTAGGAATAACAATGATGTTCTCCTGGCCTTTTCTCCACCCCCCTCAACATTGGCAGGTACACGCAGCCTTTTTCTTGCAGATCCTGTCGGTTTTCTCCCTTCCCATTCTCATGGAAGAAGGGGATCAGAAGGGTGGCTGGTATGACAGAATTAAGAGCGCTTTTCTGACGGTGTGAGATTACCTGCAGCTATAGGCAATCTCTTTGGCCCTTGTCCTTTGCCAGCAAGTGCACGTTAATGCCTGCTGATGAACAGAGGGGACTGGATAGGATGTCTTTTCTGCTTTTAATTATGATACTTGACAATTCCTGCCTCCAGACTGTCCATTTGCAACTTGGAGCGTGTCATGCATCTGCTTTCAGATTCCCATGCTTGACCGGGGCCATGGCTGCCCAGGGGATTTGTCTGCACACCTCGCCGTATTTACGCACCTCACGTTCATGTCTCTGGTTTGTTGATTTACACACTAAGCTGAATTGGAGGGCAGCTGCATTAAAATTTCGTCTGATTCTTTCTTTCACGAGCAGTGACTTGCACCGGGAAACTTTTTCAGTGGTTTTAGCGTGTCTTGCAAGCTGTGGATTGTTCAGCAGGTTGGGTGCTCTCAGCAGTAACGTGTTCTCTGCCTGAGGAGGCTGAAGGTGGCTTGTTAATAACACAGGTGTCAGATACTCTGTTTGGGGCTCTGTCCTCAGCTCTCCCCAGCTTTTATGCTTGCCAGTTTTAAGAGACTTTTGCCATCACGGTTGTCAATGACCATGGAAAGAAATTTGTTTGTTTGGTGGGCCCTTGTGAAGTACTGGGATGGGATCCTGTCCGGTAGGAGCAGCACTGAGCTTGTCTGCAGCCTCTGCTGGTGAAATTTAAGTTTTTCAGTAGTTACACACCTGTGTTCAAATATGTTGTCAGTGCAGATTCACCAACTTTTAACAGAAGTGACACCACAGACAAGTACGAGGCGGTTTGTTGAATGCAGCTTCCCTGTTGCAGTGGTTCAGTCGTGGACCCTGTAAGCGTGGGGGCCAGCAGGGGATTTCTGAAATTTAATTGGTGTCAGAACTGTAGGACTCTGTCCCAAATCACTGAGAGATTGGGAGCCTTGAGCCTTGGCTGAAACATTTCCAGGCCACTTTCCACCTTGCTCTCAGGACAGATAATGGCTGGTTTATTTTTACTTTTCTTTCAGTGTTTTGCTCTTGTTCAGTTTTTATTTTCTATTTTTGCATACTAATTAGGTGCTTGGTTTTTTAGTTTGATTTTTATGGCCTACATATTCTCCAAGTTTCTCTGGCAACCTGACAGCTGATGGATCCCTTGGGGTTGCTCAGAATTACTTATGATGCAAGCGTGGAAGCAAGACTGTTTTCTTATGGTAGGGCTTTCAAGGGGGAGGAGTGGGCAGGGAATAACTGAAGGTTCATTAAATGCATTTTTGCAGGCTGACCAGTCCTCCCACAGTTCCTTTTTCTTGAATATCAAGTATTACTTGCATCGGGACAGGTAGTTTATCCTTTGGAAGAAAACAACGGAACAAGGTGTGCCTTGGCTAGGGGGATGTTTTGGGGATGGAGACTGGTCTTTGTGACAGCAAGTGTTGTCTGTATCTTGGCCATTCCTGGTCTCTCATCAGGAATGGAGTGAGGCACTCTAAATAGTGATTGATATTCATCCCTGGAATGGGAAAGCATGCTGTTCCTCACCGATCCGGACAGACCAGCCATTGGTGCCTGCTCTCTTCGGGGAGCTGCTGTCAGAGGAGCCCAGCAGGAGCTGAGAGTCCCTCCCCAAAAGCACTGACAGGAGGTGCCTGGTTAAACATCTTTTTTTTCCATGAAAGTAATGGCCACATCAGGGAGCTGGGAAGGTGGAATGCCTGATGAATGCTATAAACCAAACCTGTTAGCATGGGTAATCAAAAAGAGAAGGTAGGTATCTTATGAGGACTGTGCTAAATTTGGCCTGTGGTCCCTCAGTATGAGCAGGCTTTATAGCTTCCAATATCCATTACAAGCTTCAATATTTCCCTATTGATTTTTACTGTTCTGTAACCGTTGTATTTTGTCTAATGAAGCAGAAACCAATCTTAGGTCCTTTGCCTTTGTGTAGCTACAGCAATGTGTGAGCTCTGTTTAACTGTTGGCAGGGGGAGCTTACATTTGAGTTTTGGGGGTTTTTTTTGCTGTCTCACTGAAGTAGTGGAATTTTAAATAAAAAAGTAAATACATAAAACCTCGGTGGGAGATTTCACATTTTTTTTAAAGCCTGGTTCTGGGGGTGTTATCTGGTCTCTTCAAATTAGCATTAGCAACTGTTGGTAACCCAGTAAACAGTTTGCTTTGGGAATCACTGGGGTTTTAGTCTTAGGAAGCCTAAATATTTAGAAGAAAAAATGCTGAGCTTTTGGATAAGATTAGAGGCATTTGTGGCTTGCTTTTGTCTGAGTGATCTCATCGGGACAATAGAAGGGCAGTGTCATTAGTGGCGCTCGGCAGTTTCCCTGCTTGAGTTGAACGTTCAAGTACTCTGGCAGCCCTTAAAGCTCAAACCAGAGCTGGACCACCAGCTCACAGCCTGCTGTGCAGGCACTTCCAGTACCCATAGACAGGGCTGACCCAGTTGCCCCGGCGCTGTGCCTGCCTCGGGGACCTCATCCATCCCTCACGCAGGTATCCCGAGCTGTTGAGAGGCAGCGGCAGGCAGGGAAGCGTTTCCCTTGGGCTGTCATAAACACAAGCAATTGCAGTTGCTGCATCTGTTTCAGAGGCACTTACTCTGATAAAGCACAGAAAGGGCTGTTTGGGGACAGTCTACTCCTCTACGAGCTCGCTGCAGGGACACGGCTGCTGATAGTTCTGGTTCTGCCCAACGGGGACAGGAGAAATGGAGCTAAACGCTGGCCTTAGCTGGTACTTTCTCCCGGGAAGGTAACCCCTGTCTGCTTCAGCAGGGTTTATCTCCTGCCAGAATCACGAGGGGTAATGGTTTTAAATTGGAAGAGGGGAGATTTAGATTAGATATTAGGAAGAAGTTCTTTCCTGTGAGGGTGGTGAGGCACTGGAACAGGTTGCCCAGGGAAGTTGTGGATGCCCCATCCCTGGAGGGGTTCAAGGTCAGGCTGGATGGGGCTTGGAGCATCCTGCTCTAGGGAGAGGTGTCCCTGCCCATGGCAGGGGGGTTGGAACTTGATGATCTTTAAGGTCCCTTCCAACTCTAACCATTCTATGATTCTATGTGGGGCTGGAAGGGACCTCTGGAGATCATCTCATCCAACCCCCCTGCCAGAACATGGTCACCCAGAGCAGGTTGTGCAGGGATGTGTCTAGGCAGGTTTTGAATGTCTCCAGTGGAGACTCCACCACCTCTCTGGGCAGCCTGTGCCAGGGCTTTGCCACCCTCAAANTCATCTGCCACTTGGGAGAAGAGACCAACCCCCGCCTCTCTGCAGCCTCCTTTCAGGTAGTTGTAGAGAGCAATAAGGTCTCCCCTCAGTCTCCTCTTCCTCAGACTGAACAACCCCAGCTCCCTCAGCCTCTCTTCATAAGACTTGTGCTCCAGACCCCTCACCAGCTTTGTTGCCCTTCTCTGGACCCGCTCCAGCACCTCAAATGTCTTTCTTGTGGTAGGGGGCCCAAAACTGGACAAAGTACTCGAGGTGGGGTCTCACCAGTGCCGAGTACAGGGGGACATCTCACTCTGTCACTGAGCACAGGTGAAAAAAGACTGGCTCCATCCTGTTGACACGCACCTTTGAAGTATTTATAAGCATTGATAAGATGCTCCCTCAGTCTTCTCTTCTCAGAAGCGGGTGGCAGGTTTTGATCCCCAGACACTGCGATGCTGCCCTTTGCTAAAAAAACTCAAACCACAGCAGAGCTGGGCTGCCTGGGGTCCTACCCCTGGGCAATTAGCTGGTATGTAGGTAGTGACAATGAATTTATTAGCTTGCTGGTGTCTTCGTTAAGCATGATGGAGAGTTCCCCCTCCATCTGAGGCAAGAGTTCCCTGTGCTGGTTCCTCTTCTTCAGGACAGCAAGGAGGTCAGGTTCACTTGCAGCAAACCTCAGCGTTACCCGCCTGCACTTGTTCCAGGTACTGTAGCAGTTTATAAATATTAAAAGGATTTCTCCCAAAGGCCCTGGCAAAGAGCTCTGCTTCTTGTACATGGAGAGTGCAGGCAGGAGGGAAGACTCCCACATCAGCTAACTTCTCCCTGTCCTCACTCCTTTCAGTGCTCTTATAATAAAGGCTTTGATGGAGCTCAGAAGCATGTAGCAGTGCTGAACGTATAAATATTAAAGCAAACTTTCTACAGCAACTTACCATTCAGATGCTGAATACAAGCTGTTCTGTTTGTTTAGGAAGAAGGGAAAGAATGCGAGAAGGCGGAGGCTGGAAAACACTGTCTAACCAGGCAGCCTGCTCCTGATTTACTAAGATTTGTTCAGCTCCTTGCTTTTGCAGCTCAAAACCTGCTTTTCATTTTTTCTTTCTAAACCTTCTTTGAATGTGCAGGTTCTGGTGGCAGGAGAGAGGGAGCTGGCGTGGGGATGAGTGCTGCCAGCTTTAAATGAGTGTGAGGAAGGAGAGCTGCAGAGGAGGTTTTTGGTTCCGTGGTGCTTAGCCCTGTGCACAGGTGGGCAAGACCTTGATCAGGGTTTAGTATCGTCTGCCTGAAGACAAGGAGTTAGTTTTGTAGTTAAATGTGAGCTGGTGTGGTTTCTTCCATGTGGTTAAAAAGCATTTGTAGATGAGGAATTGGTCTCCACTTGACAAAAATCCTCTTTCAGGATGCTTGGACAGCAGGCAGCTCAAACCCAGGGTCAGGAATATTTAGCATTTGTGTAGCAGCCCCTGCCTGACCTTCCTTGATGATACTCAGCGGTTTAATTTCTTGGGCACAGAGAGGCCAGCAATAAGACTGTCCAGTTTAAACAGCTGCCAGTGGGCTACTCTGCTGGGATAACAGAACCCCTGGATGGTCACCTCTCTGGATGCACAGACACCGGGGAACGAGTCCTGCCTCTGGCTGCTGCTTAGTGACGAGAGCAGTATGTTCCTGCTGCAGTCAGTCTCTTTTTTGCTACAAAAACTTCTAAAGAGGGGTCAGTAGGTGTTTATTATGCAAAGCAACATAAATCTCCATTCAGCTGTTTGCAGTGGACGTAGATTTAGATTCTGCTGTGGTATCTGCAGGAGGAGTGGCCCGTTGTTCATTAGTATCTCACTCAAAGCCTGTTATCTCTCTGCTTTCCCCCCCCGCAGAGTACGCAGAGAACATTGGGGATGGGAAGAACCAGGAGTTTCGGGAAAGTGAGCAGAAGAGGATCCTGGATCTGCTGGAGAATTTCTGAGAACTGAAGGGCCGAGTTCTGGGTCTGCCCACGAGGACACGGTGTCTGCTGCTCCCTCCTTCAGCTGCTCTCCTCCAGCCCTGATTGCGCGATAAAAGCGATGTTTCTATGAAACTGCTTCTAAATGGGATTTTGGAGATATTAAAGATAGTTTGCTTTTTTTTTTTAAAAGTCCTTGTTTGTTATTTAAGTAGCCTGCTGGCAGTGGGGTGGCAGCCGTGTACCTTGCAGTAGGGCAACTCAAGATTTTTCCTCTTTTTAACAGTTTTTTTTCCCTCCCCGAGTCAAACTGCAGTGATCAGTGTGAAACAATATGACCGTATATGCGTTAGAGGGAGGGTAAAGAGGAAGCCCAGATAGTTCAAGGGGTTGTTAGCAAGTTGTTCTGGTCTGATGCATTAATGAAAATGTACAACCCACTGTACTGGTGTAAACTGGGGAGGTGGAGGCATTTGTATGTGTCCACTTCAGCTGTTCTTCAGTGGCCGGGTGTAACTGGGAATCAACCACATCAGCCATTCCTGCTAAATCTTCCCAAAGGTGAGTCAAAATCGAAGGCAAGTTTTGACAAGGGCCGGTCAGCTGTCACCCTCCTGAGGGGGATGTTGGAGTGAGTCTGCCCAGGTCAGACCCAAAGCTG
The DNA here is from genome assembly GCA_013400375.1 of Thinocorus orbignyianus. Lineage (NCBI taxonomy): Eukaryota > Metazoa > Chordata > Aves > Ciconiiformes > Thinocoridae > Thinocorus > Thinocorus orbignyianus. The sequence goes on along the minus strand of VXBW01006156.1, from coordinate 341,645 downwards.
AGAGGGAGGGTGAGGAATCCATAAAGCGCCCAAATTCCATTGACTTCCTTTCACGGTCGGCTTAAGGTCTCGGCTGTGCTCGTCGTGTAGGAAATCAGTATTCTGCTTCTTGAACTGGGAATCTGGCTTTTTATAGCAGCAATAAGTTCACCAATAGAAGAGAGAAGCCCCTGCTCCCGCAGCCTTTTGCAGGTGCGCTGTGGGAGCTGCAGAAAGACCAAGTGCTTTGCCTCTGACTGACTGACTGATGGTGGTGGAACAACCACAGCTCACTTTCCTGTTCCCCTTCTGCACTCGCAGTGTATTTTCAGATGCCAGCGTGCCAAACCCCGCCGCTTCCCTCAGCACTGACTCCCAGCTGGGACAAGAAGGAGCTGAGAATATTTTCCTGCATCCTCTTTTCTTCTGCTAAAGTTAATGACTGTCATCACAAAACATCCCGGCTCCAGCAAGCTGGGCCTTGCCTAATTTAGAGAGATTTGCATGCTGGCAGCATTCATTTTTTATCTCCAAGAAAAATGCATTGTCAGGGAAGCTTAAAGGCTTCCTTCAATCATGACTGCGTAGGCACTGCTGGCCTGGGTGCTATCAAACACTGTTATTCAAGGGATCAACATGGAAGTCATGGCTTCAGCAGCCACAAAAAGCTGCAAAAATACATTTTTGGTGCAGAACTTGTTTGAATTCCTCATTTCTTCCTTCTATTTTCAACACACTTCCTTAAAGATAGGGGTTTTTTTCCCCCTTTCACACGTGTTTAGTTTTTCACTCGACTCTGGGAATCATTCCCTTTCTACACTGCTGACACTGGGTTTGTGGTCAAAGCTGGTCTCTGGTTCCCCTGGAAGATGATCTGTTGTTCCCTGTCACAGTGCCCTTGTGTTTGAAAAGCCGAGGAGAAAAGTGCAGAGGGTGGCGAGGAAGGAGATTTGAGGCAGAACACAGGGGGGACTTCACAAATGTCAAACAGCTTCAGCTGACATTTAGGGGTCACACCTGAGGGGGGGAAGTGGACAGGGAGAGTCTTGAAAATGGTGCTGTGAACTGCTTGAGCACAAGGTAAGTTTTTAAAATCTAAACGGACCATCTTTAATCAGATTCCAGTGGGTTTGCCACGTGTGTGTGTGCATTTTGCAGTCTCTTCAGTGTGCGGTGTCCGAGCGATCACTTACTCTATCAGCTCCTCTCAGGTGGGGAAAAAAGCTCCAGCAGCGTCTGGCAGGACCGAAAACTCTTCTCCCACTTTGCCGCTCTGGCTGGAGTTTTTTCTTTTGGAAAGGAAGTTTCTCCTCCCTTACCATTTCCATTCTGGATGTGTTAGCTGGGTTACTAAATCTGGAGGCTCTGGGCTGAAAAGCTCTCCGTGCCCCTAATGGCTGACTGGCTTGCTCTGCGGAGCGGTGCTGCTGGAAGGAGCTCAGCCTGCTCCTGATGAACGTTCCTCTTGAATAAGGCAGCTTTTCTTTGATTGGGTTTTTATTTTTCTTTTTTCCTTTTTATAATTTGTTAGCTCTTCAAAGCGCTTCACCAAATCCTTTAAGTCTCTGGATAGTTCGCTGAAAGAATTGGTATTGAAGTGGTGGTGATTTGCTGTGGTCTGTGCCCTGTGATTACATGGGGCTCTGCTGCTTCTGCCGCGGTGAGGGCGGGTATTTGGAGCTAGAAACGAGTCCGGGCTTTAACAACTCTCACCAGATTGTTTCAAAGGAGTTTTCTTCTGGATTTTTCCATTTGCTCAATGTCGATCGCTGCCAGAGTGGGCTGTACTGGTGAACGCTTACTGGGAGTGTCTAAGGACAGTTGGAGAAGGAACCAAAGGCTGGATGCCGTGGAGCATGGGTTCACTGGGCTCCTGGAAATGTCCCAGCCAACAGTCAGTGCTATCCCAGCTCTGGAGAAGGATTGTGACTATCCTACCTGGAATGCCCCATCCCTGGGAGTGTTCAAGGCCAGGCTGGATGGGGCTTTGAGCAACTTGCTCTGGTGGGAGGTGTCCCTGCCCATGGCAGTGGGGTTGGAACTGGAAGATCTTCAAGGTCCCTTCCAACTCTGACCATTCTGTGATTCTGTGAATGGGGACAACTGGTGATGGGGCCTGGGGCTCAGCATCGTCCCACAAGCTGGTGTTCTCGGTGCCTGGCAACGGGGATGTGGGACAGCAGGAGCCGCTGCCCTCCCTCTAGCCCAGGTGGCCACAGGAGGACCCGGTGCCTGTGCCATGGCGTGAGTCAGGGGTGGCACTGGGATGTCACAGCCTCGTGGGGGCTGCAGGGTTGGGGATGTGGTGCCACCCCCTGCCTTGCCCCTTACAGTTCCCATGGCCAGCAGGGCACTGCCGTGGTGCTGTCCCACGCTGTGCCACAGCCTCCCCAGGGGACAGCCAGTGGCCTTGGGAGAAGGAAAATCTTGGAGGAGTGTTTTCACTTTTCGTTTTTTCTTTTTTTTTTCTAACTTCTGAGCTGGAGGAGGTGTTTGTGGGGATTATGGAAAGCCAAAACACTCGTGCCTACCTGAGCACAGCCGTCACATCTCTCCGTGACAGATAAGGACGCTCCAGCTGTTGCTGAGGAATTAGCGCAGCTTTTTATTGCGAGTCAGGCTTTTACAAAACGGATGATGAATTATTCTCCCCTCCTACTTCCCAAACTCTTTCAGAGGGAGGAACCCCACTGCACAAAAGTTGGGATCCTTTGCCTGCTGGGACTGGAAGCAGCTCCCTGCCCTGTCTGGGATATATGAAACCCATAATCTTGTACAGAACCCTGATAGAGCACAAAAAAATGCCATTTAGTGTCCCTAAGGCCTGTTGGGTGTTGGTGACCTGGGATGCCGCACTGGGGTCTGGCTGTCCAGCACCCAGTGGGGAGGTGGGAGCCCCCCACCCCTCCTGCACAACTCCTGCTCCTGGGACCATCCCCTGGATTGCACTGCTGCTCCTAATGCTCGTGCCTGGAAAAATACCCACTCCATGAATGTTTTCAGCAGATAAGTAAGGGAATTCGGTGAGGAGAGGGAGATGTGCTGAAGAAGGGGTGATGAGCAATAAATCACGGTGTTGGTTTGGGGCTGTGGGAGCTGAGCTGCTCTCAGAAACAGATTTTATCAGTGCGGTGCCAGGGGCAGGGAGGTTGCCTCGTGCCTCTCCTGCGGGCGAGGGAGCCTTTGGCACCTGGCACTGCCACCAACCTGCGCCCCGACTGCAAGCCCAGCTGCTGGGAGACACCGGATCCTCTGCCCTGGGATGGCCTGGATGCCCACCTGGGCTCACTGTTATTAATTAAGATAATTATTCAGTTTAATGTGCTGCTGCCGGCCAGCTCATTTTTGCTGTAATATGGAGCAGCACAGAAAAGCCTCGGAGGTAGGAGGACGGTGCCCTGAGTCTCAGCAGCTGTGGAGAATGTCATTATTGTAATTGGGGGAGGATTAAAGGGTTGAGCTAATAACAACGCCTTTTCCTAATAAAGCATTTGTAGGTTGTGGACAGAGGGGTTTGTTCCCTGCTTTAACCTCGTCTGATTTATTGTTTTTTGACCCTGGGTTAAAGTTTGGGGGCAGTGGCATCATCACTGGTGGCTTTTGGGCTAAATGTGGCTTTTGGGGAGCAGTGCAGACCCCAGGAGGTAACTGTGGGGCTCTGAGCTGCTGGAGGCAACGGTGGGGGCATCTCACCAGGTGACAGGAGCTGGGTGGTTTTGTTCTGCTCATCTGTGAGCCCTTGACACATCAAGCCACCCATTCCTCTGCTTGCCCATGGAGGTGACTGTGTGCCATCAGTGCCACATGGGACATGGGGGCAGCCCCGAGGGCTCGGAGGTGGTGGGAGATCTCTTGTAGGGGGAGATGCTAAAACTTCCCCAAGGCAGAGGTGGCCAGAGCAGCGCTGCAACGGGGAGCAGAGGATGGAGCGAGGCTGGGAAGGTCCTTGGTGTGGAGTTTTGGGCAGGACATGGGGCTGATGTGCCCGCTGTGCCCGTGCTGGGGGTGCCAGGCTGGGCTGCGGCAGGGAGGCAGCAGAGCGTGCGGGGAGAGAGACCAGCCTTCACCGCACCTCTCGTTGGGACGCATTTTCTTGTCTCTGATTGTAAACAGATTTGACTAAAGAGGTAAATTAGAAGTTAATTAGAGGGAACATGATTGATGAGGCACTCTGGTGATGGGGAGGTTGGAAACTTACTCTGAGAGAAAAGGAGAGGGGAAGGTGTTCTGCAGTAGGAGCATTGCCCTTCACCCCCACGCTTCCCCGTGGTCGCCTGGGACATGGTGCTGGGGGTTCTGCTCCCCCGGCGGTGCCCAAGGCTGTGAGGAGGGGATGTGAGCCCATCACCTGGGCATCAGGGCTCTGGGAGGGCTTTGGGTACTGGGTACACGAGGCTGCTGAGCACCAGAGCAGGATTTGGAAAGTGGGAGGGCAGCAAGGGACAAGGGAGATGCTGTCCCTGATCTGCAGGACCATCACATTCTTCTGTGCCCCATGTGGATGCTTGCTCTGGTTGGGTTTACCTTGGCCCATGTCTTCTCTAGGCCAGGGCCAGTCTAGGCTCTCCTGGGCTGAGTCCTGGGGAAGCCAGTGCGGGAAGGAGGAGGTGGATGGATGGTTACACCAGTCCCGTGGTGGGTAACGGGGTGGGAGCTGCGTTGCTGGTGGCTGAGAACATCAGGGGAGGCGTTGAATCCCAGCTGCAGAAGCGCTGGTTTCCTCCCACTGGGAATGGCAGGAGCTGGCAGCACTTCCCCGTGGCCGCAGGAGACCGACACCGTCCTCACCGCATGTCTGAAACCATCTTCAGCTCCGCTCCCAGCTGAGCCTCCCTAAACGGGGAGAAATGAGTGCAAATCATGACTGAAGAATATCTCCTGACGTGCTGGTAGAGAGACCCAGGCTCCACTAAATACAAAGAGACACTGTCAAAATTGGGGAGCAAACTTTCAGCAGCACAAATAAGTCACTTAAACTATTGAATTTTTTCTTAATTTTTAATATTTTTTTTCTTTTAAGACGATTTCAGGGGAGGCTTTTTTCATATGGCAGTAAATAATCCGGAGGGGAAAAGAGTGGTTGGCTTGGGAGTTTGGTTTGTTAGGGTTTTTTTAATGTTGGAATTTTTTTTTTTTTTTTTTTTTTTTGATTTTTTTTTTTTTTTTTTTTTTTTTTTTTTTGGTCCTTAAAACAGTGGTTTGGAAAGAGGGAACTGTTCCTGAAATGATTGACACCTGTGGCAGAGTTTCTCTCCTTGGGAACCTGGTGGTGGGTTCTGCAGAGGAGGAAGGAGTTAATGGACTGGAAATGGGTATGAATTGTTCTCTGAAGCAGTAATTCTTTTCAAGTAATTTTCTATGTTTTATGCTTGCCCTGTGTGGGGGCTGCTCTGGGCAGGGACCAGACCAGTCTGGGCAGAGACCTGTGACTCCTGAAGCTTTTCCATGCTGGGTAGAGATTCCCACCACTTTCCCCTGCGCCGGGCTGGGACCCCTGGGGCTCCCCCAGGGAGAGGGGCTGGGGGTACAGGGCTGCAGCCATCCCTGTGGGGGCTGAGGGGACAGAGCTGCTGCATTCCCATGCCCTAGGAATGCTTTCTTTCCCCGTCCTGGGCGCCCCAGTGCTCTCCCAGCTGGGTTGTGCCATCAGGAGGGTCAGTATTGGCATAAGGTGCCCGTAGTGGTGCCAGACTCTGAACCAAGCCGCTGGTGTGTCTGGGGAAGGGTTCCTTCTGTAGCCAAAACCCTCTCCCGGGCTTGCCTGGCTGCTTGATTTAATTTTTTTAAATTATTTTCTGTCGTTACAGCGCATTTGGGTGGTGTTGGCTCACCTGAGCTCCCACCTCGCTGCCTCCCCTGGCTGTTTCACATGGAGGGTTTTTCAAATGGGCTCTGTCTCCCTGGCTTATTGCGCCTGGGATGATTTGTGGAGGAGAAGGTTGTAGTGCTGGCTGGCGGGAGCGTTGTTTTCCTGCAGCGCACACAGACCTTTGCAAATAATCTAATAATGCAGGAATGTCAAACTTCAGCTGTGGAAGGAAATCCTTTTATACAGGGATTGTCAAGTCTCTAAACAAGTATCAGAAATGAGCTTGGTATCAATGTGGAGGATGTTTATTCTGCCCGTCAGAGAGATGAACAACCCAATCCACTCTCCCAGGCAGCTGTGGATTTGAGCCTTGGCTCATGGACCTCGGGAGAGCTCCGTGCCCAGCCCTGCAGCTCACAGGGATGCCCCTGGGGGAGCATCAGGGGTGAGGGCAGCTGCAAGCAGCAGGGACCAGAGATCAAACATGCTGCTGAGCCTTGGGCTGCCTCCCCCCCTCCCCCCAACCCCTTAAAAAGGTGAATTTCAAAATAATTCATGAGGCAACTGTCAGCTCTTCAGCAGCTCAGAGGTTTTTTGGATTTTTTTGTGTTGTTGTTGTTTGTTTTTGTTGTAATTTTTCTTCCCTGGATGCTTTAAACCCGAAAATGTGGTTTCTGGGTGTCTCTGGTATTCTGGGTTGTGTCGGAACGAATATGAGCAGCGTTTGGTTACCAGCAGGAAGGACTGACCCCGCTTGGTTTGGTTCTGGGTGTCTTTGGGGGGCGCTGGGACAGGGCTGTGTCACCAGGGGACAGTCCCTGTGTGCGGGCCGAGGTGAGTGGACCCTCCTGGCAGCCCCATCGGATCTGGGTCCTCCTGGTGCCCTGGTCAGGGCAATCCTCTGCGAGGTGCCACCGATGGGGCCGGGTCCCTTGGACCATTTCAGTCTCTCCTCCAGCTCTTCAGAGCTTCACTGCAACCTCCAGTCCCAAGGGCTTGCCTTTTCACCCAATGGGTGACAACCTGCACACGAACCTTGGAGATGCACAAGTGAGGTCATGGCAGACACGGTGCCACCGGGGTCTCTGGGGTGTCGCTGTGTGGAAACGGCCACTGGATTCCCCCATCTTGCAGGTGCCCACCCTGACAGCAGAACCGATGGCACACGCAAAATTAAGCAGTAGGCAGAAAAGCTGGTGCTAACGGAGATAAGAAACGTCTCATCCTTGAGAGCAAGTCCCTGGGCACGTTCGGTTGGAAGAGGAGCCCTGCAGAGGAGGTGCCAGCTCTTTCAGAGCCGTAGTGAGGGGGCAGATAAGGGACCTTGTCACGCAGCGAGCGCTGGTGTCTCCCTGGTCTGGGAGCTGCTGGCTCTGCTCTGGCTTCTGCGTGTGAGCGACCTTCCCTCCTACCCCTGTCAGACACACAGGGGTTCATCAGGGCTGTGGCAGCAGAGGGCATCTGCTCTGGGTCTTTTCACTGATGAGTTAAAATTGAGGAGGAAAATCAAACCTCCCGAGTGTGCCCGAGATGCGTGGGTGCTTGGCTCTTCCTCCTCTGTGGGGCCCCTGCACAGACCCAGTGCCCGTTTGTCGTCCTGCTGCGGCGGCAGAAAATCAGCTGGAAATGGGAGTTAATTCAGGCTGTGTCTGGAGGTGCTCCCAGCCCGGAGAGGAACTGATGCTCTCTTTGCTTCCTTGTGATTTAAATATCCCTGATGATGCACAGGAAGGTCCTGGCAGGTTTCAGCTGTTGAGGTGCTGTCATGCAGCCTCAGCACCCACCATCCTGCCTGGTGGGGGCTGTGTTATCCCCCCATGCTGGGGGTACAGGAGCTGGGCCTGGGCTGTGCAGTCCCCTCTAGGTGACATCCCTGGCTCCTGCTCCAGCTGCACCCATGGGTGAGTGCTTGACAAAGCGAGGGTGTCAGGTCCAAGGGGCACTGTCTGAAGGCACCATTTCAGTGTGGGCTCATTCAGGTCCCCTCGCTGGCTGATGGCAGAGGTGGGACCCTGGGCCACGCAGCAGCCATGAGACTGGGCTGCCCAGACCTCAGGACTCACTCGTTCTTGGCCTTTGCTGCTGCTTCTTCTTATGCTTGAGCTTGTGCCTGCCCCATATTTCAGCGTGCAGGTATGTGGCTCTGGGTGACTTGGTGCTGGCCCAAGGAAAGGGTCCCAGCTCAGAGCACAGGGTCCATCCCTGGGACCCCATTGCTTGGGGTCTGCTCCCCCATAGCTGCAGCCAGCCCTGAGCAGAGGGTAACTCCCGAGCTTCTCCAGCATCCTCCTCCTGCTTCTTCCCAATGCTACGCAGCTGCTGCTGGCTCCTGGGAGCTTTCCCTCAGCAAGACCAGAGCCTACTGGTGCTGTCCCAAAGTGGGACTCTCTGAACCCAGCCAGCCCCAGGTGCTGGGAGCCCGGCTCCTACATTCCCGCTGCTCCCTCCATCCCCCCAGCTTTTAACTCTAGAGGGAGTAATGAAGTTGGGCAGAGATCAATGCGCTGTGCTCTCATCTGGGCTTTATCCTGACATGTGGAAAATACTGCAGAAGGTAGGACTTTTTAAAAACTATTGATTTGTAACACAGGTACGAGGCAGCACAGCTGCTGCAGTCGTGTGCAGGGCTCTTTTTGGCCGAGCCAGGGGACCCTGCCTCGCCGGGCGGTAATGGGAAAAATACTCCTGCTCTTTCTGCTGGAGGAACCCTGCTGGGAGAAGGGCAGAAGAAATACAGTTTGTGTTTTCAAGTCCAATTTAAAGAATCTCTTTGTAGCAAGCATCTGTCATCTCATGGCAGAAAACACCTGCAAAAAAAATCTGATTCTTACTGTTTATCTAGAGAGCAAATATCCTTCAGATTGCTGTGTAGCGCACAGATAATATCGTGTGAGTGAAGTCTGCGTCTGTGCCTTCCCTCCAGCGATGAAGCTTGGTGTTTAGGTAGGAGATACACTGCCTTCAGGCTCCTCTTTATGTTTTTAGACTTTTCAAAATAGGCGTATAGATTGTATAGGTGGTGGTGCCGTGGTTCTGATCTGCTGCAGGGTGCAGTTTTGGGGAAGGGTGGGTGCTGTGGGTGAGTTTGGCCTCTAGATTTGTACAGCTGAAGGGAGATCGGGATCTTGCCTGTTACATTAAATGCTTTTTGTGGCAGGAGCAGGCTTGCCCTTCCCATCCTGGCAGGGTGGGTGTAGGGATCAGCCCTTTCTTCCACCATGAAGGTTGGTGTGGGAGCTCCCGGCCCTGCTGTGACCTCCGGCCAGACCCTGAGGGCAGCTTTGAGCCTACAGGTACCCAGGCTCCAGGGTTCTCATTTTGGGACAAATCTTGCGTGGTTTGGGGTGATGATCCCTGACCCGCATGGGCTGTTGTGCCATTGATCTTCTCTTTAAGTTTCCAAAAAGAACAAGAAGGAGCAAACCATTCCCAGACAAGCCATTTTGCTTCTCTGTATCGCTGGGGGCGAGGGGGAGGGCAGCTCCTGTCCCCCCCCTCCCAGCACTGCAGCAGGAGCCCCAGGGGCACCCCGGGCTGAAAGGGCCTGAGTAATGCTCCTAATTATCTCATCATCTTTTTTCCCCGATAAATAATTTATTTTCGTGGCAGGAGAGGTGGGATGCATCCATCGGCCTCGCTTCCCACGTCTCCTGGGGAGTGAAATGGGGGGTGGCGGGTGCTTCTGCGGGCGCTGCACTGCCAGGGATAGCACCCACAGGCACCGTACTCCCGAGCACAGCACCCCACGGGCACAGCACTGCATCCCCCGGGCGCAGCACCCCATGGACATCACACTGCATCCCCTGGGATTCATACCCCCGGGCACCGCATTCCCCCGGCACAGCACCCCCACGGGCACTACATCCCGCGGGGGCCCGGGTCGTGAGGCGCCGCGGCGGCGGCAGGCGCTGTCCCGGGTGCTGAAGCCGCCC
>VXBW01006156.1:297551-320306 GCA_013400375.1 Thinocorus orbignyianus | reverse complement strand
TGGAAGGTTTCCCTGCAGTGCCAGCACTCAGCATCGCACGGAGCTGGGGTGGGCGGGAGGGTCTTCTGGGGTTTGTGGTGTCCTGGGAGGTGGTGGGGCTGAGTGCTGGTCCTGCTGGTGCTGCCATGCCGTGGGCCGGCAGCATCGGGAGGGGTGGGCTGGATCCTCCTCAGCTCAGCACTGGGAGCAGCCAGGACAAGGAGCAGCTGTCCCTCTCCCCTGGACCCTGAGCCCCATCCAGCTCCTGTCGGCATCCGAGGAACACATTTACGCTAAGGAGAAAATAATCTAATTTAGTCACCGGATTAGCATCCCAAAGCCATTTAGGTTCGCGTGAACAGAATGAGGAGACACTAATCAGTTAAATAAAGTAACCACTCTCAACCTCCTGCTGTCAGGCCTGTGCCCCCCTGCAGCTGCTGCTGGCCCTCCCCACCTCGGCGGGCTCTGCATTTGGGGGTGCCACAGATATGGAGCAATACTGGAAAAGTCTTCCCACCATCACCCCTACCTTGGAAGCCTCTCTGGCTCTTCCATTTTCCCTTCACCAAGTTATCAGTGGGGCTTGCCGTGTACTCAGGGCTCCTCAGGGCTAGGTGCCCCTGGTGCCCAGGACCAGTCCTGCCTGAGTCTCATCCATGGGAAATGCCAGAAAGTCATTTACAAGGGTGAAAATGCCAGGAAACTTCACAATGGAGGGCATCACCTCTTATCTCCCGTCTGTGGGGATTCTCTGCCGGTAATGACTCCCCCATGGGGACCATATCCCCTTTGATCTGTTTATGTTGCAGCTTTTGAGGTTTCAGCCCTGTTTGTCACCATTCCTGTGATGGGGCACTGTGATGCACCCACAATCCATGCCCTAACTCCAACAGGTGCTTTCAAACTCCTTGCCGGGGTGCTTTGGCTTGCTGCCCCCTGAGCAGGGGCTGCTGCCAGGGTGGCCAGAGCACCTGGGGACCATGCTGCCCACTGCAGGCAGCAGGACCCAGCAGGAATCTTTGCAAACCACTGCTTGCATGGTTCAGGAGTGCTTCTTGACCTCCTCATCCCACCCCATCACTGCTCCTAGGGCACAACGCTTTGCCCCTCCCCATTGAGGATGTTGGGATCCCCACACCATCCAGGTGCCATCGGAAGTTTGCAACTGGGGGCTGGTGGTCAAATCCTGTGCTGGGGAAAGGACACATGGCTGGGAACCTTGGTAGAACCAAGGGACAGCTTGTCCCATGGCACAGCCAGCGCAGGTGCACGGAGCCTGGACAGGGTGGCAGGAGGGGCTGAGGTCTCAGGGCCAGCACACCCGCTCAACTCAGCCATTGCATTTTTCAGCATAATTAGGCAGTTAATTGCACGCTGGAATGTAATCGATGCGTGTGCATGTGTAACCAGGATTTATTTTGAAGCGCTTGGGGTGCAACACTTCTGCCATCTCCTCCAGAGCAAGCCAGCAGGGAGAAGCTTGATTTTTAAACTTCTGGTTTTGTTGTTGTTGTTATTTTAAACGTCCTTGATTATTAAGTGTTTATGGAACGGAGGAGATAAATGAGCACAGGCGAGACACCCCCACGAGCGGTTCTGCTAAAATGTGTGTTACAGCCGTGGAGGCAATTGACTGAGAACAAACGGTGGCGTCAAACAATGCGAGACGATGTAAATCATGTGCAGAAACCACCGCATCAGGCAACCCCTTGGCCATTTTTTATACGCCAAAACACACTTGGTGCCGGAGGTGCCAGCACTGACTTTGCCTGGACCCACCACGCTTTTTGGGGAAGCAGAGAGGGAAACCGCCTCTGCCCTTCTCCGTGTCCTAGCAAACATGATGGGTCTGGATTTATTTTTTGCCCTCTTGAAGTCTTTAAACCCTCTGTTTTGCAGCCAAGCAGTGGTATGTTGCAGGGCCAAGCTGATCTGCCTGTTCTGGTCCGTGTGGGGGTCTCTTCCCCGGTTCCCCTGGGTCATGGGGGGCTGTCATTGTCCTGCCCAAGGCGGGGAAGCCGTGAGTGTTACAACCGGTCATAAAATTATCCCTTCTGCTCGTAACCAAGCCGTGGGCTAAGGCTCAGTGACCAGCTGGGCAACGGCTCCACAGCCACTGGTAACACCAGCAAATTGGGCGTTTCTTTTATTAGTTCTACGTTTCCCAGCCGTTAATTTCCAGAAGTGACTTCCTGCTCTTCCAACACAAAGGGGTTTTTTTGAAGCTTTCCTGTGACAGCCTTGGTGCCCTGGCATGCTCACCCTAGGGCTGGCAGCGCATCTCCCTCCCTCCCTACAGCCCACCCCCGCCCCATCTTGGGCACAGCTTGTGGCCTGCCTTGTCCTGTGCCCCCTGGATTCTCATTCCCAGCACTTCAGGGTGGGTTCATGTGGGCTCTGAGCAGCCCCAGAGACACTCATTGAGGTGGCCCCAGCCATGACGTGCAGCACTGGCCACCTCTCAGCTCAGGGTGCCCATCCCCGTGGTGCTGCTCACATTTCGGCTCTGCCTCTTGGGCCGGGAGTTTGCGGCTCTTTGGCTGTGGCTCCCAGCCCCGTTTCTAAACACCATAAAATCTTCAGCTAACAAATGCAGCGGCAAGTAGAAAAATGGCCTTTGCCATCCAGTGTGATTATAGGGAACAGAGCCAGGGCCCTCGGGGCGGGTTATAAATCTGATTTATTGACNTCCCAAGCCCCTGGCCCCATGCAGGGGCTACCCCGCTGCTTGCTGCCACAGGCCACATTGCACCCCAGCTTTGTGTGCCTGGTAGAAGCCNTAGGGAACAGAGCCAGGGCCCTCGGGGCGGGTTATAAATCTGATTTATTGACCCAGCCCAACAGCAGCCACAGCTCTGGCTAGTGAGTAAGTCTTAAATTTCATTGGGTGATAAATACTGAGAGCGAATCAATTTGGTAGAAAAGCTAATTAGCCAGCGTGGTTCCACATCGATCTCCGAGCCCTACGTGGCCGGGTGCTCTCCAGGGACTCCATCATCCCATGGTCCAGGGCTGAGGCTGGGGTCCCCCCATGCTGGTTGCCCAGCTTTGCCCACCTCTGCCACATGGCTGGGGTGCAGTCGTGGTGACATTCAATGAGGGGTGGCACTGACATGGGTGTCTGGGGGTCCTGGGGGCCACCTGATCCCCTGTCTGCCCCACCGCAGGTGGTGAAGGTGGTCGGCAGCAACATCTCCCACAAGCTGCGGCTGTCGCGGGTGAAGCCGGCGGACGAGGGGACGTACGAGTGCCGGGTGATCGACTCCAGCGACGGCAAAGCGCGGCACCACAAGGTGAAGGCCTACCTGCGGGTGGAGGAGGCGGGGGGCGTGGGGCACCCCCAGGACACCCAGCTGCGGGGCGCCCCACTGTCGGACCCCGCCTCACCGGGCTTAGCCCATGCGCACCACCATCACCACCACCACAAAGCCGGGAAGGAGCTGAAGAAGCGCTCGGCGGACACCTCCTGCGTGCTGTAGGCAGGTGGTGCTGGGGGGATGCTGGAGCCCCCCACCACCCTGGACTCAGCGGAGCCATCGAGGGTCCCGCACCCCCTGCCAGAGACTGGCNCCCCTCGTACCCTCCCTGCCCCTCCTCGTGCTTTGCAGAACCACCTGTCTGTTCCTGTAGGAGGCCCAGTTTAGTTGCTCCCTCCCAGCCCCGCAGTGCATATATATAAGTTCCATCATCCATCTTACAGACCGTGTATATTGCCTCTCCCTGCCCCTGCCTGCCCCATAGCCCCCCCCCCCACGCACGTTGAGGCCTAGCTCAGCGGAGGAAGGACAGCACACCATGCTCCTGGCACAGCCGATGTGCCATGGCATCGCCCGGCCAGTCCTATGCTCTGTGGGGAGCCGTGCCACCAGAACTGGCCTGCTTTCACCCATTTCTGCTCCCAGCCCTTTGCATTTCATGGAGGAAGAGGAGCTTGGCCGTCAGCTCTGGCTGCCCTCATGCCATCCTTGCTGCTGGTGCAGCTCCTGGCCGAGCTCCCCTTCCTTCTGCGCCACGGCATCACGCTGCCCTGGGCAGGGTCCAGCTCATCCCCTGTGCCCCCTCCTGGGCAAACACCGGGAGAGGGGGGGTCCCGGGTCCCCCTGTCTGGGTGCCTGTGTCCTGGCACCGCTCTCCTGCCGCCGCTTGCCCTTGCCACCACGCCTGCTGCCACCAGACCTGCTGCAGCTAATAAAGCTCTTTAAACGAAGCCTCTGCAGATCTGTGGTGTCTCTCCCTGGCACAGCGGCGGGGGGGACATGGCGTTGGTACTGTCTTGGCTAAAACGGGAGCACAGCTGGCCCTGGGTGAGGATGAGGATGGGGATGGGTATCATTGGTCACAGCTGAGGGCTCAGAGCTTTTAAAAGATGCAGCTGGGAAGGTTCCTGCCCTGGCTGGGAGCTGGGTGATGTTGTCCTGTGGGTCTGGGTCTCGGGTAGGTAAGGGTGGCTCCACACCATGGCCATGGGGCACTGGGTGCCGTGGGGAGGCTGGGTGGGCTGCTGGGGGTCTGGACCCTCTTTATGCTGCCATGTGCCAGTTTCTACCCTTTCCTCTGTGTGTGTGTGTGAAGGAAAGCCCTCACCTCTGGTCAGGAAGGATGTTGGGGTCCCCAAAGTGGGGGTGCTGGCAGTCCCCCAGGGCTGGGTTCTGCCCCGTAGTGGGAGAGAAACTCCCAGCACAGGCAGCACCTGGCTCGGCCCCATCTGCCAGCAGTCTTCCGGCTGCTTTGCAGCTTATTAATCCCTGGAGCTCCATAGCACTCACCTCTCGCTTCGCTGATATGAAGTGATTTGTCATGTGTTAGAGTAACAAAAGCAAAAGCCGCTGGCCTGGTGTCAGCCAGTGCTGGCGGCAGAGGGAGGGCACAGCGTGGCTGGTGACCGCGGGGTGCAGCCAGAGCCAGGCTCTCCTTTGCCCCTCGCTGTGGCTCTCACCTGCAGAGCCATGGCCTCAGGGGAGCAAGAGGCACAGGAGTCTGGAAACACGCAGGGGGTTCATCAGGAGAGAAATAACAAGTGGTGGCAGGGCAAAGGTAGGGGGGGCTGGTGTTGGAGGTGCTGCTTTGCTGTGGGCAGTAAGAGCTGCTGTGCTGTAACTCTCTCTGGCAGAGCTGTGGGGGCTTGTGCTGTGCTTGGGTGTTCCTTGTCAGGGAACTGTATCACTGGGATGGGGGGGAGAAGAGGGAGCAGGAGGCATCGGCCACCAGAGCAATAAAAAAACAGCCTAGAGAGGAGGGAAGCGAAGAGCTGGAGCTGCACCGGCAAGAGTAAAAGGCTGCAAATCACCTCAAATGGAGAGTAAACAAATTGCTGTGTGGTGTAGTAATTTGCAAAACCTAGAGGCGAGCTTTAAAAATAACAGGTTTTATTAGAAGAGATTAATTTTGCTGAGTTTATATGAAATCTCAGAAGCAGGAGTCGGAGGAGAGGACTCTGCTGGGTCTGTGCGCGGGACCCAGAAACCCTGTGGTGGGGCCTGACCTGGGGAGGGGCTGCACATGGTACTGTGCCCCCCAACCCCTGCAGTGTGAGGGTCTCTCCATGTTCAGGGCTGGGTTCATGGATGGAGGTGTGTGGGTTTTTTGGCTCCTCATCCCCAGCAGTGTAGTTGGAGTGGGGCACCTTGGCTGCCATCCCATTTCACTGAGCTGAGGATGGGCCATACTTCCCAGCTCAGGGAGAGCTGCTTGATGGTGCCAGATCTCCTCTGGGACAGTGAGGGTGCTCAATGAGCTGGAGATGGGCACCTCTCCTGCACCCTGGGGTGCTGCCCCCAGCTTCTCCCAGACCCCAGTGGGTTGGGGGCTGCTGAGATGCCAGGCTGGGGAGGAGGGGGTGTGGGCAGGGCAGCTGGGAAGCCCCCAGGCTCACTTGCAAATGGGCTGAGCTTAATATGCAAGTCACTGCTGGGGAGGAACCAGCCTCATGAAAATGCCATTTCCACGCAGTCACTCTTCTGGCCATTATCCTGCTTCAGACAAAAGCAATTTATTCTGCCTGTAATAAAGCAGGGGTGATAACGAAGCTGAGAAGAGCTGTGACAGGCCAGCCTCTCCCCTCTACCCGCACTGAGCCACTGGTTGGGGATGGTGGTAGTGGGGAAAATCTCTGGGAGAGCCTAGAAGCCTGGAGAGAGCGGTGGGAGAAACTGGTGCTAGGACTCAGGAGGTGTCTCGGTGGAGGTGGTTGTGCCAGAGGCCTGGATGGGGGGATGTGGCTGGTTCCTGAGCTTTGAGGTGTGCACCAGTGAAGAGCAGCAGCTCCTGTGCTGGGAAGGGGCATCATGGTGGGTCCTGCCCTGTCTCCGAGGGCTGTCATAAGGACTTGAGCACCCTGGTCCCTGATACTGCCAGGGCAGTAACTCATTGTCCTGGTACAATGTGCCACAGCAGCCTTGAGGCCCCTCAGCATCCCTCAGGGAGCTCAGCTTTGTGCCTAACCAGTGGCACCGCCTGGCTCAGCATTGGGGACTCCATCAGCCCCAAAACCAGATGGTTGTGTTATGGGGTCACCAGGAAGCTCATGCTAGAGTGGCAGCCCACGGCCCCCTTCCCAATGGATGCAGCTGATTCCAGTTGCTCCAGCTCCATTACACGGGGACGATGGTAATTAAGAGAACTTTTCTAATTCTTCTCCTGTTGTCACAGCCTTCCTGCTGTCTGTACCATCCTGCTGAGACGTGACAGCTACTGCCTCCTGTGCTCAGCCCACGCTGAGGAGGGAGCGGGAGGGCTGGTCCGAGCTCTGGTGTGGTGCGGTGAGACCTCAGACCACAGGGCACATCCTGGCAGGTCGTGGGGACGATGAGGACCTGCAGCCCTGAGACACCACACCTGCTGGAAATGGCTTTTCTTCCAGCCCTGTCTGCAGGAGCTGTGGCTGTGCAGTCCCCACCACAGCTGTTAAGCCTCGGAGAATGTGGACGTGACCCTGGGGGTTGTGTGTACATCAGCAGGGGTGGGAGCAAGGACTCAGATGTGACAGTGCTTGAGCCTCCTGTGGGGTGGTGTGTCTCGAGGTGGGTGCAGACAGGCTGGTGGCCTCGGAGACCCCACTGCTGAGGTCTGTAGGGTCCCTGGGTGGGCAGCTGGAACCCTGCGGGGAGACATTCCCAGGGCTGGTGCTGGGGAGGCAGCCAGGGAGGGTTTTCGCTGTGGTGGATGCTGCTGTAGATGGTTTTATGCTTTTCCTTTCAAAAGCATGTATAACTTCATTCTGAAAAAAAAAAAAAAGCTAGAACAAAAGGTTACTGTTTTTTCTTTTAAGCTTGCCTTGTCTGGGCAGAGGTGGATCCTGCAAGACTGGCCTCTTCTCCTGCTTCCCAGAGGTGACCAATTCAGACAGGGCAGACTACATGCAGATAAATCCCTTGTCTGTCTGCAGCCTGTGCCCAGCTACAGCATAGGTGCTTCTTGCCAGGCTGTTTTGGGGGCTGGTACTGAGCTGCAGGACAATGGCAGAGGTTCCCCATGGCAATGTTTCACTCATACCTCCCTGGCAAGAGGCACAGCCCGTGAGGAGCCCGTGACAGCCCCGTGCTGGTGGGCGCAGGGAGAGGCGGTGGGTGGGGAGAGCAGAACAGATGGTTTGAGCAGGGGCACCATTGTGATGTGTCACGCGTGAGCTCCAGCCAGCGCTGGAGGCAGAGGCAGAGGCTGGCTGGATGCAGCGTGTGCCCCTGATAGATGAGTTTTATCAAGCGCTACAATGATCTAGAAAATTCTGCACTGACCCCCAGGGTGCTTCGGAGACCAAAGGTAATATTTCACCTTTCTGCCTCTCCTGTCTTCCCCTGTCAGATCAGCTCTGAAGGGTTCTTCTGTTCAAAATCCAACCCAGTGTTGAGCACCAGATGTATATTTAAAAAAGCACAAGAGGGTAAAAGCTGAGCTGCAGCCCCGTCCTACCTGGTAAAAAGGCACTGAATGGTGTTTTTCCTGGAGAAGCAACCAGAGGTAATGCTGAGCAAACCTGGGGAAACAAGGGGAGGTACTCCCAGCTGAGAGGGGTGCTGGCAGCAGCAGTACCCTTGGTCTCAACAGCTGAGACACGTTTTGGATGTTCACCCAGAACCCCCAGCAGCGATACACAAAGCCTGTTCCATGTAACAATCAAGTTTATTGCTTTGGTTTTTGCATTTCTGAGCTTGCTTCCAAATTTACAGTCAAGACCCCTTTGCTTTACTAGCACAAAACTTTCTCAAGCGTCAGGAAGCAACCTGATGCCAGGAGTTGCTCTGGACAAAGCTGATGAATCCAGGCTGGTCTGGGAGGAGCCAAGTAAAGCAGCAGCCGCCGCAGAGTGTCTCTAGGGATGGAGCCTGGAGGGCTTGGAGCTGGAGTCCACCACAGCAGCTCCCAGGCCAGCGGTGAGTCCGTGCTGTGTGCTGGGGGGGAGGACCTTTGGCAGGGGCAGCAAGCCCCCAAAGGCTCACCGACCTCTCTGCTCGCTGTGTCGTGCTGTTCCTGCTCAAGCCCAGTACCACCACACTCACACCGGGAGGCTGTACCGGGCACAGGTAGGTACTTCATCTAGTTCTCCTTGGGGTGGGTGTCAGAATTTTGAGATTTTTAAGAAATGGCCTGTGAGGATGACAGGCAATCTGGGAACAAGGAAGAGTCTTAAATCACTCACAAGCTGTAAATCAGGGCTGGCTGTTTTTTCTAAAGCAAGTCTTGCTCTCAGCGGCCAGAGTCAGGGGGCACCATGCATTTGGCTGGTCCCAGCAGCCGTTCTTAGCAAACTACATGGAACAGCCCTGATCTTTCTAAAAGGACATGGTGTTCCTGCCAGTAATACTGGTGAGGAATTTACTGGAAATGCATTTGCACTCTTTCTGATAACTGATTTTCAAAACAAGATTCTAATGTACCCCAAACACCATTCTCTCTCTGGGAAGGGTTAAGACCAGAAAAAGCTTTTGTTTTGAGTTGGCAACTGTTGTCCAGCTGAGAACAGGAGGGAATATCACAGTTGTGAGGGGGTCAGAGAGCTGTGGGGAGTTGCTGAAGGGGCACCACCTGATGATCCAAATATTGGGAAGTAATTTCTGGAAAATTACCCTCTCTTTGTACTGAAGAACTTGAAATACACGTGCTGGGACTTCTCTCCAGCAGCATGTGCAGAGAAGTACAAGTCAGGAGGAATGTGGGCAATGTACCCACCTCATCCTCAAGCACTGTTTAAAAAAATAAATAAATAAAACTTCTGCCCATAGGGAGGGTGTCTTGGCCAGTGCTCCAAAGTGGGCAATCCTTCCTTTGCGCCCAGAAAAATTCAGAGATTAAATTACGGGATTTCCCCGGGTGAGCACCATCCTAGTGGTTTCCTCATTCCACTCCTGAGCTGTTGGTAGGTCTGTCACAGGGAGCAGATGGCTCTTGGGTGCCAGCCTTTGGTGTCACGCTCTCCTGCTGCTGCAGCCTCTCCAGCAGGAGCAGCACGTTGTCGGTGAACTCGTTCCGCTGCCTCCCCATCCCACTCAGCTTCACGGGCCGCAGGCTGGGGTGGGGGGTCTCGTACTGGTGAGGGCAGCAGATCTTGTTCAGGAGGAGCCAGGTGCTGTCAGGGTCCACTCGCATTAAGTGAAGGAAAACACTTTGGAAAACAGTAGGGGGGGAAAAAAGGGAAGAAGAGTAAGTAGGCGGCCTTTTGATTGGCACCCAACAGGGTCATTAAGAAAGAGCTTTGATGTTGTCTGCAACCAGTTGATCAGACCCGGAGACTCATTAGAGAGAGCAATTAGAATGGTTCCTGAGCTCAAGAGAAGACAGTTCAGTGGTTTCACATCACTGGGCAGTGGGAGAAGGAATGATTATTAAGATACATAGAAAGTTATTGACATCAGACAAGCAGCTGGTGAATAACTGACTCGGGCTCTGGTCTCGGCATCATGTCCTGCTGCTGATAAAAGCCTTTCCAAACCAGCCTGTCCCAAGTGCTGGAGAAGTGACTGCAAAGTACTGCACTGATGTCTGGCATGTTTTGGACAATCGCTCCTGCAGAGCTCTTAAAAGAAAAACTAGAATTTTTAGGCCCCTGACAGCACTGCAAGGCCACCTCCTGCATGGCACAGAGTGCTCTATGCCCCTACAGAGACCGTGAGCACCAAGGGTGCTCAGCACACACCAAACTTAGAGGTCGGCTTTGCAAGCCCTCAGCAAATGTGCAGCCACAAACCTTCAGGTCTCTAGCTTCTGCTGAAAACATGAAGAGAAATCAAGAGGGTGGGTCTGTCTCTGTTCCCCCAATAGGCACAGGACAGCAGTCCCCTCTCTGAAATCAAAGATCACCGGCTACAAAAGCCATACAAAACCCAGCCCGGATTGCTTCAAAACTTCCCCCCGATGAACTTTTATCCCAAAGTGAGCTCACTTCCTATGCAAAGAAGGCAGAAATCCCTTTTAGCTCTCCTTTGAAAGGCAATGCAGGGCTGTGGGACACCTGATAAAGCTCAGAAATGAGATGGAGGCACTAGAAAGCTCCCTCACCTCTTCAGAATAATCTTGTGGCTGTATGAATTGTTATTCTATGAGCAGCCAAAGTCATTGCTTTTGCCTGTCTGCTGTTAACCACTTGCTCGTCTCTCAGTGCAGGTCTCTGACAGCAATGAGGAAAGACCTCACCACTGCAAGCTGTTGGCAGTGTCCTCTCCTGAAGGTACAATTCCTATCTGTCTGCTCCAGAGGAACCCAGGACGAATGTGCCCTAAAGCGATATCTGCGCTTGGCAACAACTTGCATCAGCAACAGCCTTCTTCCTGGGGGAGAGCCAGAGGCAGGTGAGCTCGTGGGGCTCTCTGCTCCTCTAACTTTGCCATTGCAGCTCTGTGGGCTGGAAAAGGCAGGGCTAACTGGATCCCAGTGCTAGGCTCGCCAGGGCAGGGTTTGAAGCTTGTACTGGCTGACATCTCCACACCAGTTTCCCAGCCCTGCCAGCTGCCAGGGCTCTGCTGGAGCTTGCTTGGCTGTGACAGTGAGAGTGTGAAGCTGTCTGCCTGCCAGCAACCAGCAGGTCCCAGTGGTTTCCACCAGCTTACCACGGACTGCTGCATAGAAATAATCCTCACTCCTTATGGCTGGGGTGATAGGACCGGGCAGAAAAGATGAATCACTGGGAAGTAAACATGGGAAGAGGGAATACTGTTCATCCAGCTTCTGCCTCTCCGGCATGCGCGCAACTTTACCTCTTATATTCACAGCAGAGACACTCTGCTCTTCAACCCCTTCCCAATCAGCTGCTCTGGAGAGAGCAACCCTCAAGAGATTAGCTGGTCCCGGGAGAAAGCTGCTGCCTCTCATGCCCATAACGGCCCGAGGTGTGTGATTATCTCCCGATAACCCCCAGTGCTGTGCAGCGCAAAGAACAACTTGACTTGTATATTTTCAAACTAACTCTGGGGTAGTTTCTAAGCAACCTGTTTCCATGGCAAAGAATCCTGGGGTTAATGCAGGTTTGTTTTCTGTTGTTCCTTTTTTTTTTTACTTAAATATCATTTTATTGAATTTTGTCTTGTGCAGGTGGCTGGTTTAGTGAACTTCAGCCCAGCTCATGAGTGACAGCTGTCAATAAGTATCCAACAAAATACACAATCAAACCAAAAGAGGTACACTGTGTAACCAACTTTGGTATCTAAAAATGTCCAAAAATAGCTCATATTTGTTTCAGTTGTGCTAAACAGCTTATTCTACCTGCACAGAGCAGAGTTTGTCTATTCCATTGCCTTGTCTTCTCCTAAGCTCTAAGCAAAGCCACTGCACAGAGAGCAGGATGGCAAAAGGACAACTCCTTCTGGCTTCTGCAACTCTGCTGAATGATTAACTAGATACAGTTCGCCACAGACCTCAGTAAGAACTGGGGAAATTATTTCTCTATCCTGGAAAAAAACCCCCGCTCCTATCCAGACTGTTGACCAAAAGGTCAAATGGTAAACTTCACAGGCTATAAACATTTATTAGGAATTAACTGGAAATTTCAAAATGGTCACTTCAAACTGAAAAAATGTAGAACGACTTGTGAAGCGCTGATATCAGCCAATGACAATTTCTTAACCTCTTTTCCCTCAAGGTTGGTTGTTGGTTTGTTTTACCCTCAAAGTAAAAAACCTTGTCAGGGATGACTTAACTTAATACATTGAGAAGCTCAGATTTCCACACTGTGACTTTCTTCCCCCCTGTCTTGTTCCCGGTGCTTGGCCCCACACCACCACTCTTGGCTGCTCACGTGTTTCTGGTCACTTTACCCACAGCTGCACTGCCCTATTTTCACTGAAGGCAAAGCTGTAGCTAGTGTTCCCCAGCCTTTCCAAACTCCTCTTAACTATTTTTTTTCCAAGCTTGGGATAATATTCCTTTCCTGGAATATTCCAGTCATCTTATAATAAAGCCTAATGTCCCATTTCTCTCTTCCTCAGATATGCTGGAATTCCTTTTTTCCCAGCATCTATTTTTGCCTGTTGAGTACTACATGAAGCTGCAGTTACAAGATTCACTTACTCCCACTGGTTCATCTAATAAAACTACAGGGTCCTGCAAATGGGATTAAGCAGCCTCCTTGGGGCATGATAACATCCCTGGAAGACAGCCAAAACTATGTTGTGGGCTTTTTTTTGTTTTTTCTTTTTTTTTTTGTGGCTCTAGCACCTTGGCCAAAAATTCCTGCTTAGGCCTTCACGGAACTACAGAGTCTTCACTCACTCAGAGCAAGGAGTTATTTGAGTTGTGACTGGCTTTGTAAGACCTGACCTTGTTCTTGGCAGGTCACAACTCATGAGTTGAGTAAGAATCCAAAAAGCCGAGCAAAGGCCAGTTAGTATAAATCAATATGGCAAGCTGATTCCAAACATCTTTTTACCTTGTATGATTTCTGTAGTGATAAAGCTGAGTTATGTGACGTATGTTGTCACTCATGCTGTGGCTAAGATTAGTTCTGGTCTGGTTGTTTTTAGAAGCATTTAAAATGCAGAATTCTTCATGTAGCAAGCTGAAAACATTGCTCTTGCCTAGATGGAAAGGGCCTTATGTGTGACAACCTGCGTCAGTTTGCAGGATGGCTTTCAGGCACACGGAGAGCAAGGAAAAGGAGGGGAGCTTAGAGGAGTCTGGTGGTTGAGTAGCGGGAGAAAGGAAATTGAAACGTGGCTGAGAAGTGATTCTTATCCTGGTGCTGGAGCTCATTGTTATGCTGTAAACTAATTTTGACTTTTCTAAGCTGAAACCTCCTATCAGGCGTACTACAGTTAGAAGTGACTGTGTTTAATTCTGATCCATCCACACTTCAAGACCAGGGAACAGACAGGACTAAACTTAAAAAAAAATATAAATAAAAACAACCAAAAACCCTTCAAGTACTGCCAAATGGATGGTTAATATCTGGCCAGAAGTGATACGTGCCTCAAAGTGCATACATGTCTGTCAACAGAGCTACACTCAAGCAAGCTGTTAACAGAAGACCTTGCTTTGTTCAGTGTAATACACAATGTGTGGTGCATTGGGTGGAGCAGCATACTCTGCTGTTTGGCCCCTAAAATAGAATAAAAATAACATACAGGAGAAAAATGTTACTTGCCTTGAAACTTTGCTGCCCTTTTTCTCCAGTAACAGTGAGCTTGCTTCTCAATACAGCTTCTAATAACCCTGTCACATCATCGGGCTAATTCAGCATTTCCCCCCCACCTCTGCTGTGGGGGAAATTGCACAGCTTTTCAGATTGCTTTGTTAATGATTTAAAAGCTTAAGATTCCAAATATCTAGATAAATCCTGGTGTTCTGCTCTCTGTTCCAGCATTGCTTACACAGATGAACACTTTATTGTGTTAAGGGTATGCAAGCCTACAGTGAAGAACCCCTTTGCAGAACAAATGCTGCTGAAACCTGCTGTGATGCAATAAAAGCCACTAAGGTAAAAATAAACCTACTTTCACCAGCGCAGGAATACAAACAAAGGTACAGCTCCAGCTCCTGAGAGCACTTTCCCTCTCAACTGCTGCCCAGCCACACAAAAGCCCTTCCCCACCCTGCAGCCCCTGGGAAGCCTTCGAACGGGTGAAAGGGAACTGGCAGCTCTTCCTTTTTCAACAGCCAGCCCTGTGAAATGGGCTCACTGCTGAGTCCTCTCCCCTCAGGGGAGGGCAAGGCTGGCCACACAGAAAGAGGGGGGGCTTTTACCCCTGCCCTTCAGCAGAGGTGCACGGCTTTCTTATTCGCATCCCATGCTCTGTAACTGGATGCGTTTTGTCTGCTGAAATCTCTGGCCTTGTTTCCAGGTGACAACATATGACAATAGTGATTTCTTATCCTGACAGCAGGAACATGCTGAGCAGGATTTTGAACACCAAGCAGCAAAGTATGTCTGTCAACACTTCATAGAGCTGATGTGTGTTCACCTAAACTGTTTGTGCTCTTTTAACCTCTCCCAGCCTTCTCAGAGCAAGACTGGTGCCAAGACTGACAGCTTCCCAAACAAAACTCCAGTCCACCTGGCAAAGCCTGGGTTGATGTGATCACAGGAGTACAGGGAAAATGGAAGGATAACACAAGTAAGTCCCCCACCCTGCAGAAGGTATTTAGTGATAAAATACATGGGAATGCCTGGCATATCCTCTTGTGTAGCTGTCTTTCTTTCTGCAGTTTTACGCCATGAGTGGCCAAGAGCCCAAAGTATCGGGCTCTGGAGGTGATTAGAAAATAGCAAGTAGCAGATCTTCCCCTTCTGCCCCTAATTGCATTGTGAGGTAAGCTGAAAGTCAACTGGGACATGTGGGCAAGCAAACCTCTTCAGCTCATTTTGGGTAGAAACTGATACTTCACCAACGGGGTTAACTTCCCTGAGAAGACCCTGTTGTACACGACTCAAGAGTGCTGGAGGGAAGAGAGGGAAAGGTGCAAAAGGAAAGGGGTTACTGTGCTCCCTCTGTCCCACATTGTCTGTACACCTGATATACCTGTATTTAAGAGACATTACCTCTGGGCAGCTTCTTGCAGTTTCATGGGTTGCTTGGCGCTGAGGTAAATCAAGCAGGCATCTGCCACTTTATTCAGGTCACTCTCGCCTGCAGGAATGGAAGAGAAAAGAAGGATAAGAGGTAACCTACTCAGCGGCTGCTGCCTAACAGAATCAGCTCTAAATTGGCAGCAAGTGGCTTCTGAGCCTTTGAACTGTCTGACCTGGAGCTCTTCTGACCTTGCCTCTTAAGCATCTTGCTGCAAAGGCAGGAAAGCAATCAAGGGCATTGAGAGAGAAGAAGAGAACAACAAGCCAGCAAACCTTTTCCCTCATCAAAGTCAGCTCCAGAAATGTAACCTAGGAGAATTTCAGAGTTTCGCTGAGTAGAAGAATGTGATGTGCTGCATTTAAAGGGTTACCCAGAGAGATGACCCAAAACGGAACCAGCAAACTTAGCCACAAGTCTGATCTGGTTCCAGTTTTTCAGTTAATTAAGAACAAAGCATGGCCCAACAGGCCTAGCTGCAGCAGCCCAGGCAGTCTGCTTTTACGTCTCCTTCTCATGCACAAGTTGAGATGAGCAGTCAGACTCTGCAAGGTGCTGGGAATCTTCTCTCCCATCTATCTCTTAGGGAGCAAAGAGTGACCAGCCCCTCTTTACAGAGCTCTTGAAGAGGACCGAGATCCAGCAGGACCTGAATGGGATGAGGCTGGAGAAGATCAGGAAATCAACCCCGAGGGGCACAGAAGGATGAGAAACAAGTGCAAGGCTGGTCAGCTAAGATGAAAGGAGAAGAAGTAAGTCCCGCAGAGATCTCGTACAACTGGTACTTTCCCTGGAACTCACCCATGTCCAGCTTCTCGCAGAGAGAGCCCAGTCCCTGCAGCACAGCCAGTTGCAACTTGAAGGCAAGCATGTGGCTGTACACAGGCCCAGCTCTGGCACTGGCTGGGGCTTGGCTGAGGAGGGAACTGGTCAGCTTAGGCAGGACATCCTTGGAGAACCTCTGCCTCAGAAAGTCCCCACACTTTTGAGCCAGGGTACACAGCACCTAGTGAAGAAACATCAGTTACTGGAGGAAAAGTGCACATACAGGTCTGGGAGGAGCTCAGCAGCCCTCACCAGCCTGTAGGATGAGGCATTCATTCTCACTTGATCATTTTTTTTGCAGCTGAGAGCCATGAGACCACACCTGCCAGTGTCCCATAATGAGCAGAAGGTGAATACTTGATGGGGAGGCTGTGACCTGCACCCTGCTCTTCAGTGTCACACGGCTGACCTCCTGGGACTGCCCTTTCCTCATTAGCACAGTAAAGGTAAGATCAGCTCATGAAATCTTATACCAAAATTGCTGGAGGAGCTTCTGATGGAACATGCCATTAAAATATAAACCGCCTTTGTGGCAGAAATAGTCCATCTTTACAAGCAAAGCAGAGAACAGAAAGGCCAATTGGCTACACCATAGGGCACCCAGCACCACTGGTGTGTGCTCATGATAAAAACAAAACTAACTGGCACACAGAATGGCCATAAATACTTGTAAAGATGAAGTGGGGATCCGTGGGACCAACCCACATGGCAAAAACTTGATTCTCTCTTGGAACTTCATTAAGCTTGTGGTCTTGGTGCACGGGACTGAGATGCTGCTTATGTTCTATATGGTTTACACCAATACTACACCTCCTGTCCAGAGATTTAGGAAGACGTTCCTGGAGGATTTCTTATAACAAAACCCAAACTCAGTGCTAATTGTAATGATCCCTTGAACTTTACCAGAGTTAATTAGCTTTTGTGTAGTGATCTCCCTTTTCATTTAGGGTAGGGAAATGTGAGGTATGGCTGCTCTGAAATTCTAGGGTATGGATTCTTGAATTTGGGGAATCAAAACTCTCCTTTTATTCACACTGAAGCATTCCAGAATGAATCTCATTCTGCATAGCAGCGGAAGCCCTGTGAAACCCCGGGGCTGGCAATCTCTGGAAACGTGCTTTATTGTCCAGCTTGTGAGTCAGGAAGAGAATGCAGTCAGTTGACATGGTCAAGAACTCTTAAATAGTGTTGTTACGAGGCTAAGTCTCTGTTTAACCTCTCCCTTCCCCTGCCAGTGCCTCAATCACAAAACAATCCCTTCTCTTCAGTCTAAGACTTCCAAAGGGCGTGCTGACTGTGGCTCTAGCAAAGGCAAGTTGCGCTATACTGTGCCTCTGAAAGCTGCTCAGGCAGTAAAAGAACTGTTTTCCTCTTCCCTGCAATAACCACTGAGATTGCTGTTACCCCCAGGAACAGTGTCAGGGTTTTATCTGTGGACAAACTGCAGCAGGAGTTGTACAAGCCCACCCACCGCAGGGTGGTGACCCTGTCTTCCAAACAACACTTAGAAATCACTCGACAAACTCAGCCCTTCTCTCACGAGCTGCAGCAATGCCTGAGCCACTTGCCTTCTAAGCACCAGCTTGAAGGCTGTTGGCAGAGATTCGCTGCTGTACCTTGAAGGCTCTGAGCACTGCCAGAGGGTCATCACTAATCAGCCGGGTGACAAGAGCTGGCCAGACACGATGAGCCATAGGAAGCAGATGGTTTCCGTGAGGATGCAGCACAGTTACACAGAGCTCCAGCACATCCAGGACCTGGGAGGGAGGGGTAGGTAACACACTGAGTGCTGCAGCACCAGGCATTCTGGTGGATCCCCAGTGTCACAATGGGGAGCCAGGAGAAAGAAGCATTTTAATATTTCCTGTGAGGGTGGTGAGGCACTGGAACGGGTTGCCCAGGGAAGTTGTTGATGCCCCATCCCTGGAAATGTTTAGGGCCAGGGTGGATGGGGCTTTGAGCAACCTGCTCTAGGGAGAGGTGTCCCTGCCCATGGCAGGGGGGTTGGAACTTGATGATCTTTAAGGTCCCTTCCAACTCTGACCATTCTATGTTTCTATGATTCTATGAATATGAAAGAGTGCTGTTTTACCTCAGCATGAACTGGGGTAACAAGAGAGTACACTGTTTGGAAAGGGAAAAGTAGCACAGTGACAGAATTAGTACTGGGCTACAGAGCTGGGTCGGACCCAGGGTGTGATTCCTGGCCCTGTGCTGCAGGCTGAGCTGTGCACTAGGACCCTACTGCTCCTGTGGCAGCAGGATCACCTGGCAGGGCTGAGGCCTCTGAGGTAAGAATCTGGGTTATGCCTCACTGCTGCATTTTCTGTCTCACTTTGCAGTTTAAAAAGAGGCCACCTTCAAAGGATTTTCATAATTAAAAAAACCCAGGCTTTTAGCCCTGCTTATCATCACCCCAGCAACTTCAGAAACATTCATCAGTCTGAGGAAGGGGGATGGGAGGCCTAGATGGAAGAAAGATGCTTTTGATTCCTCCACCACAGGCTGAGGCACAAGATTTGACTGTCACAAGGATCAGTGGAAGGTGTGTGATATGATGTCACCCTTAAAGTTCTGTTCAGCCTTGTCACCATTCCTAAAACAGACCCGTCCTAGAAAACTGCCTCCCTTTCTCTTGCCAGACTTGAAGCATCTGTCCTGAATAAACACATGGCAGCACTAACTTCATTCCAGCAGGAAGCCCAACATACATCGTGCACATGTTGATGAACTACCAGCCCCCTTCGTGGGCACCAGCTGTCCCCTCAAAGCCACCGTTTACTAACCTTCAGCCGCACTCGGAGGTTCCCATCAGACAGCAAGTGGATGCACCTCTCCATCACATCTTTGGCCAGCTGAGCATGGCTCGGCAGTGGAGTCTCTCCTTCTGTGTCAGAGTTGTTTGGCTCTGGCTCAGCAAGGGGAAGAACCTCATCTGGAAGAGAAAACCACTACTGAAGCCCTGAAAATGACTTGGAAGTTCTGGGAGATCACAACACTCACAACTACTCTGCAAATCTCCAAATAAGGCCTTTGGCATTTTTTAACGTATTTGGGTATAGTCAAGTCTATGCTTGAGTTCTGTGAGTCAAACATCAGATTCAATTTGGAGTGTGGGACTGAGGAAGGTTTGCTTTCTTTACAGGACAATGCAGTTGATCTGACATTTGCAGCCTCTCCTCACCACGGACTTATTTCCCATTGATTTTTATTAAAAACGAAAAGCCTGGGTATTTAAAGATGAAGTACTTAAAGGTCAGGATTGCGGCATAGCCCAGTAAAGACTAAAAAGTTCCCTATATGAATGTCTGCAGGGCCTGTCAAGGCCAAGTGAGAAGGGAGTGGTGGCATCATTAGCCAGGAGAAAATGGTACAGGGATTCCCAAGGGAGGGTGAGGAAATTGCAGTAGGATCCTGGAAAGAAGAAACTTTGGATCTTGAAGCCAAATGGCTTGTTATGAGATAAGAAAATACATAGTGTGCTTGTGTCTTAGAGCTAGACAAGCCTTGATCTGCAGGCATTTCACTCGCTTTCCTCCCACCGCCATGCACAGAACAAAGCAAAAACACCCAACAGCATGTTAAACGAACTCAGATAAGCTCAAAGCAGGCCTGAGACTGCCAAGAGCGTGCCCAGCGTTCAGCCTGGTCCCAACTCCTCCATCTGATAAAAAGAAACCTCAGAGATCACTGTCTTTCTCCAAGCTGAACATACTCTTCTCCAGTCACACTCAGTACCAACCTGTCTCCTCATCCTCTGTGTCAGGAATATTGCCCTCTGCGATCTGCTTCTGTCTGACATAGTCAAGAAAGAATCGCTCCACTTCTTGGCTTGTCACCACCTGCTGCCCCTGGGACAAAGTCCTGCCCCGCTGCTCCGCAGTCTGCCTTTGCTGGTGTTCCTCACTGCAGGATGATCCGAACCACTGGACTGCAAAAAAGGAACTGGTAGGTCACTAAGAAACCATGATCCCCTTCTGCAAATCAGCAAGGTACCACCAACTCCTTGAGAGCTGAACATGACTCAACTCTCGTTGGGATTCAACTACAGAACTGGACACCTCCTGTCACATCACTGTGACCTCCCTGATGGTATGAGAATGTTAAAACCCCAATGTAAACAGGAAAATATATGCTTCTACAAAACATTTATGGGAGCAGTAAATCTATCCTTTCTCAACTCCTGCAAGTCTGCAGGCCAGACCAACAGAAACGGGTTGTGGAGGAGGGAAGCTATTAGTGATCTTTGCAAGCAAAGCCAAGTTGCCACCACACTGTGGTACCTCAGCTACTTGAAATCTCCCATGGCAAGTTGAAAGGCCAAAGACAACTATCCTTAGTTACAGTAAGACTGAATTAAGCAAAGTAAACATCATTTAGATACCTAAAGCTGTGACTACTGAGTGAAGGACCCTGAGGAAAGTGGTAGCCTGGGTATCGTAAGACTGATCTAGAGTAGACAGGACATCTTGGATAACGTCTTCTACCAGTGGCAGCAAGCTGGCATCTGAATGCCTCAGCATAGTGTCCAGGACCTGGGAAGCATGAGGCTGATGTGCCAGCTGGCGCAAGTTCAGGGAAATCCCATTCACCAGATAGTCAGAATTCTCATTAATCAAACACTGCACAGAGTCATAACTGCAGGCCTCGCATATGTCTACCAGCGTTCCCAGTGCTGTCTCACTGATGAGCAGAGTCTTGTCACCAGCCTTCTCCAGCACAGGGTAAAGAGCTGACAGCAGAAGTAAGCGGAACTCCTTCCCAAGGACAGCAGCGAAGCAACCAACACCTTCCAGCTGGATGCAGATCTGCCAGATGTTGCTGTTCATGGTGCGAGTCGTTATATGTGACTCTGGGGACGGAAGGAGAATGCTGCCGCCTGTGCCTCCTGGACGGATAAGAAGTCCTGCGTGTTGCACAGAGTGCTGGTGGCTGATTTCTTCTGAATCAATGCTAGTGATCAAATACCAGTTGGCCTGGTCTGTGTACTCATCGAGAATGGATGTTATGGACCCTTTGAGATCATCCATATTCAGCGAAACTTCCCTTTCCTGAAGGACATCCACTCCCACTCCTGCAGCTCCCACAATCAGCTCATTGAGGACCATCGCTGCCTGCTTACGGTACATGCCAGACTCGCTGTACAGACCCATGAAATGGTCCACAAGCAAGTAGAGGTTCCCATAGTAGCCAAGAACACGACAAATTTGCTGGAGGAGCTGGAAAACTTTCTCCTCTGTGAAGAAGCGGAAGTATTTCCTCTGACATCTGCCTTTCTGCACGCCATGCTGCAAGAAGCCTGAAGGTCCGTACGTGCTCTCACAGCCCCAGCGTCTGTCTTCCACGATCTTCACATCTGTCACATCCAGCTCCAGAACTTGCATCAGCGCTTTGGACAGACGGTGGAGGTGGGATGTAGAGTTGAGGACAATGTTAATCTTGGGGCCCAGGAGCTTCAAATAGCCAAGCAACAAGCTCAGAGTAGAAACCTTGCCCATGTCATCCTGAGAGTTCATCAGGCGAGGAAGAGCTGTGGCAAGGGAATGGAGGTTCTCAGAGAGGACGTCAGCAAGAGCCCTGTTCTGTGCTACAATCCCCTGCTCTGCAATGCCTTGCAGAACCTCGTTACACCTGCTTTGGACTTCGCTGTTCTCATCATTCACCAGCCCAACCAAGGCCTTTAAAAGATAACTGAACGAGTCCACCAGGGACCGACTGCAGTTCCTCAGTAAGTGGTTGACCAGTTCTACCAGCTCCAGTCTCACTTTCCAGTGGGGGTGAACTGAAGAAAATTCAACCATTTTATGCAGGAGGAGAGAGAGTTTTTCAGCAGTACTTTTAGTCCAGTCAGGTCCCCTATGGACCATTAGTTCTGATATTCTGCTTTGTTCAACTAGCAGCTTTTCTTTATTCTTTGGGATTCTGGCTAACTGTGCATCAGCCATTACCAAGCCAACAACCAGATAAAAGAGTCTGATGGCAGAAACAGCGGGTTTGTGACCTTGTTTGATGTCTCCAGTAATAACCCGAGACAGCGTAATGGAAATCCCAGGCAGAAAAGAAGCAAACAAATCCCCACACCGCTGTGCCTCGTCTTCATCTAGGTGTCGATGCTCCTGGCAGTCACACTGCAGAACTAGGACCTGTAAGCACTTCAAAGCAGAGATCTTAATTTGCTTTGCTTTTTCTTTCTCTGCTAGGCCCAGTAGCAAAGATACAGCAAATCCTAAGAGAGGAAGGGTGGAAGGTTGATACAGACACAGAATAACATCCCCATAAGCTGAATGCATCAGGGTGTGGAGTGCCTGGATGACGGCCAGCTTTAACTCCTCAGACTGCGAGGCAGGTTTGCTTGAGCCAGAAGGGGGAGAGAGGCAAGTGCAGAGCTCGGAAAAAAGCTCCTGCAGGAGCTCCTGCTTCTTCACGCACGTCGCTGTGAGGACGGAGGAGATGCACTGCACCACGCTCTGCACCAAGCGCTCCTGCTTGGGGCCTGGCACCTTCAGGGCGAAGCGCAGAGGGAAGAGGACGTACTCCTGCAGCTCCTGCAGGGCCGAGCCGCCCACGGCTGCCAGGTGGGCCTGCAGCAGGGCCACGTTCTCCAGGGTCTGCGCCCTCGTCAGCTGCACGCAGACGGGGCGCAGGGCCCCGAAGGCCTCCTGGGGGGTGTCAAAGACGGCCATGCCGGGGCAGCGGCGGCTCCAAGGCCAGCGGGGGCGGGCACAGCGCTAGGCCGGGCGGCGGCAGCCCCGCAGGCTCCCGGTGGGNGCCTCCCCCCACCCACCCCCTCCTCCCCTCAGCGGGCGGAGCAGGCCCAGCCCGGGCCCGGCCCGCTGCCATGTCCTCCTTCTCGGAGTCGGCGCTGGAGAAGAAGCTGTCGGAGCTGAGCAACTCCCAGCAGAGTGTGCAGACGCTCTCTCTCTGGCTCATCCACCACCGCAAACACGCAGGGCCCATC
>VXBW01006156.1:247694-297431 GCA_013400375.1 Thinocorus orbignyianus | reverse complement strand
TGAGGGGTTGGGGAGGCTTCACGGCAGCCTGGGGTCCACTCCGCTGAGAGGATTTGTTAAACTTCCTGGGGGATGTCGCCCACGGGTTGTGTGTGTGTTCTGTTCGAGGAGATGTTTGGGGAAACACAGGGTGGAAACGTTGGTGAAAACAGCCAAGTGTCAGCTGAGAGGGAAGAGGATGCTCGACCACGCTGGTTTGTAAAATAAAGACAGTCTGAGCGCTTTCTCCTGGGTGTGCTGGAGTTCACTGTGCAGTGCTTTGTTGGCCGCACGGCTTTTACATTTCCTTTGTCTTCTTTAAAATCTTGGGTTTGTATTCATACTACTTACCCACTATAGAATTGCACTAAGCAAAGTAAAAATGGTCGTAGAGATTTATAAAAACAGTTTGGTAGTGTTATCCAGAAACATTTTGCGCTTTTTTTGCGTGCAGATTAACTTAAGTTTGCCTTCCTAAGTGCTGGTAAATTCCCAAATTGCTTCATAATAAAGTGAGGGAGACCACCAGTGTCAGTGCTGATGCTCTGTCCCCAGGGCAGCTGTAAAACCAGCCAGTGTCACCCTTCTCACCCCGGGCAGCCAGCAGTGTTAGCTCCTTGAAGCAGATGATGCTGAGGAAGCCTTGGATAGAGTATCTTTAATGTGATCACTGGAGTATATTAACTGAATTTTTGAAAGATCAGAGTTTGCCCTGCTGTGGGAATAAGTGCTTTTGTTTTCTGTCGTGTGTGTGTGCATTCGGAACCATCGTACTCGGGAGAACTATGTCTCCTGCCAGCTCTGACTGTGGTTAAACAGATAATGATGGTGTCAAAATGAGAAAAGTTATGGTACGTGGAGGAATTTTAATATTGCTTTGCCACAGTATTGTCTGAAAAAATATTTCAGTCTCCACAGTGGCTTTCTCCTAAAATGTCATTCTGCTTTTAATTAAGCGGTTCTATACCAAATTATTTTCTAGAAGTTAATTAATAAAAAATAAGTCTTTTGTTACGTTAATTTGCTGGTAGGTTAGAACAGCTCATTTTAATCATATGTTTAAAGTTTATTTCTTACAGAGCTTTCCTCAGAGCTGATGTGTCACTGCACAGAAAGTCTTAAGCTCATGTTTGTTTTATAAATTAGTTAGAAAAAAAAACAACAAAGGAATAAAAGAGCAGATGTAAGGAGATCAAGAACTACTTGACTTGACCTCTGATTTGCCTTGGTAACACAGAAATATTTTGAACTTTGTTTTTAGGCTAAAAAGCTATAAGCAGGTTTGAAGACCATATTAATGAAAGGTGAAAGAAGTGAGAAATAAATGCAAACTCTCTCTTTTTTTCTTTCTTTTTTTTTTTCTTTTCTTTCTTCTTTTTTTATTTCCCTCTCCCAGCAAAATCAAGTAGGAAACTTACTTTCCTATATTTAGCAAACGATGTCATCCAGAACAGTAAGAGAAAAGGACCTGAATTTACTAGGGAATTTGAATCTGTTCTCGTGGATGCGTTTTCTCATGTTGCCAGGTATGTTGCTGCCTTATGTATTTATTCCACTTTTCTTTCTAGAGATTGCATTCTTTATACAAAGTTGAATTAAATGGGATTTTGTTGTGTAGTTGTTTTTTTTTTAAGTCTCCAGGATGCTTGTGTCTTCTCTCTAGTTGAGATTGGATTCTGATTACTTTGCAGCTAGGAACTGTTGATTGTTAGTATTTCTCTCTGGGGAAACTTGTTTGTATGTGAATCAGCCTCTCTCAGCTTCACACACTTGTTCTCTGTGTGCAGCTCCTATGTACTTAATCTTAATTGTTACCAAAAGATCTTGTGTATCTGTTCATGGGTAGTGAAATTGAATAGTTGCAATGTGTCTCTTAAAGCCCCGTGATGAATGGCTCATCCCCATTGTCAGAAGACTTTAAAAGAGCTGATATTTTGCATCACTGGATTCTCCTCAGTTTTCTTGTTGGAGCATGTGTTTTTTTTGCATTGCTTGTTTTAACAGTTATCTGACATTAATCTGCTTGCTAGAGGAAGGATTTCACAGGTAAAAGGGAAGAAATGATGCAGCTGCTATCCTATCAAAAATGGACTATCATTTAGTTAAGATTTTGCTCTAAATAGCACAATAATTCCTAGTATCTCAACTAGGCAACTTTAATGTTCTGTGTGTTTAGTAGTTCTGGATGTAGTAGTTATGCTGTTCTGGATGGCTGTCTTAACTTTCAGTGTGCTATTTGAATACATTTAAGTGCCTAATGATCCAAGCAACCTGCTTTTTAATTGGGATGATATTGTCTGAAACAACTGTTTAACGTTAATACTCTGAATTGTAAACATGTCAGCTTGAGAGTATTTTATAACTCTTTTTGCAAATTCTGAACAACAGCAAGATTCTTTCTTTAAAACGTTTCCTGCCCTTACTTTGGGATGGGAATGTGGGGCAATTTCAGGCAGTCTTTGGTACCAATAAAAGGGGAGAAAATTGCCACGAATGTGTTTTGCACAGTTTGTCTCACACGATGTGAGAAAGTCTCTCCAGACGTGCCCATGTTAGTGGGTGCAGCTGCTGTAGTTTGGAAGATGCTCTCTTAAAACATAAGGAATGTTTTTCAGCTTAACTATAATTATTTTCTAATCTGTGAACAGAGAAGCAGATGAGGGCTGCAAAAAGCCCTTGGAACGATTGCTTAACATCTGGCAAGAAAGGAGTGTGTATGGCAGTGAGTTCATACAGCAACTGAAACTTTCTATGGAAGACTCCAGTAGCCCCCAAACTAAAGGTAAATGTATGTTGCTTTTGTTGTGTGCTTTACTTTGTTCTTTAAATTGCTACATGTTTCACTGAAAGGACTGTGAGGAGTTGGGCTCTGGGCTCCTGTAGTTGAGTTGTTGCCAGACCTGGTCACGGAGATTCTTTGGGATTGACTTGAGAGAAGTCTGATTTTCATTAAACC
This sequence comes from Thinocorus orbignyianus, assembly GCA_013400375.1. Taxonomy (NCBI): domain Eukaryota; kingdom Metazoa; phylum Chordata; class Aves; order Ciconiiformes; family Thinocoridae; genus Thinocorus; species Thinocorus orbignyianus. The sequence goes on along the minus strand of VXBW01006156.1, from coordinate 294,496 downwards.
TGTAGTTCCAGTTTGAAAGTGTGTGTGTAGCCTTTTGGCTGGTTTAAGGTAATTTCTGCTTCTGCTCACACCGACAGAATATTCCAGCACTGCCTTTTGATGTGAGGACGAGTAAGTTGGATGCAGGGAACTGTTGTGTCTGCCCTGAGAGTAAAAATTGTCCTACTCTGTGTCTTTGAGAGCGGTCATTTGGGTCGCTGCAATGGTTTATTCAATGTTGCTAGTGCTGTCATTCTCACACTGATTTTTTTTTTCCATATTTACTATATTTTATTATGATTTTTAATAATTGAAGGCTGGAACGTATGCCCAGAAGGTTGCCTGTTCTCTCTTTTCTTACACCAGCTGATGTCATTTAGGGAAGGCAGTAATTTTGCATCATTTAATATTGTTAGAGTCTGACAGTTACAACCTTATTAGATGGATGTGAGAAAATAGTATAAGCTTGCATTTACTGGGCTTTTATACTGCTTTGGCAGATCCTGCCTCTTCTTCTATAGCATCTGAAAATATACATACACTTATGGCTGTAGTTTGTATGTTTTGACATGCTGCTTCTGGCAAATTTACTGCGTGGGTACTTTAGCAGCTTACAACAGAGGCATTTCAAATTACTGTAATTTAAGTATGGCATTCAGAAGGTCTTGCCACTTTTTTCCCCCAAGTGCTGGGAGACCAACTGACCTGACTGAAAGGGTCGTCTCTAATTTATGAAGACAGGGGCAGTCTCTGTCCTGAGTGGTGGAAGATGTACAATCTCTGTGTGAAATCACTCATATTTGGGTGTTTTGTTTTCTGGGTGCAATGCATAAGACACCTGTTTGTCATGAAAGGGCAGATTTTCCATGCCTGAATTCCTGTGGAACTGATTAATGGAGAGTTGGAAACTGTTAATTAAAGGTACCTAGAGAAGTGTTTCACAAGTGGGTTTTAATTTAACCAAAATGATACTGTGTGTCTGAGAAACACAGCTGTGGTTTCCTGGTGAATTGGCAACTGTTGCTCGGTGTCATCCTCCCTCTGGCTGGTGCTGTCAGTCAATCACGCTACTGTTTTCTCAACTTCAAAATGTTTATACAGAATCAAACCTTTCCTAAGTGTAACAAACCTTTGGCTGTAGGAAACAGAATGAAGAAATGCAAATAGTTTACGAACTGCTGTATGTGCTTCTTCATGTGGTGAGAAACTTAGTTTTTGCCCAAGTAATTTGGGATACTAACGTAGCATCTTTTATTTGAACAACCCAGGCATTTTCTTGAATGTGAATACTGCTGCTGCCTTGTCAATTCATTGTAAAAAAGAAATTGAGATTTTGAAATTAAGAGAAAAAGAAATTTTATAAACTCAGCAGATTTCTCCCAAGTTTTTCCTCCGTGTTTTGACTGACTTGTTTTCAAATTAGCTTCTTCGTGGTAAGAACTGGTTTCATGTGGGATTTTCATGGATTTCTAGGATAAATTGATGTTGGCCCAGCTTGTGGTGGGTGACTATCTATGTTGCAAGAGGCTTTGTTCTAGTTACTCTGTTGCATTTTCAAATGAGTGCATGTAATTGAGATGGATAATAATGTATTGCATTTTACAGATGAAATATTTATCATAAAAGTGGAAACCCATAGTACACTGCTCCTCCAAAACCATTCTGACTTCCTGGTTTTGAGTATACTCAAGGTAGATACAACTGAGAAACAGGCAGTATTAAGTATCTCTAGACTGGTACAAGGTTGGGCTGTTAAAATTTGGAAGCTTCTTAAGGGTATCTGGTGCTGTAATAATGAGTAATCTTTTCTTCAGCTCAAGGTATGGTGACAAGTCTATGCAGGTAGCTCTCCATGGCTTTTTCATATTGCAGTGTCTTAAATTCCTGGGCCGGTAGGTGCTGCTTTCTGAAAAGGGTGGCTCTGCTTAGGTTGCAGAGCACCCCGTACCCTTAGAGTTGTGAAATTTGCCCAAATAAAGCGAAGTCCTGTATCGATGAGAAAAGCCATCTTTAGAGGTTAGCGGTTTGTGTTTCAGTGGTTTGCCTTATTTTTTTGTTTCATTGCTAGCAAGGGCTTGGATCTAAGTGTAGCAGTTCAGTTGGTGGCACCTGTGAAGTTCCTGCCATGGAACAGAATTGATTGCACAAATAGTGAAGATTTCCCTTCAGAGAGGTGGAGGGGAAAGAGTTACTAGTTCTTTCTAAGCGTTATAGTCATTATATTTGACTTCCTCGGTGGCACAGCTTACCACCATATTTTAGTCTTTCAGATTCCTTGAGGAAATGTGCAAGTTACATGGTAATGAACTTTTGAATATTGATATTGTTTTAACTCTAGGTGTGTTCATTAAGTTTGTATTTGCTTTCTCATTAATTCATTTCTATTAGAATGTTTCTTTTTACAAGCAGTAGGAAAGAGAACCACCACTCATTTATCTTAAAGCCTGGGAAAACTAGGTCTGTAGAGGTTTGATGTAAAATCCTTTAGGTAATGTAACCTATTTAACTGATGTGTTTTCATTGTCTTTGTAATAAGCAGTTGAAGGAAGTCCTTGAATGTGCTCTGATGTGGGAGTAACACAGGACTGAACTGCTACCCATCTACTGGGGTTGTCTTTATATTACAAATTCTGGCACAGGAAGTCAGACCCATATTAAAATATGGACAGAGAAAAGAAACAAACCCACAGAGAGGAGAGCAGGCGGGGGTGATTGCAAGAATAAGAAGTAATTGAAATAAAGGCACTTAGGGACAGGACTAGGTATAATTTTAGAGCAGCTTAACTCAGGTTATGCTTGACCTAAGAGAGGCTACCAACAAATGGATGTTGTGATGAGAACTTAAGCATGAGTAATCAACCCCCAAAGAAACTAAGGGCTAGAACAGTTGAAAGGTAGACACTGGGTTTGTCTTACTTTATTCTGTGGTGGTCTTCCATTTCTTTAGGAAAGCTGCCTTTGTGGTGGTATTGTATTCAGTGTTTTGTCCTAAGTCACTTTCCTGAAGTGTCTTCCTTGTAAGTTTACTTGGACCTTACATGAGTTGCTAAACCCCTGGTACTTGGAACCTAGAGCCTAAAAAACTTTACTTTTAGTTACAGATTTGGGAGGCTTATTTTTTGTTATGCTGATTGAGGGTGATAGCCCTGCCAACACACAAATAAAACATTTAAATTCAACTGCTCTACCTCTCAGGTGAGGTTATCTATAGAACTTCAGAAGCAGAACCCCCTGTTTTACAGGTTTGCTGTTATTCCAAACCTGCAGTAGCTCTTAAATGGGCTTTCCGTGCATGAATTTGCTGCTGATGCAACTTGTCATATAACTGTGTGTTTAACTCTGAGGAAAGGCACATGATGTAGCTGTGCTGAGACTGATAAATCCTCATGTTAATTAAGGACTATTTGTCTTTTTAAAAACGGAATCCTTTGTGTAGTTCCCTCCAGTGAAATGCATGATCTACATGAGGAGTTCCTTACCACTTGGTGTGGCTGCTTCTTGAATGAGATGAATATAACCAAGTCCTCATGAGAGAAGATGATAATTTTATATTGCCTTGAGATTAAAAAAAGCCCACATAAAACCACTGTTACTAACAGGAAAGTTTTAAGCTCCTAGTTATCCTCTTCAGTGTGTGCATACAGATTCCACAGTTGATTTCTCTTTACTGTGCATGTGAGCCTGGAATCAAATCAAAGAAGCCTGTTTAGCTCTAAAACCAGTCAAGAGATGAGAAAGAAAAGGTGAAAACCTAGACAGGAAGATCTCCTGTGTTGCCAGCTTCACAGGAAAAGCTCATACTTTGTCAGTAAGATCTCTGACACTGTGAACTTCCCCCAGCCACTGGAGATATCTTAAAGACTGAAAAGTTGGTGGAGAAATACTTTTGCGAGGTGTGTTCTCTCTGGACACTGCAACAGCAGGATAACAGTGACCTGGAATTTCACTGTAAAGCCGTATGACAGCAAATGTCTGTCATTTTGGAGAAATGAAGTGCTTTGTTCTTCAAAGGCTTTTAGGGAGTAGTTCAATTTCTGAGCTGTGAAGACAACCCCGTGAAGCAGGAAAGCTGACTTCATCTCTAAGGGTGGTTTCTCTTTTTTAAGTCCCTGTCAAGAACAGGCTCTTGATTTTTCCTGAAAGAAGCTGCCCGTGATTCTACAAGGATGTGTTGATTGTTTCAAAGATGTGTTACATACCACTGTTGAATTCTGATCAGGCTTGGGTCCTCTCAATGCTTGCTTTCCTCTTCTCTTGTTGAATCTGATGGGCTTTTTTTCATAAGTGGAGATTGCAATAGTTAATTGCTTCTGGCTGCTGGATTTTGAAAGTTACCAAGGCAGGGTGTGTTATATTTTATGGCTGGCTTCCTTTTCTCTTTCAGGGGACCTTTTCCACCATATACTCTTTGAGTGTGAAAATTCAGTGTGGGGTTTTATTTTTCTGTTTTGCTGAAATGGAGATGATGTTTCTATGGACTGCTTTGTCCCATCAGCTGCCGTTCATATGCTCAGGGAGCGGCCAGTCTTTGGATACACCAGCTACGGAGTGGTGCTCAGCACTGCAGTTTGTGCACCTTCCTTCTTCAGACTGTTTCCAGTCATACTCACTTGGGATACTTGTCTGGATAGAAAATTCAACTCTGAATCCTCTGTGTTAGAATAGGAAACAGGCATAATACTCAGTCTTGTGGTAGAGCAGTTGGCAACACAGCAGGAACGGCTCTTCAGCAATTTGAATCCCAATTCTCATTTTTGTTTTCACTTCTGTGCGCACCATGGTCATGCATTCTTCTATTGATTATCTTGTGTTTATCCCTTGTTGGTTAATTACTTTATGATAAGTACACACAAGTGATAAATGTTGATGGCACGTCATATTGGGCTGCAGAACTGTAATTGCTCTCTTTGGCCATTTTGTTGCCTGCACATCTCCTGTTCATCTCAGCTTTTGTCTTTTGCAGACCTCGATGAACAGCAGATGTTTTTCTTGTTGATCTGATATCTGACTTGCTTGGAGGCAGATTATTAAACACTTTATCCATCAGTTGTACACATACAAAACTCGACTGTACCTTTTTCTAGCCTAGATACTTGCCCTAAACCAAGGGATTTTTTGTTGTATGCTACAGCAGAGCTGTTTCCTGTGCTGCTTTGCCTCCCATTGAGTAAATCTGTTCTCTAACAGGGATGCGTTTATGTCTGTCACATGAAGATTATTCAGCTTTTGCCCACACGAGCAGGATGTACAGCACCCCTGGCTTTCTCTCCATTAAAATAAAGGCTTTTTTCAGCTGAATGTCCTACCTGACAAGGCAGGCAAAATCCTGCATTTAAAGATACGCTTTTCTGTTTACTTCTTCGGTAGAGTTGGCAAACTGATTTAATTTTAAATCAATAATGATCCCAGATTTTGCTGCAAATGAAAGTATATACAAACAAAAGATTCCTGGAACTCCATGATTATCTCAGCAAGACTTGATTCCGTTGAAGAGTTGTTCTCAACACTCTGTCCAAAGCATTCTTACAAATTAGCCTGGCTCTAATTAATTTTGGTGGAAAGCCGAAGAATGATCTGTCTTCTGAGGGCTCTGTAACTGGATCAAAGGCTGCATTAAGACTTGTGACTCATTAAATAAACTGCCTCTTCCCTTTCAAGCTAAGGTATGCTACGCTAAGATTCATTTAACCAACAGTGTCTTGCTTTATCAAATCCGTATTTCTGAAGGTTACCTTCTTGGAAGTTCATGGTCTGCCCGTGTTTGTTGTTGCTGTCGCATCTTAGAGTCTTAGTTTCACAGTTTTCAGTTTACTTTAGAGCTGTCCTGAAGTCTTTATTTTGATGGAAGAGTAGAAGGTTGAATAACCAGCATTGTTTAGTTGATTGTGAGCATGTGCTTCATGCGGAAAGGTGACTTGAAATTCTTCTGTCTGCATGAATCCTACAATCAGTGCTTCCTTTCTGCTGGTAGAAATCCTTACCTGCATAAACGGTATTAACCAGAGAATCTGAGCAGGGCTGAAGACCTGCTGTTTATTAACAGACTTTCCTACTTCCAGTGAAGGAAGCACAAATAAGTAAGTACACAGTGCACAGTGCTGATACGAAGACTGTATCCTTGCATGTACAGAGATACACATGTGGGCAAAGTCAGCCTTTTATTGCTGTTTTGCTTTTGAGTGTTTGGAATATGATGCCAACATTAGAGTCCAACTGTGGTCATCCTTCTCTTTAGAGAGCTCAATCATCAGAGTGTCTGGTACAATTTTTTTGAAGCAGAGACAGTTGAGGTGGGCAAATCTGGCATCCAAATGAATTGCTTATGTGTGTCTTCAGTTGCAGAGGAGAAGAAGTCTTTAAAGCGGACTTTTCAGCAAATACAAGAGGAGGAAGATGATGATTACCCCGGGAGCTATTCCCCCCAAGACCCAAGTGCTGGGCCTCTGCTGGTATGTGGGGCGTGTTGAGAGTGGGAGTCACTCTGAAAGCCACCTCCTGTGTGGTACAGCCACAAGGTGGAGCTGCCAACAAGTGAAATACTTCTAATGGAGCCATTCGGTTGGGGGTTGAGAGGTCCATGTGAAATGGAACAGATTCTTTTTTCATGTATGAAATGCTGTGCCACTTCTGGGTGATTTCAGGTGGTCTAAACCAAGGTCTGAGTAGTGCTACCAGCAAAGAATCTCAAAGGGCTCCTAGAAGAATGGACCATATTTTAAATTGTTTTTAACATCTGTGTATAATCTCTCAAACCCAAAGCTGTAACATAGTTAGAACTTAATTAATGTTTTGTAGGACATCTCTCTCCATGTGTACATTAAAAAGTTCAGCCTTTGATAGATTTGTATGGAGTTATTTAGGAAAACCAGTTCTGAAGACTTTATTTTGAGGCTGACACGTTAGTGCTATGGAAGCAGTCGGAATGGGATGGGATCGTTCAAACCGTTTAAGGCCACAAAATGGACATATGTTAGATCATTGTCTATTTGAAAAGGATTAAAAAAATACACCATCCATCTGGTAGAGTATAAACATTGAAATACAAAAATAAATAACAGTTGTCAAGGAAATAAGTGAAAGGTTTTTGTTGTTTTTACCTCCAGATGCCTATCAACTTAGGATTTCTCTTGATGATAAGCATTGTGTTTGTTATTGTTGGAAATCATTAGCCGTTTGCAAAGGAGTAGTGATTATTGGGTAATAGACTTTATTTTTCAAATTAAAAATATTTATTTTTTTTTTTTTCATTGTTTTTTTGTAGTTTTCAATCAATTGTAGTTTAAACATCACTGGTATTGTTTACAGGGTTAGTGTTCCAGTTTCAAAAACCTCCTGTTGAAACTTAAGTGTTTTTTAAAACAAAGAAGAAACACTTTTTTCTCCCTGTTCAGGGAGTCTGGTTTTTCCCTTTCTTAATTTTTTTTTGAGCAGGGAGGAAATATGGTGTGTCAGGGGAGGTGGTCTTAAGGCTGTCCTCATCCACATGCTTTTTAAGCTAGGATATGTTTTATATTCATTTAAACTGACACATTTTTCCTCAGTTGAGAAGACTAATTTAGTGAATATTCCCTGTGCTAGGAAGCAAAAGTTTAAAAATTACTTAAAAATACTCCAAAAATGGTTGCTTTCAAAGGTAAGTGACCTCAGCTGCAGTGGCAAATCCACAGGAAAAGTTAACTGGTTTTAATATTAGTTAACTTGTCTTGTAGACTGAGGATTTGATCAAAGCCCTGCAAGACCTGGAAAATGCAGCATCAGGAGATGCAACAGTGCGGCAAAAAATTGCCTCCCTGCCTCAGGAAGTTCAAGATGTTTCATTACTGGAGAAAATTACAGGTAGGAAACTGGTAGATGAATGAATGTGGGTCCAAAGAATAACTTAGAAATCAAAGGCATTTTTATTGTAAATAATCACAATGTATGGTGGAGTAGATTACTGCCTTTGTACCTTTGTTTTGTAGCTTTGGGTAATTAATAGATAGCAATCCCATGGAGTAAAAGTGAAGGTGAAACTTCACAGCTTCTTTCCATTTTTTTTTGGCTTGGACCAAGGCTATTGTACTTGGAGAACATCAACAACGTTTTGGAAGAATTTAAAGGAAATAGGGCCAGAGTTCTGAAACTGTTGTGTTTGAGTTTGAACACCGTGACTGTTAGATGTTTTTGAGTTTTATCAGATTGTGCTGAGTAGACACAGAGTCCTTGATTGCTACGGAAAAGGAAACTCACCACCTCCATTAATCTGCTAGTCTCTGTTTAAACAAACTTTTGACATTGTATTTTAAAAGTAATCTTAATGCAAGCATTTAAGGGTTGAACTGGTTAGACTCTTGCTCCTGGAACTAATTTTAATTTAGAATTTGTTATGAACTATCAGTCCTTTATAATATACTCTTACAGAGTCCAGCTGCAAGGGCTAGCGTGCAATTCATGTTTACTTGGATTGATACATTTGGGGTTATTCAGAGAAAAGAGGAATTTAAAAGTGCACACCATGTTTTAATGTGAAAACCATCTGATTTAACTGAATTCTGAAAATAGAGCCTAAACTTTTAGTTTAGTTAACCTGTGTAGATGCTAACTTCATAGATTTACCTTCCCTCCCACCTCATCTCTGCAAGGATAAAATGTAGTCAATNACCATTCTATGATTCTAAAAACCCCACCATTTTTGGATACTTAGTCTCGCTATTACCCTTATATCCTCTGTGATAAGAACTTTTATTTTCCTGTCGAGCCAGAAGTGTATTTATGAATGTCACGTTGTGCGTGTGGCCAGTGAATTATAGGCCTTCTGTCGGAGAAGAAAGTTTTAAACGTGTCCTCTCAATTACCTGTTTACACACAGACAAAGAGGCAGCCGAACGTCTGTCGAAGACGGTGGACGAGGCGTGCCTGTTACTCGCCGAGTACAACGGCCGGCTGGCGGCAGAGCTGGAGGACCGGCGCCAGCTGGCACGGATGCTGATCGAGTACACCCAGAACCAGAAGGATGTCCTGACAGAGAAGGAGAAGAAGCTAGAAGTGAGTACTGATTCAGCACAATGCTCCCGCTTGTCTCTTAATCTGTGTGTTATCTCGCCAGGGAGGTGGTTCTGGGTGTTCTCTTGACTTTTGGAGTGAAACAGGGGTAAGAAAACGGTGTAAAAGGTCTGGAGAAGGCAAATTCATTCTGATGTTCAGTCTAGTATATTTTAATAGACTTGGTCCTGGAAGGCTCAGAATTCCAGAGCTAAAGGAAAATAGGCTCACCTAACAAAGTTTCTTCAGGCTTGCTCTGGTTTTCTATGAAATCTCAGTTTCCAAAAAATCTTCCCTTTGCCATAATTAGCTGAGGTTGGTTTTACTTGTGGGTTTTTTGTTGTTGTTGTTTTTCTTATTCTTTTCCTTATGGTTGGGTGCCTGTCATTTCTGGCCCGTGCTCAATAAAGGGATGCAGCTGAAACAAGATCTTCTGATATCCATCCTTTAACAGTCACTCTTACCTGTAGCTTCTGTGATGAAGCATAAATTGGGTTGATACCAAGTGAGGATGATGTGCATTTCCTGCCATAGCTCCCCTGAACAAGGAGGGCAGGAGGCTGTAAAATGTGGCTGCTCTGAATGGCTCCGAGCACCAGCTGCACGTCCTAGAGCGAGCGCAGTTTATCCCAAAATGTTCTTTCTCTGAGGAAGTTCTCTCAGCACCGCACCTTGGGACTGGAGTGGAAGTTTTAATTAATGATTGTGGTTGTGTGTCACTCTGCCATCTGTTAAACTGCCCCTTGGCGGCACATTAAGGGCTTCCTCGACACTGTCGGCTGCTGGTTATTACGAACAGCTGTTGCTGGGAGGGACATGAGTTGCTGTAGAGGACAAAATCTTCTGGAAGGAGACTGTGCTGTAGCAATTGCAGGCTCTGTTTACTGTCATGACAAACCTAATCCTCTGACAGCTCGGCTGCATTGTTCTGAGTGAAATTTCATTTTGAATGTTTGCTTTGTCATGTGTTTATATTGGAGTTTCTCAATGTCTTGTGACTGTGAACATGTTGCTTTTCCAGGGCAAGGTTTTTTTTCCAAATGAGCCAAACAAGTGCTAATACTGCGTTTGGAATTGAGAGGATAGTGTATAATTCTGTTAGTTTGTTTGGCTTGAATTTCTTCAAGCATAGCATCTGTCTTATGACCGAGTCATTAAAAGGCACTTTCAGACAGATATGAAAGATGCTGTGAAAACAAATCCTCTTTGGCATCTGATTTTTTTGCTGGATACTAGAGGAGTCTTGAGTCAGTTCTGTTTTCCTTGCTGAGAGAAGGACACTTGTCTAGTAGAAACATGTATGTGTGTGTATATACATCAAAATATATAAATGAAAGACATGTTGGAGTTTACTTTTTCAAAAAAGGGTCAGAAATAGGTAAGGAAATACTGCACAGCGATGTTTTAAAAAACTCAGAACAATCCATAAATTTGAGTCAGTTTGAGACTGAAATTAAGAAATTCACAATGACAACTTTAAATTAAGATTTCTAATGCACTAGCAGAAATGTTGTGACAATTGTGTTGGTTTGTTTTTTTTTTTTCTGGAAAATATCCTTTTGGTAAAGAATGTTACTTGAAAATTGTAACTGTGGCAGAGGCAGGAATGCAATCCTGAAAATGAAACGGGTCACTGGCTGAGCTATTCTGTTAAAAAGACTAATCCTGGTGATGGCAACAGGACAGGTTGCTTGCCCACTGCTAAGGGTAAACACGTTCTTTAATATGTTGGAAACTAAAGAATCATCTCAGGAAATTTTTGTCATTCTGCCAGAACAACATGGCCTTAGTACAGTAGAAACCTAAAATGAGTTGCAGGAAATGCCGCTCTTTAATACTTCCTTAGCATGGAGGCACAATTCCTACTCATGTCAAATCTCCAATCTGAGCTGAGGGATATTGCCCTGATTAAAGCATTCCATTGTTCTGGAGTTGTTGAGGGTTAATAAATGGTGGGAGATGGTGGTAACAGATATGACAGGCCGTATCTTCTTATCAGGTTTGTTTGAGTCTTTGATGTTCTTACAGTAACGTTGTTGATAAGCCTGGATTTTTTCTTTGTAGTGCTAATAAGCATTTTAATAAATGGACTGAAATTCTTGTAGCAATTAAGAATGTATTAAAAATCAAAACATTTACTCAAGCAAAGACTGAAATAAGAAAATAACTTTAAACAATCTAATTTTACATATCTTCTTATTACATGCTTTGCTCTCTCAAGTTGTCTTTGGTACTGTTGACTGTAAGTTTTTTCTCTTGTGAAGTAAATTTCCTCACTCTCAGACGAGATGGCATTTTTTGATATGCTATCCTAATCTAGCCACGGCTGCTAGTTAGGGAAAGGGGATTTTGCTGGTATTATGACTTAGGGCTTTATTTTGAGATATGTCAATGTCAGACTTGAAAATCACTCTGGATATTTCTTGTGTTTTATTTACTCACAAAGCAAAGCCTTTCACTATGCTAATAATGAAAGTAGCTAATCTACATCTCTTGAAAAGCGGCTTTCGTGGTCTAAAGAGCTACAGTTGTTTACTAATCCTATTAATACTGTCCCTCATGAAACACAGGAAATTCTCCAAACATATGCATAAACTCAGCGTATTTATGTGTAGCGAGGTAATGCTCAAAATAGTTTGCAGTGTCAAAACCCTGCAGTGCAGAGCTCTTGTCATCATGTGCAGAAAAGCTGTTTAATTTAGGGACAACATGGTGAGAAAGGTGGTCTTGGACAACGAGCTCCACTTCAGTGCTGATAAAGACTGGCATGAGGAGGGGTTGAACAGTGTAGTGCTGAGGAGCGCTGGTAATTTGGAGGGAGAAAGCTGGCACAGGGTCTGGAGATCATAACGTATGGTCAAACTCTGCTTTTAGGGTAGCAATTTTAAAAATTGAAAGTGTAGTAATAAAGATTACTTCATCTGGAGGAGGGGAAGCATTGGGGAGGAATTGTGGTAATTTGATTGTAGTCTCAAGTGCTTAGAAGGAAAAGGTAAAAATCATATAATTCTGGCAGTTGGCTGCAGAGCAAAGTCAGCTGAACCAAACCTCATGCTAAACAGCCTATAACAAGGCATATATCTTTAATGGTAAATATTCCTTAGGTTAACATACTGAAAGGTATGGTAAATTCTTGTTGTTCAACATCTAAACACTGAACTTCTTTTTAAATGGGTGTTTCATCTCGGTCAGAAGTTGTGGGCTCAATACTGCAGCTGCTGTATGATCTTCCATGGCCTGGACTGGGTCACAGTCATCCTGGACTTTCAGAATAGGTGTCAGGAAATAAAATCCGTTTTCAGACAGGCATAGAAACAAGAGCTGGCATTTCTATAAGAATGAGATAAGGTGGCTTTGTGTCTCAAATGGGTACTTCCAATGAAAGTTCTCTGTTTTGTGTTATTTTTGGCTGTTGCTGTCTCTGTTACAATTACAGAATACAATCAGCTGGGGAGGTTTTTTTGTCCTTCAGCACCTGAGTCTGCAGAACTTCAAGGGGAAGGATTGTCTTTTGAAGTCAGTGTGCTCTCTGTGAATGCATGTCGGGCACGTAGAAAAAATCCAGGGAATCAATTTGTGTAAAACTGCAAAGTAGGGGGGAGATATCCAGGAGAACATTTCCGTGGTGGCGTACCAGGTGACTATAAAATGAAGTCAACTAAATAGATGGCACTAGAAGAACCAAGTGAAAGTAGGGATAGAGAAAGGCAAATTGTGTGGAAGCTTTGTGGGTATCTAAAATAGCTACTGACAACAGAAAATTTGCAGTAAGTGGAGAGAGGTTATGTCAATGTGATGGGGATGAGGGAAAAAATAGGAGAATGCATTCAGAATTTTTGTTTTGATTTGCAGTCAGTGATGCTGAGTTCTCCCCCACATCCTCCAAGTATCTTCTGTGCCTGTGTTTGTAAAAGGTGACATGATGAACATACTATAGTATATACAGTCTGTATATATATAGTATACTGTGTTTGTGGGGGTGTGTTTGAATGTGTGCATATTTGTATAAATATAAAGAACATACTGGATTTAAGATGCAGTTAAAGGGAGTTTTTCTGATTGTTGACTGCACCTGAAAAATTGTGACTTTGAATCCTGCTGAGAGCTGTGGGGATTTTTAGATGTTGGTGGGTTTTAATATTCATGGCTTCAAGGCACCTTTAATAAGGTGTTAAAGCTGTGCCCATACGAATTTGCAAACCCTCTTTGATAATGCATCTCTGAAGGATGAAGTACAATCTCACTTGAGGTTTTCTGGACTGCCCGGCACTACACATTTTCTTGAAATACGATTTAGTTCAGCAGGTTAATATGCAATTTATTGCTGTGTTGCTCCCACTGCTTAGGTTTTTGTTGCGTGTCACTGTTGGCTGCTGCTTTCCTCACAGATGAGAATTCTTGAGTTGTGGTATATTAATTTCAGTGGTTTAGGCAGGGAACAAGAGATGAAGTTTTCGTTTTTCTGCCAGGAAACAAAAATGTTGGTATTTCAGATGCACACAAGTAGTAGGAGACAGTGATGGGAATCAGGCAGCACTGGAAGGTCTTCTGCTCTACACCCTGGGCAGGGCAAGATGATCCAGAACAGGAGCATCCAGACACAGTGTGTCATGCTCAGGTCTATAAATTGAACTGCTGATTAACACGGCAGAAAGTGACTAACTGCACATCAGTATTTCCAGCTGTGAGCCAGTCCTGCCTTTGGGTGTGGGACAAGGAGGAAGGCTGTTCCGTAGTGATACAATAAACTAACATTGTGGTGAATCTGGGTCTGGCTCAAGGCAACAGCTGTGTTTCTTTGCATAATGCAGATGTGTCATTTCTTCACTTTGTAGGTACTTGTAGCCATTCATAGTTACAGTAGTACTGCAAATGAAGTCATACTAAAAAATAAAAGCAAATGAAAATAATCCAATATTAATATATAATGTTTTAACAACTTTACTGAAGTGACCCAGTCTGTAACTACTGTTTTGCTCAGCAATCACGAGCATTAAGGTGTGTGAAGGGAGGTGACTATATAGCTGTTAGCCCGTGCCATAAATGTTGATTATTTTTTTGTGAACATCATTTGTACCCTCCTAAAGTTTACTGCAGGGAGAATACGTTGAGGGTGGTGAGGCACAGGTTGCCCAGGAAAGTTGTTGATGCCCCATCCCTGGAAGTGTTTAGGGCCAGGCTGGATGGGGCTTTGAGCAACCTGCTCTAGGGAGAGGTGTCCCTGCCCATGGCAGGGGGGTTGGAACTTGATGATCTTTAAGGTCCCTTCCAACTCTAACCATTCCATGATTCTATGATTCAAATGAAGCCAGGTTTCATTCCCATTGTTCAGTCACAGCCTGGGCTAATTCTGAGAGAGCTTTTAAATGTTGCAAGTGCCAGTAGATGAGGAGGTGGCATCTCCAGCAGCTGGAGAAATGCTCTGCAGAGGCCTCTGTTGCTGACTCTTCTATTAGACAACTTCAAGTTGTCCTCAATAAAGAGGAAAGCGACGAGACAAGTTACGGTTTCAGAGCTTGTAATTGTGCCAAGAGCAGAAATGCATCTCTGGTGAAGCGTGATGAATGATGCCACAAAAGAAAGAAGCTTTGTCAAATTTAAAAGAACAAGACTATGAACAAATTTAAGGTATGAAAATGAACTGAAGCGCTCTCTGTAAGGAAATATATCATTCAAACCCTGATTCCTGGGCTGCATCTTTCAGGTCTGCTGGTTAAAAACCTCAGGACTGTTGGTTTAGTGCTGCTGCAAAATAAGGAAAACTGGCTTCAGTGTGTGTTTTCAGTTTGCTTTTGAGGTGGGTTCTGCTGCACTGAACTTGGGAAATGAAAGTTGTTTCCCTCTCTGTTATCTGACTTCTTGCAGGGGCAAATTGTGTGGCTGTTTTGAGCCCCTGAAGGCATTTGCTGTGCTGGCTGCAGCTCTGCCCTTGAGTTCTACCAGGTGCTGGAGAACTTTCTGTCCACTTGGCACTAAAACACATGCTCCTGCAGCCAGGAGCTTGGGCCACAGACGATGTGCTGTGCAGCTGTGGCATTTCTGTGCTCTTCTCTGCAGGTTTGTGGCTGCTTTGCCAAGAGACCGTTCCAGTCCAGCGCTGGGCTTGCACTGGTTTGCCTGGCAAAGGAGGGGATGGCCACCTTGCTGCCAGGTTCCTGCAGCTGCCCATTTGCACCAGAGTAGACACAGCTCTTTTTCCAGGTGCCATGTGTGTCCTAGTCCAGAAAATGTCCAGAGAAACTATTTCAGAGGAATTTGGGCTCTGGATGAGGCCCTAAATATGTGTAATCTCTCACAGTTCAGTAGAATTTGGATGGAAACAGGCAAGTTTATGGATAATTCATGTTTTGTTTCCAGTTTCTTTTCTCTCAATTTTTATGTGAAGATTTGTCAGCTGCCTTCTTTTGACCAAGACTACTTTTATTTCTAGGTCTGTGGGGTTTCTTTAAGGTGAATTGATGTCTGTTTTGCAGAGAGACTTGTAAAATTTGTTTTCTGGGAGGTTTGGGTCATTATAACTGATGGTGGAGAGCCCCCAAATTGAACTGTTCTGCTTGGTGTGCTGACCCCAGTGCCTTCCACCAGCGTGTGAGGAAGATTGATTTATGCTTATACAGCATGAAATGCAGGATAGATACAGGTTTAAAACTGGACTTATTCTAACCTCACGCTTCAGAGAACGTGGAAGGAGGTGGGTTTGAAGGCAGGAGAAAAGTGCTGATGCATTTGAAACCTTTTGCCTTGGAGAAAGGAGAATTTTGAACTGCTTTTGAAAAGGCCAAAAGGACCAGCCTGGCAGGCGGTGGAGTGAGTGCTGATGTAGCATGTAAACTGGGCATCTTCTGTATGGAGTTGTTCTGGAGCACAGAACTGAAATCAAGTGATAGGCTTTTTAAAAAAAGTTACCTAACATTATCAGTTTCAAAAAAAAAAAAAGTTGGGTTGTCCTCTAGGTGTGTACATACTGGAAATGCTGGTTAATAATCTATGTTTTCTTAGATAATAAGAAAGCCTTTGAGGGAAGCCAAAAACAACAGACAAAAAAATCCCCCTGCTGTTCTAATTGTGAAGGGCTGTGCCTGAATATTCTGTCTGGATGTAAGATGAGGGCTTACTTGTGCCAGTCACATACTCCCTGAGCACAAGCTTGATGATTCTTGCTTTAGAAAACATTTCATTTTTGTAACTTTCTCCCAACACCCTTCGTATGGATCCTTTCTTATAAATGTGCTGTTATTGTGACATTCTCATTGCAATATTTTAATGAGTAAGTTTAAAAAGTATGTTACACAGGTTAAGTGGCAAGAAGCAAAAGCTAAGAAATATGTAATCAACCTGCTATATTAGTGTTGTATATTTAATGTTTTTAAATAGAGGTTTTATAAGGCTATATAAATATATGTCCAGCCTCACAGCTCACTATGTTCTCTTCTCAAATTTGTGTCGAGCCTCTGGTGCACTTTTTCCCCTGACTTCTGTGGTCTTTCACTTTCATACATCTGGCTCAAACTACAGCAGATCAAAACTGAGACTGGCTGCTCTCCCTGCTCACTTTCTAAAGTCTCATTAATGCTTATACTAGACTTGGGAGTGCTCATGGATGAGAAGCTCAACATGAGCCAGCAGTGCGCGCTGGCAGCCCAGAAAGCCAACCGTATCCTGGGTTGCATCAAAAGAAGTGTGAGCAGCAGGTCACGGGAGGGGATTCTCCCCCTCTACTCTGCGCTTGTGAGACCCCACCTGGAGTCCTGTGTCCAGCTCTGGAGTCCTCAACATAGAAAGGACATCAAACTGTTGGAACAGGTCCAGCGCAGGGCCACCAAGATGATTAGAGGGATGGAGCAGCTCTGCTGTGAGGACAGGCTGAGAGAGCTGGGGCTGTTCAGCCTGGAGAAGAGAAGGCTCCGGGGAGACCTGAGAGCAGCCTTCCAGGATCTGAAGGGAGCTCCAGGAGAGCTGGGGAGGGACTCTTTGTCAGGGAGTGGAGTGGTAGGACAAGGGGCGATGGTTTTAAATTGGAAGAGGGGAGATTTAGATGAGATCTTAGGAAGAAGTTCTTTGGTGTGAGGGTGGTGAGGCACTGGAACAGGTTGCCCAGGGAAGTTGTTGATGCTCCATCCCTGGAAGTGTTTAAGGCCAGGCTGGATGGGGCTTTGAGCAACCTGCTCTAGGGAGAGGTGTCCCTGCCCATGGCAGGGGGGTTGGAACTTGATGATCTCTAAGGTCCCTTCCAACTCTGACCATTCTATGATTCTATGTTTTTAAATAGGTGCAATTGCTGTGATGATTTACAGCATCGCAAACCCAGAACAGGAATGGAAGCATCCAGTGCAAATTCTAAGCTAAAACGAAATGAAGTCTGTGCTGTGTAACTTGACAAGGTGAACCAGGCAGCACAGCGGCCCTCAGAATGAATTTCCTGTCATGTCCATTACAGTCGATTTTATAATGTTCAAGGAGAGCTTCTTTTGAATGAAACGCTTCTGTCAGATTCGTTTGGTGGTGCTTAATTCTGCTTTTACGTTTGTTTCAAGGACTAAGTGTGTAATTCACTCGGCTGCTGTGGATGTAGAATCCTGCAAGCTGAAAGGGAATGTTGATGAGCAAAAGCATTTGTGTGGCACAGCACTGTTTTTTTCTGTATCATCCTGAAACTCCTGCTTACAGGAAAGATCTCATTATTTTGCCTAAAAAAGCAAATAGCATGCAAATACTATTAATCTTAATGAAAGCTTACTATGCAGCGAGGCAATTAGCTAGACACACGGAGTACAAACTAAGACCTCAGAAAGCAGCAGTTTTCTTTTAAGTGTACTTCATATTTTTTCAGTTTTATAGAATGGAGGGACCTTGTGCAAAAAATTTGTGAGATGCAGTTTCAAAGCATGTCATGAAAGGGACTAAATGGGAAACACTGTTTTCCGTAAAACCTGCTTCTAGAGTCTTACATTGCAGAGTGTGGCCACAACTTGGTTTGTGGAAAAAGAGAAACCCATGAGCCTGGAAGGGGGTTACGTGTGTCTGCTGATTCCTGAGTGGAGCTGTGAAATATTCCTGAATACTACAAATAGGAAATCCAAATAAACACACCTTATACCTTATAGGAAGGTGACAAGATTCAGGCTACGTCTCCCTGGGAGGTGTTTCTTTGATGTTGCAGAGGAATTTCAGAATTCTCCACTTTTAGGAGCAGCCGCCCAGAAGGGACCAGCTGTCTCCAGGCTGTACCTTTGATACCCCATCTTTAGATCTTTGCCTTGTTCTCAGTGTGATGTGGTGGGATGTCCCTGCCAGGTGCCTCAGTGCGGTCAGCACTCCCTGACCCAGCTCTGGCATCCAGTCTCTCCAGTCCTTTACTGCTCTGCCACAAATCAGCACGACCTCTTGGTACCAGAGCAGATGGAAAGTGTTAAACTGCAGGAGACAGTCCTCTACCACAGTCTGTGTCATGTATCCAATCTGTCAGGCAAGTATTTATCTCTTCTAGGAAATCTTGGTTCCTGGATTACTCTCTTAGAACATTGCTTCCATTCCCAAATGTAGTGACGTTTTTCTGTGTGTTTAATGGTCTTGGTGCTGTTGCTGCCTTTTTTTTTTTCCCCTCTCTTTTTTAGCATATAGGATTTTGGCCTCACTGCTTTAACAAAAACTTTTGTGTGGACTGCATTAACCTACTGGTAAGGTAGAACTATTTAGAACTGAACGGAGATGTGGTTCTCAAGGTGACTTGATTTCTTGTTTTTTCCTCTGTACAAATGTCTGCTCAAATGAAGAAGGTATTTTTGATAGCTCAGTACTGCCTGTAGCTCTCTGTGTAGAGTATTCCTAAAAACAGGAATATGTTGAAAGCAATATTTTCGTAAACATTTTAAGCTCTTAATTGTGAATCTGGGAGCAGGTTCCTGCCTTTAATGTGTAGAGGAATTGCTCCTAAATCTGTATGTTTGCTGTAGCATCGTAACCAGAAGGGAAGCACAGTTTATACGCAGCTCAGAGGTTCTTCATTTGTCAGAGTGTTTTCTCAGAGCTGGGCTATCGAGGAAGGCATTGCAAGAATTTTCGCTCCTCTAAATAGTTCTATCAGGAAAGAAATATTGTTTGGATCTCATACAATTGTAGTAGTCACACAAATCATCTGCAGCTAAAGCAGTGCCCCAGTCCTAATTGTCACCTAGAAGCAGCATATCCTGGTCTTCCTGACAGTTTTGCTCTGAAAGTGGCAGCTCCTTGGTTTTCCCCTGGAGGCAGACATTGCGTTTTACCTGTTTTTACAGAAATCTCGTGCATGGCTCTTGGTGATTCAAGCAGCATTTGAGAGATTTTTTTGGTTTATGCTTGGAATTTTCACCTTCTACCCCATTTATCAGGCTTAAGGACTTGCCAGCTGCCTTGCCCTTGATTTCTTTCCTATCTTTAGTAAGAATTACTACAGCAAAAAAAAATCTGCAGATAGTCACTCTTGACAGAATTTGGCATTCCTGAGAATGTGCTACCCTTTCTTGCCTGGCTTGATATCCATCACTCCCTGACAATGTCCTGAATTACTACTTTTTTGTTTTGGCTTTTGTTGTTGTTGTTTTGGTTGGTTGGTTGGTTTTTTTGTTTGTTTGGGTTTTTTGTTGTTGTTGTGGGTTTTCGTGTGGGGTTTTTTGGGGGTATTCCCCCCCCCCCAAGCCAGTCTTCTGTGGGAGAGAGGAAAAAAAATGACAATCTCTGAATTCAGCCTCTTCCACCTTCTGTCTGTAAGCATGTGGAATATGGTAATACATAAATATTTTTGCTGTCTATATCCCATGTGTTTAGGAGCTGGGGTGCTGCTGTCTCCCTGCCTTGTGTTAATGGTGATCCCAGCCCTGAGCAGAGCACTTCATTTGCCATTGCTCTCTTTCCCTACGCTTGGTTTCCATGTTCTCTTGGAGAAGTACACCAAGTGTCAAAACACAGTAGTATTTCCATGACTTTATCTGCTTTTGTTCTGTACTCAGGCTTAAGAATCCAGGGTTGTTCTTTTTCCCTATTTTTGTTCTCTGTAACCTGGCTTGCTTGACTTGTTTCCCTATTTAAATATTTCCCAGAATGACACGACCAGGGATGTGGGGTGCATTCTTAGTCTGATTCTTTGTCTTCCATTAAAAAAAACACCAAAACAACAAATCCTTTCAATGCTAAATTGAGTGCACATTTTCCTAAGTTGTTTTTTTTTCTGTTGTTGTTGTTCTCCTCTGGGCTTATGAACAGAACACTTCAGTTTATGAAGCTGGTAGAGCTTTGTTTGAACTTGATTATTTCCGTATATATCCCCTGTACATTAACAGGAGTGTCTGGTTTTGACGGTGTGTTAACTCACTGAGCCTCGTAAAAGGAGTTAAGTTTGAAATAGGCTGTTAAAGGACATTCTTATTTGGTGCTGGCAGGAAATTTATGGAATATATTTCCATAGCCATTCCAGGCGTTAGGGGTGTTCTGAGTTGTTGCAATCGACTGCTGCTGCTCTCACTATCTTAATTCAAAGTAATGAAACACAGAGGGTGTAAACTCATTGCTTGTAACCCCGCAGGAACTGCTCTGCTTTGATATTTGGAGAAGGTGAAGAGAATTTCCATCACTGAGAAGGTTCGAAAGATTGGATTAAAGTTGTAAACTCTTTGGAAAAATGCTTTGATTAAATGTGTGCCTATTTGTTTGATCTTCAAAGATCAAATTCTGGTCTCTGGTAAACTGTGCTCTTTGGCAAGTAATTAAGAAGTGAAAAGTAACTTAACATTGCAGCTGGCTGTGTGGAAGCCTGTGAATTTTTCTTCAGCTCATTGTTTCCTGCATTCTGGAGATGCCACGGAAAACACACCATATGTAGCTGGGTAGAGACTAGTGCATTCCAAAAGAAACTATGTGATACTGGTTTTGTATTACTTAAATGTTTAGAGTCACAAAACTTTGAAAATTGCATAAATATCAGTCTTTAATTGAGCTTCTGTAGTAGATAACGTGGATCTGTGTTGATCTGCTCTTAAATGGCCTCTGAGTGTAATTTAACAGGGTACAGTTCGTTCTTTCATTTTCAGGGCTCAAACTCTTCCTTTGTCTTCTCATTCTGAAATGCTGCTCACTGCTGTCTGGTGTCTCTTAGACTGGGGAGATTTCTGAAGGTGGACAAATACTTCCTAGTGGAGTTTCCATGCCCAATCCAGACCTCATTTGTGAACTAAGTCCTTGCAAATTTCTTCTTTGGGGATTTTTACCTTACTGTCTTTTCTCCCTTTGTAATAAAGTTCTGAAAATTTTAGTGTTTGTATTTCTCTTGGTCTCAATCCAGCCTGGATGTGTCTTTCTCTACTTTACATTTAGGTATCACAGACATTTGTGGTGTTTGCCCTTGTGCCAGTCCCGTGGCACGGCTTCTGTGGGAGCTGGTGTGAGTCATCTTAACGACTCACGGAGGAGACCCTGTTTCACCACTAATGCTTGGTTTTGATTTAATGACTTGAAAGCAAAAATCAGATTACCTGAATATTTAAAATTGATCAAGCATGAAAAAAAAAATGTTTTAGCACCACAGTAAGGCTGATACCTCTGGTGTTCTCCAGGCTGGAGGGTGTCCAGGGAACGCTGTGGCAGTGGGTGGAGGTCAGTAGCCTGGAGCAGAATAAAAGAATAGATCCGAAATGTAATGGCACTTCCCTCAAATACTCTACTGGACCCCAGTAGGGTGCAGGTTTGTGAGCATTTTGCATAGATTCTGTTACAGTAATTTGGCGGTTTGGGGTGCCAAAGCTTGTGACAGGCTGTAAATTTGGGTGCTGACAACAAGGTCTGCAGTCATGGCAGCGGTTGCTCAAAGAACCAGTATCTTCCTGCTTTCTCTCAGAATCCTCACCTAGAAAATACCTTTGGTTTAACTAAATGCACTCTTAACTTACCTGTACTTAATCTTCATTTTCTTGTCTCTCTACCTCAGGAATACAAACAGAAGCTTGCTCGGGTAACCCAGGTTCGCAAGGAGCTGAAGTCCCACATCCAGAGCCTTCCAGATCTGTCACTGCTGCCCAATGTCACAGGAGGCCTGGCACCTCTGCCATCTGCTGGTGACCTTTTTTCAACAGACTAGGACAAACGGTGGCCCCGCTTTCCATTATTACCAGCAGAAGTTCAGAAGACTCTGGTGTTGACTGGAAATCCAGTCTTCCACGATCTACAGTAGGAAGGAACTTGCAGACCCTGCTTTCAACCTCTTGGCTGCTCCTGCTCTCCCTCTCTCTGTCTGCACCGGCTCACGCTGAGGGGAGGAAAAAGGGCGAGTTTTTGTGAGCTCTAAAGGGAGCAGGGATAGTCCATATAGCCAAACTTTTCTCATATTTTTCCATACTCTTTAGTTGCTGTTTACTCTTAGCACTTGTTATCCCCACAGAAGTCATGAGAATCATGTACATACATACCTGGGAAGTTTTTCAAAGAAAGGTTGACCATATAACATTTCTGGCTGTAAAAGTATCCTGTTATTTCTGCGTAAGTCTTGTCTGTCTTAGTTGGGTTTCTGAACCTCATCTCTGAGAGCAGTGGAGCGGCTGATGGGCTCGTAGGGATGTGTGTGTGCGTGCAGGTGCTGTACCGTGGCAGCAGAAGAAGGTGGCATCTACTGAGCAATGGTACAGAGAAATACTTCTCTTAAATCCACAGCCCCTCATACCCTTGTGGGACTGAGGCGAAGATAGTTCCCATTTGGCATGTACATAAATTGAAGCTCACCACAGGCAATAAAAATAAGCAGCTTTTCTTTGTGAATTAGAGAGAGCTTCCTAATTTACACTCTGCTGAGCAGTGCAGATCTGGGTGTTACCTAAATGACAGTGGAAATAAATTCTGTTCTAGCTACCTTAGATTTATACCACATTTTTCTTCTTCGTTAGACAAAATTAGATCGTCATAGGAGCTTTGGTTTAACAGACAGAAGTTGGAATGGTGTGTTGCAACTGGTGATATCCCAGTGCCAGGCACCATCTGATCTGCTCTGTGGATGGTGACATTGGAAATACTATTTTATAAGTTCTCTCCGTGGCAACAGAAGTTAAATGTGGTATAAATACTTATTTATATAGAGAGAAAGTAGACCCGTATATATGCAGATATGCTGTATGCACATGTACCATGGCCATGCCTGTAGATATTAGAAGGATGTACTTAATTTTGTGTCACAGATTATTGTGAGTTGATTTTTATAATCGGGAAAAGTTTATAAGACACAAAAAAAAGGCGGCAAATTTAAAGTACTCTTAATTCCATGATGTTGCTGGCTGATGTTTTAGCTGCCGTGGATGTAGTTACGTTTCAGTTTGTGCTTTAGGTCTGACAAGCTGGACTCTGATCACTGAAAACCATTCCAATTTGGATTAGGATTCTGTTTAAATTTAGCACCTCTCACTATATAACATTTGAAGTTTCTGGAAACACTTGATCTGATCACACAGGTTTGGTATCACAGAGGCTGAAATGAGTCAGTGATGTGCTGTGTTTGTGCCTCCCCGTAGTCTTAAGCTGCTGTTGTCAAAGACATGAGAGGAAACCTACAGAAATGCAAAGCTTCTTCTGCATCCTCATTAATTTATTTTCCAGGGTGTTCAGTAGCCTGTTCAGCATTCTGTTAAAACAAATAACACGGCATTTTTTGGTCATTAAGTTAAGAAACTCACATCCTTTTCTTACTGGCACTTCATTTTGTCCTTTGTTTTTGAAAAATCCCCTTGCACCCTTGCTGCCCAGTCAAGAAATGTGCTTTTAGTTTACAGGAAATCTTCCAGTGGTAGAACTGTTCTCTCCACGAGTTGGTTCCATTGTACAACCCTTTATGGTCCAAACGTGATTTAGACAAAGCACTGTACGTTCTCTCTGCTTTTGCCAAAAAATGAAAAACAACAACAACAAAAAAAAACCCACCAAACCTCAAAAACCCAAACCAAAAGACTCCTTTCTGTCCTGTCTCGGCTCATGAAGTTTCCTTGAGGCTGTTTTAACCAATAATTCTTTTGACCGTTGATTGAATGTGTACCCAATATAGGACAAAAAAGCTGTCATAAGAAAAAATTATGTAGACAAATGGGTTGACACCTCACACTGTTGTTTCGGGCAGAACTTGTGAGAGTTGGATGTCTGTTGTGTTTTGTTTTGGTTTGTTTTATTTTTTTTTAATTGAAATGTTTCGATTGCTTTCTTTTTTTTTTTTTTTTTCTTTTCCAAATATACGTGTGTGTTTTATTTTGCTTAATTTAAATGAAGTCTTGTGGTTTTTAATTTTATTTGTTTTCCTTTTTGGGCAAAGGGCGTCTGGTGAACTGGGTGACATTCTCTGGAGGTTAAACAGATTTCCCCAAGGTGTGTCTTTTTTTTTAACAAAAGGTCAAATCTGTATATGAATTGATTTAGGAATTAATTTAGACATATAGGCTGCCGTTGGTGACAGCAGTATATTCTGAAATGTCTCATAGATATCTATTTTTGAATAAAGAGGGTGTCGTTGAACAGTCGTGGTTTTACTTTGTCTTCTCCACCACGCAGGCGTTGCTCTTGCCCAACAGGGGTTGTGGTTTGGGGGTGTTTGCCCTTTAAAATCAGAGGCAGAGGCTGCCAAACGGTGCTTCCCTGGGGGTTTGTGGATGTGGGGGATCATTTGAGTTCAACTCATCATCCAGCTTTCTGACAGCTTCTAAACCAAATCGATACACAACTTTCTGCAGTCGTTATTGCAACAGACAAAAATAAAATACGTTCCCCTGCGCTGACCTCTGGTTTGAGGGGTGCAAGATGCAGAAAAGCAGCTGCTTCGTTCATAAATGAACTTAGGTCCTATGGAGGACACTTCAGTTGGGTTTTTTTAGGAGTAATTATTTGCAAAGAAACAAAACAAAAGCCAAACCTGGAAGCCAGGAAACAGACTTTCCTGGCCAGGCATCAGGAGCTGCTGTTCCAGCAGGGTTTGTGCCACCGTGCAGCCAAAGCCTTTAGAGGAGGGGGGGCTTCAGCTCTTCCTGGCTGTTAATTCTCTCAGATGTTTTGGGCGAGGGGGGGTTTGAGGGTTCTTCACTCCAATTAACTGCTCTGCAACGCTCCCTTTGGGAAAACTGAGTGCTTGTCTCATGTGCCTTGGAGAGTATCTGTAAGGCTGCTTACATTGTTGTACCAACGTACAGCTCTTCCATTAAAGAGCCTGTATTTAGTGCTACCCTCAGAAGAGGCGTGTGGGAGCCTGATAGGCGCGGGTGGGAGGGAGCCTGACCGATTCCTTTCAGCCAGAAGCCGCCTTTGGATCCTGATTGTAGGAATTAGAGTGAAGTTTTCAAAGGCGTAAAAGATGTGTCTAGGTACTGGATGTCCTTTCCTGCCTTTGAGGAGAATTATTTATGTATTTTTTTTATTTTTTAAGAACTGAAACAACAGTCTCCAAAAAACTATCTGACTGTTCCGCAGCTTTCCCTGCCGTTAACCCCTTCTGCGACACCACATGCATTCCCTTCTCTCTGTGCTTGCTGTGTAACCAACTCCTGGTGGCTTACACCTCTGTGGAAGGTGAGAACTCCATCCTGGTTAATTAACAGGTAATTCTGGAAGATCACAGGTTGGTAATAAAGGTGATGAGAGATCAGGGTAGGTGCAGCCTGTCCATGGAGGAGGTCACTGCCTGGTGCCTGACAGCTGGCCCCGGGGCGAGATCGCCGGGGGCTTTAGTCCAGTTATTTTACTCAGGCCAAGTCTTGAGACATTCCCTGGCCAGCTCTGAACTTCGTGTGTTTTTATCTTTAAGATTAGATAGAAAAAGTATGAGATGCACCTCGTGCCATCTGGGAAAAAAAAAGAAAAAACCAAAAAGTGAAAAACCTTGTAAAATATGTGACTGGAATGTCTGTAGACACTAGTGAACCGTTTCTGGAGAAAGAGTGGGACACGTGTTTGCCAGTGATTTCACTTGTTTTTAAGGAAGTGCCACTGGCATCAGCTGCCTCTCTGAACTTCACAATGATTTGTAAGGCTGGGGCCCACCAAGTTTCCTAAGGCTTGTGGTGGTGTTTTGGAGATTTTTTGGATAAATAAGCAAGGAAAACAAGCCAGAAGAAGTGGGAGGCTTTGGAAGCCTGTGGAGGTGCAGTGTTATTCCAGTACCGTGACAAAGGATTTTTGCATCAGCACCGGAATGTTATTTTTGTACCATCTCGGAGGGTAAATTCTTGTCTCTGTAGCCAAGTAAAATGATAGTGAAGTTTATAGAGAAGATGGATAAAAATGTTCCTTTTAAAGTATGGCAAGTAAAGGGTCTTGGATGGAAAGCCCCATGGTGCAGGAAAATGCCAGGGCTGGTTTCCCAGGAAATACCAGGGCTGGTGTCCTGGCAGTGGGGATGGCTGGGGGTGGAGGGAGCTGGCTCGGTGGAGCAGCACCTGATTTGGAAAGGAAGAATCGAAGTCTGAGGTTTTTACATACCTCCAGGCTTGGATTTGGAGGCTTTATGCTTGCTGCAGGGGCACCTCGGACCTGCGGGGGGGGGGTCTCCATGCCAATGGGTGGGCTGAGAGCCCTGAGAAGCCTGATGAGGTGTCCAGCTCGGGGCTTCTCTAGCAAATCTAAGAAGCAAATAAGCTTCTTTAAGGGATTATATTGTGAAAAGCGAGGTCTTGTGGAAAGAGGCTTGAAAGGAAATGGGTGTGAATTACAATGTAAATGCTTTCATGTCTCCTGGAGAGCTGCTGCAGCCTTTTGCTTCTCCTCCTGTTCCTTCTGCTTCCACTTGCAGGAATCATGTGAAGAATCTGCTGGAAGGCACCAGTAGATAGAAAATTGTTTCTTTATTTGCATTTTCAGTAGAGGCTTCACATCACACCATGTAGCAAGAAGTTTAATAAAGGCTAATACCCTCCCAAGCCTCCACATATGCTGGAGCAGATGAAACTCCATGGTTATGCTTGTCCAGATGCAGGAGGGTTTTCATACAACAGTGTCCAAGGCCCTTCTGGAGGGGATCAGTGCTCTTGGCTGTAAGAGGCCTGGCGTGGGTGGGAGATGGTGCCTGGAGGGGGAGCTTCACCCGGGAAACCTGCGGCAGCACTGGGAATATTCCCTGAATCCCCTGTTTGGAGTCCTCTTGTTCTCATTACTAGGCTGCCTGGCTTCTGCTGCATGAATTGATGAAGCGGCCGTTCCAGTGAGCTGATGGGACATCTGCCAGTCTAATTGCCACAGCAGATGACAATCATCGACTCTGCTGCAGTCATCAAATACAGTTTTGGAGGTGTTTTGTGTGCTGTCCAGGGAATGGAGGCTAAAGTCTGTATTAATGTAGGACACCCAGTTGTGTTCCCCCTAGATCTGCCTCATGTTTTCTGGCACAGAGTTAACTATGAAACACGTTTCTTTACCTAAAACTGTGCAAGTGTCTTTTCCCAGGTTTTCTGATGCTCTGTGCCGAAGGAAGCTTGATCTTGGGGAGACCGAGTAGGTTCAGAGAGGTTTGTTCGGTTTTGGTCAGCTGTGCTGCCAGCAGCAGTGAGGAAAACCCAAAATCTCTTCTTGGCTTCCCTTTGGCTGCGTTGTTGTGGCTCTTCTGGGGTTTGTGGAGGAACCTGTTAGTGAACCTGCCCGGTGGCAGCACCCTGCTGGGGACACTTGTCCTTCATCCTGAGCAGGAGGGCAGCTGGAGAGCAGGCAGGGAAGCTCTGTGAGACCAACCAGCACAGGTTCCTGCGGTGCAGTCCTGGAAGGGAGATGTTTAAGGTAAATGAGTGGTTTGGGCACCAAAACACCCGGTGAGGGCAGGCGTTTTTTAGCCCCACTGAGCCTGGAGCCTTGACAGAGATTGCAAATATATTTCTTGGAGTTTTCCTCCGCTCCAGGATTTGCTGGGGTATTGCAGCCTGGCTGCTGTGGTCAAGCTTCGTGCTGTCACTGACATGAATCGGTGTGGGAACTAATAATAAATTATCAGCAGATTTAAGGTCTTGAATTTTTCTGGGAAGAGACACGTGGCTGACCGAAAGCACACCCCTTTGCTGGAAGCGCCTGGCTGGTGCTCACCAGTCTCTTGATGGGTTTGTCTGTCTGAATCCAGCCTGGGCAGGATGGGAACCCCAAAACAGCTGGACTGGGGGGCTGTTTCCTTCTGGGGGCTGTGTAATGGGTTTGGCCAGGCACAGAGAGGCTGTTTAGTAACTACTGGATGGCCACACTAAAGGAAGCGTCTCTCCGTGGTGTCTTCTGCACCTCCAGTGGTCTTGGAAAAGGAGGAGGGCTTCCCATGGGAGTTCTGGCCATCTAGGGTTCATGATGTGGTTTGTTTTTGTTTTCTTCTCACTGCTTGCCAGTGCCTCAGGTGTCCTGTTGGTTGGGAAAACACGTCCCTGTTTGTGGAGAAGGGAGAACTTTGGAGAAGCAGCAGGGTTTGAAAATCCCACAGAATTGTTCTTGTGCACACTCTGACTTATGGTAGTTTTTTTCCTAGTCTCAATCCATCAATGAGGGGAAGTTAAAGGTCCCCAAGTCTAAAATGAGTTTACAGTCACTTCTTGGCAAGTCAGCATCTCTGGCAAGCTGGGATGTATTAATAACCTCTCCTTCACACGTTAATAGTCTCGTGTTGCTTTGGCACTTGGGCTAATGCTAAATTACGAATTCTCCAGTGCAATGGATGCTGTAAATATTTAATTTATAATCTATTGCTTGTGTGGCAAGCGTGCCAGAAAGAGTCTCACAGGATGTGGAGAGGGAAGCTGTCCCCAAGCTCCGGCAGCCGATGGTGTCTGCTCTGCCTGGTCTGTAGGACCAGTCGCTGTTCTCACAGCCCTTAAAGGACAACTGGGAAGGTGTGGGGGCAGCAAACAGCTGTGGGCTTGATGGAGGTGCCTGAGGTAATTCCTTAGGCTCTGCATAAAGAGGGGGGTGGTGGTTGCTGGATAATGGGGGAGAAACCAGCCCCAGAGAGAGTCAAAGTCCAGAGCCAAACCGTAAACGCATTTGGAGTCTCTTAAGAGCTCGTTTCTCGTGGAGCAGCCTTGCTCTGCCGAGCTTCAGATGGATGGGAGTGACCTTCAGAAATAGCTGTGCTAATGTTTATTTTATCAGGACCCAGCTTCGAACCAGAGGAGCTGCCGGTTATTTTTAAACCAGGCATTGAGCAGCTTGAAGCCTGGCTCAGCAGAGCTGTGTGTAACAAATGCTCTTTAAAGTAAGGCTGTGCATCATCGCTGGCTCTGAGGAATGTTCCTGACAAGGGAAGGCAGCGCTGGGTTCATGCTGTTAACTCCTTCGGGCGCCGCTGCTCTTCTGGTGGCTTTTTTTGCTCTTGGGACTCATGTCACAGGGGGGTGATGCTGCCAGAGCTGGGGGCTGGTGTGGTCCCCACCATTCGCCCTCCTGGCTGCGGGAGGAGAATCCTCATCCCCATCTCTCCACTCCCAGTTTCTGTCCCTGGGGAGAGCTGCTCCTGGCAGCTCCTCAGCCCTCCTGGAGGCCAGGCCCTTCCTCACCACCCCCTTGCAGTGAGAGGCACCACCAGCAGCCCCCCCACGGTGGTCCCAGCTGTGTCATCCTATTGCATTTGAGAAAAGCAGGATGGAGAGATGGGGTGGTTAAACCTCCACAAGGTAATGGGGGAAGGATCACATGGCTGTCCTGGAGAGTTGTCCTGAAGGATTTTTGGCAGCCAAATAACCCACTGCCACACACAAAGCCTGAGCCTGGCAGTGCCCACCCCAGCACCCGAGGCTGCTGCCTGCCCCTGGCCAGGATGGAGCAGGGGCAGCTTTTGCCAGCTCTGCCCTGGGGTAAGCAGAGCCAGGATGCTGGGAATTCTGGCTGGGAATCCCCTACAAGGCTCAGGAGAGGTGAGCAGCTGTGCTCTGGAACACTACTTGTGGAGATTTTTATCTCATCCTGAAGATAAACAGGAAGGGAAGCTGGAGGATGGGTTGTCCTGGGTAAGAAACACTCTCACCTCCTCATCCATCCTGGACATCACAGCTGGGATGGGAGACCCCAGCACCCAGCTGTGGTGACAGGCACCAGCCAGGTTTGAGCTGAGCAGGGTCACCTTGTGCTACAGACACAGGTTTGGGCAGTTGGTGGCTGGGCTGGTCATGTCCCTTCTCTGCCTGGGGCTGCTGTGGGTGTGGGGACCCTTGGCTTCAGCTGGAGACCACCAGTTCTGTAATGGCCTTTCTAGTGTTTGTTTAATGTGGGGAGAAAGCGGTGAGGGTTGTGTCCTGGCGTGGGAAGTGTTTATCTTCAGCAGTGCCTTGACCTCTTTTCCAGGCTTGACACAAATCCCCACCCTCCTCCTGCATCCCTGTGCTCAGCCACCCCTTTTTTCCTCACTCCCAGGTTGGACTTCTTGTTCTTCGGCTGTCAGCCCACACTTTCTCTGGCCACGCTGGCAGCTGCACACGAGTGGCCTCATCGAGAGCCCAGGTGTGCAAAATCTGTCCACTTAATTTCCTATACTGGTTTTCTCTCCTGTCCTTATTGCCTGGACACAGCATCATCCCATTCCCTATGGGAAAAACACACCAGGAATGCATGCCATCTAGGGCTGTGCTGCCATAGAGCCCCACGCAGGTTTACTCAGTGCCGTGGTCATGCTGTGGGGGTCACAGCTCTTTTGGGGTTCAACCCCTGAGCTGCAGAGCACCCTGAAGAGTGCCGGGCTGGGGGTGAACCCACCCCTTGGGTACTGGGTGAGGAGCTGCTGGGTGCCTCCAATTAACAAGGATGCTCAAGAAGAGCCAGACCTGGCTTTAAAAGTGAAAAATAGAGTTTTTATTCAGTGCTTGCATAGTTAATGGATGTCAAGGTAACGTCCCATCCCTCCCTGCACAGTGGTTGCAGTGACAGGAGCGGTTATTAAAGCGAATCCCCTGCTTTAACCTATGCCCTACGGTTATATGCAGTGTGTATTTATATAGCTATAAATAGATTTGTTATATATGTTATGTAGCCTATAAACAGCTTTGTGCTCACAGTATACAATCTTTTCTCTACTGAATCGCCTTCAGAGAACTGTAACAGCGCGTGTGAGCATGGCTGAGGTGCAATCAGTGCCAGAGAAGGTTGTTCTGCTCTTTGGTTTACAAAATCTGCGGGGCCAGGGCTGTCAGCACTGCAGAAAGAGGAGGGGGCTGCCTGCTGCCTGGCTGTGCCAGGCTCAGAGGGTCCCCGCTGTGCCCAGGCTGGGGACAGGCAGGATGGGGACATTGGTACCTCACGGAGTAGGGGAAAGGCGATGAAGGGAGTGGCTGCCCCCCAGATGCCACCGGGCCCCTCTCTCCTGTCCCTGCTCCTGTCACCTCTCTCCCCACAGCACTGAGTGCTCCCCGGGAGGAGTGTGGCACCACGGCTGCTGCACTGGAGTCACGCTGCGCTGCGGCAGTTGTCCTTCCATGTGCCACTGGGACCGTCTTTGGCTAAAGCGAGTGGGGGGCTGGTGAGCCCCGGGAGCAGGAGGGGAGGCAGGGTCTCTGTGGTGAAGGGGCCATGGTGGCTGCTCACTTGGGCTGGGGCGCGATGATGACGTTGCGGTAGCCCTTCACCCCCGTCAGCTTGTCACTCTCGAAGTCCACCATCAGCTTGTGCAGCCCCGACTGGCTCGGCACGAAATCCAACCTGAATTTGGCCACTGCCTGCGGTTCCACGGGTTCCTCACTGCGGGGAGGGCAGGGGGTCAGTAGGGTGGCCACTATCCCTCCCAGTGACCTGTCACCCTCCCCGTGCCACCACAGGACAGTGGTGGGACCACAAGGAGCAGAGACTCCCCTTGGCACTGCCAAGCCCCCCCTCCTCAGTGAGGTGTGGGGCAAAGACACTTCAAGTCCCCAGCAGGGACCACTGCAGTCCTACCCCAGCAGAGCCAGGCCATGGGGCCACCCTCCCTGGGGTCTCTGGGCACAAAAACCCACTCCTGCCCCATTCCCAACAGCCCAAGTGGGTGAAGAAAGGAAAAACTCTTACAGCTCCTTGGTCTGCTGCCCATTGGTGAGACCGCTGCCATCCACCACGAACACGCAGTTGTTCAGGGGGACTGAGAGGGGGTTCACCAGGCTGACCTCTGCCACCAGCTTCCGATTCTGCATTGGCTCCCCTAAAATCTGCAAAGAGGTAAGGCTGAGGACCAAGTACCACCTACCTGGTGCTCCCTGTGCCCTGAGCCTGACAGGGCCAAGGCAGGTCCTCAGAGTTTCAGGTCCTTGAGGGATGCAGCAGCCCCACTCAGCGATGCAAGAACAAGTCCTGCTGTGGTGGGGTTGCCCTAACCCCAGGGCTCAGACATCTCAGGGTGATGGCAGCAACCCCTGTGAATGGGAAATGTCCCATCGCCCTCCCCTCCAAATCCACCTGGCACAGAGCAGCTGAGCCCTTACCCTGATCTTGATCTCTGGATTCTGGATGTAGACATCCCTGACGGCCACAATGACATCGCCGGTCTGGTACTCAGTCAGGAGAGCCACCACCTTGATGATGTTGTCCTGGGTCAGGTGCTCCCCGTACTTCTCATACAGGATCCGCAGGGGCACCCTGTTTTCTGGAAGGGAAAGCAGAACAGGGTCAGAGCTCACCCATTCCCCAAACCAGTGTCTGCAACCCTGTGCTGGTACCTGGCTGGTCTGGGCTCCCCAGGAGCTTCTTTAGGATGGGAGGGTCTTGGGTGAGCTGGAACACCGCTGTTGGGAAGGGGTGGGCAGGCACCATGACCTGCTCACTGGAGCACCTACAAACGAGTCTATACTGGGGGTGTCTTGTTTAACCCCTTCTCCAAGAAAATGGGTTATATTGAGCTGTCATCAACCCCCAGATCACCAGCGTGACCAACAGGACCCTGGGGCTCCGTCTGCAGAGGGTCCCAGACGTGCTTTGCCAGCCCTTGGCAGCCGGTGCCAGCAGCTGCCTTTGCTCAGCTCTGAGCATTGTTTATCCTAAACTCCATATCCCGGGCTGCCTTGTGCCGAGGGGGGAAGGAGGCTGAAGGCAACCAGCTGCAGAGCTGCTGTGGGGAAGGACCTTGGAGAGGCCGTGACCACT
Source organism: Thinocorus orbignyianus (assembly GCA_013400375.1). NCBI lineage: Eukaryota > Metazoa > Chordata > Aves > Ciconiiformes > Thinocoridae > Thinocorus > Thinocorus orbignyianus. Next base: position 261,454 of record VXBW01006156.1, on the reverse strand, counting down.
GGAAGCAAAGCTCAGTGTTCCTGGGTCAGGACGTGAAGTGCTGGGGCACTGACTGAGTCTGTGGAAGAGGAATGCACCCGGCACCACTCCAGCCCTGTTCCCCATGGAGGCCTTCCCTAAGGATTGCAATCTGGGGAGTTCCAGGGTCTATATACCCAGGCAGGAGCTGGGGGAAAAAGTTCCAGGAGCTCATAATTGAAGTCTCAGAGAAAAATATGTTGGATTAACTTGTGGATGGGAATGTTGAAGACCCTGAAAGCCAGCAGGGCTCAGGTCATGCTCTCCTTGTCCAGCCCCACAGCAGAAGGGTCCAGAGCAGCTCTACAGGCACTCACAGATGCTGGTACCCGCTGGTGCCACCACTGCAGGGAGGGGGTGCCAGCCTGAGCAAAGTCAGTGTCCCACTTTCCTTTGTGGTGGTGAGATCAGGCACGTTCATTATTCCCTTATTGCAGCTCAATAAATAGCAGAGAGCTGAGCGCTGCATTTGTTATGGGCCCTATTAGAAGAGCAGATCTTGGCTTAGATTAAAAATTAAGCTGTTCCAGGACAGCAGATGTATTGCATTTCCAAGCCCTGAAGGGTCTGTGGAAAACTGACATAAATCAAAATGCTTGTTTAATTACCAGGCAGTAATGCTAATTTGTAACCAAGGCTAAGGAAGGTTCAGCGGGCTGCCCCGGGATAGCTCTGCGGTGAAACGCTGCGAGACGTCGCGCCCACCCAAGGAGCAGACACCAAGAGCTCCAGCGCTGCTGTGACCAGCCTGGGACCGTGCTATCGGAGCTGACCTGGGGTCAGTCCTCCTCTCCCTGCCTGTGGGAAAATCCTGCTGCACAGACCAGTCTACCCCAGCTCCGGAAAAGCAGGAGGGATGCAGAAGAGAGGGATGCAGAAGAGTGCCCTGCGCCACGCACAGCTTGATCCCTTGGTACGAAGGATGCAACGGCAGTAACTTTTCTTCCTCTCTAAATGCATTTCCAGCCCCCTGCCTGAGCACTGTTCCTTTCCCTTTCATCAAAGACTAAAAATCCACAGTGGCAGGTAAATAAGGATGCAGCCCTGAAGGAGGGAGGGCATCACTTGCTGCTGTAGCTCATGTGAGCCCTCCACCAGCCCGGGGCTTTGACCGCCAAGGCAGTTGCTGGTGAATGGCGGTGATGGGGAACACAGGGCTGGATGGATGAATACCCTGAGCATGAACACCCCAGAACCATGCTCCAGCCCATGCTGCAACGCTGCTGTTATTCCACAGGAAAAAAAACCCCGAAACCTCTGATTGCTGCCCCACACCAGCCCCAAGTGTGCCAACCTGGCAAACTAGTGATGGTGGTACAACCAGAGGGGATGCAGCCCCTGCAGTGCCAAGCTGGAGAAGTGAGGAGGAGGAGGAGGCTGAAAGCAAAACCTAACCCTTATCTCACACTTTGTTTTCAGGTGCTGAACCCCAAGTCCTGAGCTGGGGGTCTCTGTATGAACCTGCAGCCCTTCCCACTGCTCCCGGCTCCCCATGCTGACCCCCTGACGGGACCTGCCCAGCTCTTATTGCAGCTCAGCTGGTGTGTGTGTGGAGCAGGCGGCTGGTGGCCACAACTAGGAAAGCTGTCAGCATGAAGCCAGGACCTGGCTGCGAGGGCTGCCCCACACCCTGGACACACCATGGTGATGCTCTGCCAGGGGGACCCGCTCCTGCCTTACAGCAGATCCCAGAGATGCAGCTGAACATGGGAAAATTGCTGCCCTGACCCCAGTCCTCACTGGAGCATCCTCTTCTTGCTTTCCAGCAGGTCCCCTACCTTCCCAGGGCCCGATGGTGATGTTCAGCAGGTCCTTCATGCCACACTGGGGCCCGACGGTGCCATTGTAGCTGGCGGTGCGGGCACAGATCATGAGGCGGCAGGCTCGCTCGGTGTCCGTGTTGTTGTTGATGAAGGCGAAGACGTCGAAGTCAGAGCCGTTGTTGGCACCCTCCGACAGCTTGATCTTGAGGTGCAGCCCCTCCTCCTCCTCCCTGAGTGATCTCGTCTCACGCTCTGCCTTCTCAAACACTTCTCTCTCCTTATCAGACCCTGCGGTGCATGGAAAAAAACTCTGGTTCCCAGGGGGAATATGGGGAGGGCATGGTTGGGGCTGCTTTGCCCTGATCCCTGGGGCCTTCCTGGTGCAGCTGCTGCATTAATTAAGCATTAATTAATTAATCCCCTGCTCTGTTTCCCAACAACTGACCCCTCCACGTGTCTTTGCCCCCTCTGCTGCCCCGTACCCTCTGGGTACTTGTAGGTATGGGTGATGTCCTCTCTGCTGTCCCGGCCCACGCTCTTGGTGCTGATGTTCTTGCCCACCACCGAGGAGTGGGTACTCTTCTTCTGCGTCCCGTCACTCTTCACCACCCAGTACACCACGTCGGCATTCACCTCCGCAAAGACGAAGGGGATGTCGTACTTCAGCTGCAGGTCGCCCTCCTTGATGGCTTTGACGGGGGCTGGCCCACAGCAGAAAACCCCTGAAGGAAGCAGAGTCGCTGTCACCACCCAAGGTTTGGCCACCACAGGGCCAAGACACAGTGGTGGCAGGGGGAGACCCTGCTGTGTTGGAGGCTTGGGGCAAGATGGAGCACCCGTGTGGTGCGCACCATACCTTCACTCTTCTCCTGGGGAGTCGGGTCCAGCGCCTGCCACCCATCATAGACAGATCCCAGGTCTGGACGGGCCATCCAGGATTCCACCCAGCAGTGGAAGTTCCTGCAAGGAAAGACAGGACACAGGGGCTTCAGTCTCTCCCAGTGCCCACCAGGCTCCAGAGAAGGAGCAAACACCACCCCAGGGATGGGCAGGCTGGGGACCTGCCATTCCCCTCACCAAATCATGTCCCTGGAGCGCCGCTCCTCCTCCCCCGTCTCACTGAGGTAGCGGTCAATGACCAGGTTGCCGTTGGTGTCGTGGGCTGAGTTGTAGTTGGTCACCACCCGGCTGGGGATCCCCAGGCACCGCATGACTGTGGAGAGGCAGGGCAGGGTGAGACGGGGTCCTGGGCATGGCCGGCTCCTGCCCTTCCCTTTCCCACCCAAAGAAGTGCCCGGGGACGGATTCCCAGGACAAGTTGGCTTCTGTAGTCCCCGTGGAACTCTGCACGCCAGACAGGTGGCCAGCAGCACTGACAGCCTGTCGGGTTTTGATATTGCAGGAGAAAAAAGAGGCACAAAAGCTGCTGCGAGTGCTTTTGAAGCAGCGCACGGGCAGCGGCGTGCCGCAACCTCTTATTTAATCTCCCAGCTGCCTTTTACTGCGAGCGGAGCTCCCTGGGGAACAGGGAGGTAGTTATAACGCTTCAAAGGAAGGCTATAAACTTCTGAGAGTCGCGGAAAATCCACTTTAGTTTTCTGCTATTTCTTGCCACTTAAAAAAAAAAAAAAAGAAAAAAAGAAAAAAAAGAAAAAGGAAAAGGAAAAGGCAAGGTTCTCGTGTATCTGTGGTATATCTGTGGTTTATATAAACTCACTTGTGTGCTCATGAAGCCCCACCAGCGTGGTGTTTTGCCTGCAAGCGTGCGTGAGTGCGTGTGTCTGGGCTTCTCAACACAAGCCAGCCTGGAATTTTTTTTTCCTTCTCTTTTGCCTTGACTGCTTGCCTGCCTTGGTGGCAGCAAAATTATTTTGATCTCAGTGAATTCCTGACTTTCTTGCAAACTTGACCTAAAAAGCCACTTTTCTTCTCCTGTGCCTTGAGCCCTGCCACTCCCTCTCTGCCCTGCTGGGGGGAGGCAGCACAAACTGAAAAGCCAGAACCTTTTTTCTATAATTTTTTTTCTCCCTTCTATTTCCTGACAAATTAGAATAACAGAGAGCTTAATTGCTAAGCAATCATTACGGGCTGATTGTAATCAGTCGCAGCCGTTCCCCCCTGCTGGAGCACAGGGAGTGGGTGGAGGGCAGGGGGGCCACAGTGGGAGATGGAGGAGGGGACACGGGGGACACTTTCCTGTGGGGAAGGGGACACAAGGGCACTTCTGCTCTCACCGGTACACGCCACGGCAGCGAAAACCCAGCACTGGCCATACTTGACCGGCTGACACCCAAAGTTCTTCCACCTCTTGAGAATGTCCACGCTCCCAATCCAGGCCATGGGGCTCATCCCATCTTCGTAATTGTTGTCCCACCTCCCTGCCAGCACCCCCCGGTCCTCGTCGTTACAATTGACCTGCAGCAGGACAAGAGGGGCCATGGTGGAGGGATGGCAGGACACAGAAGGGCAGGAGGAGGCTGGAGAGGGAAGGAAAGCTCGCAGGTGCCAACCATCCTGGAGCTTTGCAAGATCTTGCCGGGATGCAGAGGTGGGAAAATGGGTGGATGGAGAGGATTTTATATATATATATCTGTATATACGTGATATAACAGCAGTAGTAGGAAGGTTGTAAAGGGGATGCGAAACACCCTGGGGGAAGGGAACTGGTGTAACTGGGAGGGGAATGGCAAATGCCACCTCTGTCACAGCTGTAGTCACAAAATGGAGCTGGGAGGACTGTTTGCACCCTGGGATGGTGGTGGGGGATGACATGGGGTGCCTGGGACTCACCATGGCGCTCACCACCCTGCCGATGTACACAGGGTCGTTGCGGCGGGAGCAATCCCGGTTCTGGTCCCTCAGGAATTTGGGGTTTGTGTCCAGCAAGTTGAGGCAGATGGACAAGATGTCCTCCTCGAACTGGTGCAGAGTGAGGAGAAAAGATGCGTGAGGTCCCCAGGGCGCGTGGGGGCTCTCCTGCCTCGGTTCCCCCCTCTTCCTGGCTCACCACAATGCCCCCACAAAGCGGGGCTGCTGGGCACATGGCGGGGGTCACACATCCCTGTGGTCCCAGCACCCACTGAGTGACCTCCCCTGCTTTGAGTCCCTGCTATGGCCACCAGAGACTCAGACAGTGAAGCCCAAGGGCAAGCTCCTGCCCTCGTGCCGGGGCCGGATCCTGCTTCCTGCAGCGGCTGCTGCTTAGGGGTCAGGCACGGACACGACATCCGGGGAAAACCACCTATTTCCCATCACCCGCTGAGTCACAGCCCTTCCCCGAATTGTCGGACGGATGCTGCGGGGGCCACAGGCACCCCAGCTCCCACGGCCAGGCTCCCTCAGTACTGGGAATACCGGGAACCCAGCATGGCCATGGCGCACTGTTGCTGCCTTATCGGCGCAGCCGGCAAGGCGCTGGGGAGCAGGTTATCGGCTACCAGCTACTAGCACAGCATGGCCACCCTGATTAGGAGAACATGGCCCCAGGGACTCCAGGAGCTGTGCAGGAATGCTCCCCTTCAAAGCCAGTGCATTTCCCTCTCAGAAAGGAGGTCTTGGTTGATTTGTCCCATGGTTGCTTGTGGATCTTCCCCAGGGTGCTGGGGTGCATGTTCAGGGGGACACATGTGGCACCAACCCCCGCAGGGCTCAGCTGGGGGTCCCAGGGTTCTTGGGGTCCCACGCCCCCCTCACCTGGCCAAAGTTCCAGGGGGTGGAGGTGATGTAGTCACGAGAACCCTGGTAGATGAGTCCCTCCTGGGATAGCACGTACTCGCGGCGCTCGTCCTCCTCTCGGAGGAAAACCGTGTCCTCTGCAGATAGAGCAAGAGATGGGGATGGGGTTTCTGCCCCACACCCCCCTGGCCCTGCTCAGGGCTGCCCCTGTCCCAGGGACATGCTGGGCAGTGATAAGGAATGGGTCTGGTGGGAAATGAGGCAACAGGGGCTGGAATTGTTCCCATCTGAAAAAGCTGCTGGAGAATTTCAACTCGGTTTGATTTCAGCTGATGGGAAAATTTCAGTGGGCTTGTAGTTTCCTTTTCCATTCTTTCTTTTTTTCTCCCTTTCTTTCCTCCCTTGCATTTTATGGAGTCAAGTCTTTTCCCAGGATGGGAAACCTCCCTGCTGGGAGAAGCAAGCAGTAGGAACCGGGAATGCTGTCTGAGATTGCAGCTGAAGCCATCTTGCTCAAACAGCAGTTACTGCTGGAAAAATCACTATTTACTGGAAATGTTTTCAGAAAAGAACCCAAAACATACAACTCCAGCGCCAGTGCTCAGCACAGTTCTGGGCGAGCAAAGCTTCCTAAAGCCCCTTATCTCAGCAGAGCCAGCCTGGAGTGTTTGGGATTCAGGAAATTGAGCTGGGAACAGGGCAGTACAGGGCTGCTTCTCGGGACAGAGGAAGGACGTGGAGAGATGAAAATCCCGGCTGTTGTTTGCCCAGCGTCATTAAACCCCACAGCACCCATCCTCCCTCCTGTATCAAGCTGCCCAAATTTCACTGGGACAGTGAAAGCAGGGTCTGGTGGTGGGTAGAGGTGGGCAGGGCTGGGCTAGGTGAGGTCAATTAATTAGGGGCAATTAGGGACTTTTCCTCTGCCCACCTCCCAGGCAGGAGTTGTTATCAGAGGCTGCTTGGGGCTTCACAGGAGTACAGCAGAGGTGAGCTCCTGTGGGGCCTTATGTGGTGGGGACAGCCCAGATGGGGCATTGGGGGTGTTTGGGGTACTGGTAAAGGGGGCTGTGTGTGTCCTGGGGTGTGGGATGGCATTCATGGCCCTGACCTGCTGCGGGGACCACACAGAGGTCAAAGTAAAGCAGGGATTTCTGCTTAGATCTGAGGTCAGGGCAGAGCTTGGGGAACCTGGGGTCCTCAATGGTGTGAGACCTGCAGACACTGGCAGAGCTGGGGGGTGGCTTGTGCTCGCCTTACCCAGGAACCTCCAGTCTTGGGAAAATGAAAGCCTCACCTGGGTGCCAGGCATTAAAGAGCAGAACGAAGTCCCCAATGTGGCAGCTGGTGCCCTGGTAGCCAGTGGAGGTCTCTAGTGTCAGGCTGTAGCGGCCAACGCGGGCATCAGTGGGGGAGCAGAGCGAGACGGAGAGGGAACCCTCCTCCTGCTCCTGGATCACAGCACTCCAGCCAGACTCCTCTGGGAAGTCGCTCACGGCAAAGTGGGACCTGGTTCCTGATGTCTCAATGGGACAGGGCCCTGCCAAGAAGGAACTCGTCAGTTCTCCTGGTGTTCCAGGGGCCCTGGGAGCCCCACAAGCACCCCGTGTTGCTCCCATGCCCTCTGCCCCGTGGTGGCTGCCCAGACCTCATCTGTTGCAACACAGGAATGTTTATTGTTTGGTTTGTCGGGTATTTGGGGCGCAGAGCAGTCCAGCCTTGGGAAGCTCAGGCATGTCTCTTGCAGTTTGGGAAGGGTGGGAGGGAGGAACTTGCTCCACATGTGCCCCAGAGCCAGAAGAGCAAAGGGGGTTCTCACCCCCAGTACCCACCCCAGGACCATGTCTCCTCTCCTTGGTTGTGTCCACTCCTGCCTCTGCTCGGAGTAGAGTCCCTGTATTCAAACCATGTCCATGCACCCGTGCCGTGTCCTTGTGCCCGCACAGCCTGGTCCTGCCACAGCTTGGGGGCCCTGTCTGTGAACCCCATCACCTCCATCACTGGGATGCTCTCAGTGGGAGCCCCACTATGTGTGTCCAGCCTCAGGCGTTGCTGCAAACATCCCACGATTAGCAATTACATCAGTGGCTGCAGCGCCTGAGCCGAGAACAGCGTGATCCCTGCCGGTTCCTCCGAGCTGTGGCCAAGCCACCTGCGCCAAGCCAGCTCCAAACACCGCTCCTCCTGGGAGTGGTGACGCCCAGCCCCGTCCAGGCATGGCCCCATAGTGACACCAGTGCCCATGTGGGACTGGCTGGTTGCCTGCGTGGTGGTGCCACAACAGTCCACTCCCCCCTGGCAGGGAGTGCAGCTCCAGGCTGGTCCCCTGCCAGCCTTCGCCCGCAGCGTGGGCAGGACGCCAGGCGAGTCACCAAAAATACTCATGAACTCATGAGAGTGACACAATTTCTCCTCTCTGTCCTTTCTGGGAGGCCGGGTTGAGCTAACCTTGCCCTTCTGGAGAGGGTCAGCCTGGCACTGCCATGGGGATGGGAGCCTGCCTCCTCCTCCTCCTCCTCCTCCTCCTCTTTCCTGCCTGCAAATCCTGTAGCATCCCCCCCGGGACTCGGGCGGCTGAGCTGGGCTCTTCAAACACGCCTGCTTTGAAAATACAGCTATTCTTGTACAGAGCCATTCCCATCTTTCCTGCAAAAGGTGACACACAGCCTGGCCCCTGCCCCTGTGGAGCTGTGGGTCCAGCCCTGCCAGGGCCACCAAGAGCTGAAGCACCTTTGCCTCTCTTTCTGTAAGTGCTGGGGCTGTGCTCCAGCCTGACGGCAGCCCCTGCCAGCCTTTGCCCCAGCAGGCTGCACCACGGGGCTTCTCCTCGCTTACAAAACCAGCCTGGGATTGCCCAGGAGGCAGCACGACCTTGTAAAAACCGGGGGAGGAGCAGGGGGTGGGTTTGAGCAGCGGGCAGGCAGATCCCCGCCATCGCTGTCTTGGGACCATGGGGTAATGGAGGGGCTGCTGGTTTAGAATGAAACTGGAGGGTGCTGGGTTTGTGTTTGTCGCCCCATGGTGGGATCAGAGCTTTTAGGGGAGAAGAAAAAGTGTTTTACACTGTGAGGAAACCCGGGTGTAGTTTGAATTCTGTCCTGGTTGACTCAGCAGGACGCTGCAGCCTCAAAATAACTCTTGACAGAGAAAGAGTTTCCTCTCCCTTTGCTCTGAGCTGGCAGGGGCCGAGTCCCTGTTGGTGGCTGCACCTCGCTCTGACCATGGGAATGATGTCCCTGTCACTCCCAGTGGACTTTGCTGGGGCTATAGCAGCAGCAGGAGAAACCCCCAGTGTGGAGCCACGGGGACCCACTACGTGCTGTGCCCAGCTCCCATGTACTGGTTCCAGCACCGCTCAGGGGGGCTGCAGCAGGGCTGTGCACTGGAAAGCTCAATGGGAACATTTCCTTCCTCCAGGGTTTGTGTTTCCTGAGAAAACCCCGCTCTGGGAATGTCTGAGTGATGGGGGAGTGGCTGGGTAAAAAGACTATCAGCAGAAGTGCTGTGAAATCCTCTGGCTGAAAAGATTCCCTTTTGTTGATGTTTCTCAGAAGGGCAGGAGGCTCAGGCGGGTTCCTCAGCTGCATTCAAGGCTGTTCCTTGTGAGCCGGTGCCTCTGGCCTGGCCCCACGTCTGGCTTGACCCTGGGGAGGAGGAGGATGTGGCAGCAGCAGTGGTGGCCTTTTGTTTTATTTCTTTATTGCTTCCCTTCAGTTCTCATTACGGAGCATTGTGTACCTGTCCTCTCAGTCTTGGTATGAATCATGGAATAGTTTGGGTTGGAAAAGGACTGTAAAGATCATCGAGTTCCAACCCACCCTTCCATGGGCAGGGACACCTCCCACCAGACTGAGTTGTTCAAAGCCCCATCCAGCCTGGCCTTGAACCCCTTCAGGGATGGGGCAATCACAGCCTCTCTGGGCAACCTGTTCCAGTGTCTCACCACCCTGACAGTGAAGAATTTCTTCCTAATACCTAATCTAAATCTCCCCTCTTTCAGTTTCAAACCGTTGCCTCTCTTCTTGTCACTGATAGAGTCTTTCCCCAGCTTTTTTCATGAGTGTGGGGTGAGCCCAAGGGCAGAGGGCAGCTGGGTCTTGCTCAGGGTGTAGTGGATGGTGGCACTCACCCGTCTCGACGTTAAAGGCGAGTTTGTCCACCCCTTCCTCGTAGCTCCTGCCTGAGAAGTGCAGGGTGATGGTGAAGGGCTGTCCCCGCCGCACCACCAGCTGCTGGCAGCCCACCTCCGCCGTCCGGTGCTCCCGGCCATTCCGCTCATATTGCAGGTCCCATGTCTCCAGCACCAGATCTGTGAAGGCAGAAGCAGCATGAACTTCTCTTTCCCCTTCTGTTATTACCCCCACCCTGAGCCCTCCTTCTTTTTGGACTTCGGTGCTGGATTTTAGCAGCCTCCTCTACCCAAGCTGCCTCATACTCCCATGGTGTGCCCAGTACAGCACTGGGGGCTGCAGCTGTTCCTGGTTCTGAGCATCCCCGGGGCAGGGGGCTGAGCTCTGTGCTGTATTTCTCCTGCTGTGGTGCTGCCCTCCACGGTACCACCATGAAAGAACGGCATCAGCCTTTCCATATGATGGCTGTAGCCTACCTGTATCACTACTGTCATTTTTCTGCTGATGGCATCCAGTGCTGGCGCAAAGCCCAGAGTTCATCTCTGCTTTCTGGGAGGTGTGGGACCCACCAGCTGGGGTTTGCCGTCTGTGTGCCCCCCACCCCAAATGGGCGCTGCTGATCCTGGAAAATGCCAGGGATGGTTCTGTGCTTCAGCCAGGCTCAGGGCAGCTTTGCTGCTCTGTAACTGCTGACAAATTGGAGAGACTGACCATAAACCCGGTGACAAAGAGTCTGATTCCCTGGCCTCGGGCGCTCTGCCTCCCAGCCCAGGCAGGGCTGCGTGCCGGAGCAGCCAGTGGCCACGTCCCCACCACCCCAGGTGCGGCGCTGGAGCGATGTGCTATCATTTATCATCGCTCGAGGCCACTGACCCTTGAATGCTCTGCCAGCAGAGCTGTTAGTTGCCAGAATAAGCAAGAAGTATTTAGTGCAGGGGAGCACACGGTGAGCTCTGCACCAGCCAGGGACCAGGGTGGCTTGTGAGGGGTGATGCTTGGCTTGCTGCCCCTGTGCCGTAGCTCTCCCTGGCCATGCCCTTCCTGGCACTTGCGTGCCAGCAGCGGTGGTCACCGAGCCCTCCTTGGGCCGATGCCAGATGGAAATAGCTGACCCTGAACCTGCTGTTCCCAGAGCTAAATGGAAACCCCACTGCTGGTTCTCTGGGCGTGGGGACACCACAGTGCGCATCCATGGGAGGTGGTCAGGCTCATCCCTGTTCCCCACCACACTGGAAGAGCTGCTGCAGGCGGCTGGGGCTGTCTCTAAATAAAGTCTCTCTCAGTGGTCCCTCAGGACCCTGGAGCAGGGACAAAGCACAGAAAGGTCCTTTCCCTTGTTACCTACGCCTTTATAAGCAGAGATGTGGCTCTGTGCTATAGCCTACGAACTGTCTGAGTATGAACCTTGCTGACACTGAGCCAAACTCATTGCAAAGAAGTGTGTTAAGAGAGCAGGGCTGGGGCTCCTCCTTGTCCCAGGGTTATTGTCCTGAGTGGACTTTGCAAACAGCAGACTTTTCAAACCACAGGTGTGTCTTCCCAAACTGATCAGTGCCAAGAGACAGGCAGGGAAGGGGCTGTGGTGCTGCCAGGGCATGCAGGTGGCAGTGGGGTCCAGGTACCACCACACAGGAGCAAGAGCAGCTCAGTTTCATGCCAGGAGCTGGCAGTGCCAGTCCCAAACCTGAAGGACCTGCGTTGGCGTTGCTGCTGTGTTGCCAGGAGCCAAGTAAGCTGGGGACTAGGATAGAGTGATGCCATATCACCTGGATGACTGTGCGTCCNCTGGTACTGGTACTGGTACTGGTACTGGTACTGGTACTGGTACTGGTACTGGTACTGGTGCCGGGGGAGCTGCCCCTCAGCGCCCGCCACCCGATCCCGCCGCTGGCTCCATTTATACCGCGCCCGCCGCCGCGCACACCCCCGCGGCCGGGGATGGCGGAGGGAAAGAAAGGGAAAACAAAGTTTCCAGGAAACTGAGTGGTTTCGGTCCCACCTATTTAAAATAACCACCCAAAAAAAGAAAAAAAAAAAGTGGCCGGGGAGGGGGGTTCAGCTCCCACGCAGAAGCNGCTGCAGCTGTTCCTGGTTCTGAGCATCCCCGGGGCAGGGGGCTGAGCTCTGTGCTGTATTTCTCCTGCTGTGGTGCTGCCCTCCACGGTACCACCATGAAAGAACGGCATCAGCCTTTCCATATGATGGCTGTAGCCTACCTGTATCACTACTGTCATTTTTCTGCTGATGGCATCCAGTGCTGGAGCAAAGCCCAGGGTTCATCTCTGCTTTCTGGGAGGTGTGGGACCCACCAGCTGGGGTTTGCCGTCTGTGTGCCCCCCACCCCAAATGGGCGCTGCTGATCCTGGAAAATGCCAGGGATGGTTCTGTGCTTCAGCCAGGCTCAGGGCAGCTTTGCTGCTCTGTAACTGCTGACAAATTGGAGAGACTGACCATAAACCCGGTGACAAAGAGTCTGATTCCCTGGCCTCGGGCGCTCTGCCTCCCAGCCCAGGCAGGGCTGCGTGCCGGAGCAGCCAGTGGCCACGTCCCCACCACCCCAGGTGCGGCGCTGGAGCGATGTGCTATCATTTATCATCGCTCGAGGCCACTGACCCTTGAATGCTCTGCCAGCAGAGCTGTTAGTTGCCAGAATAAGCAAGAAGTATTTAGTGCAGGGGAGCACACGGTGAGCTCTGCACCAGCCAGGGACCAGGGTGGCTTGTGAGGGGTGATGCTTGGCTTGCTGCCCCTGTGCCGTAGCTCTCCCTGGCCATGCCCTTCCTGGCACTTGCGTGCCAGCAGCGGTGGTCACCGAGCCCTCCTTGGGCCGATGCCAGATGGAAATAGCTGACCCTGAACCTGCTGTTCCCAGAGCTAAATGGAAACCCCACTGCTGGTTCTCTGGGCGTGGGGACACCACAGTGCGCATCCATGGGAGGTGGTCAGGCTCATCCCTGTTCCCCACCACACTGGAAGAGCTGCTGCAGGCGGCTGGGGCTGTCTCTAAATAAAGTCTCTCTCAGTGGTCCCTCAGGACCCTGGAGCAGGGACAAAGCACAGAAAGGTCCTTTCCCTTGTTACCTACGCCTTTATAAGCAGAGATGTGGCTCTGTGCTATAGCCTACGAACTGTCTGAGTATGAACCTTGCTGACACTGAGCCAAACTCATTGCAAAGAAGTGTGTTAAGAGAGCAGGGCTGGGGCTCCTCCTTGTCCCAGGGTTATTGTCCTGAGTGGACTTTGCAAACAGCAGACTTTTCAAACCACAGGTGCGTCTTCCCAAACTGATCAGTGCCAAGAGACAGGCAGGGAAGTGGCTGTGGTGCTGCCAGGGCATGCAGGTGGCAGTGGGGTCCAGGTACCACCACACAGGAGCAAGAGCAGCTCAGTTTCATGCCAGGAGCTGGCAGTGCCAGTCCCAAACCTGAAGGACCTGCGTTGGCGTTGCTGCTGTGTTGCCAGGAGCCAAGTAAGCTGGGGACTAGGATAGAGTGATGCCATATCACCTGGATGACTGTGCGTCCATCGGTATCACACAGTCCTGTTTCCTGAGATTTTGGAAACAGCTCTGTGGGAGGTCGGGGTTGTCTCTGCCTCCCCATGCAAGTCTGAAAAACCACCCGCGTGGAGGGATTTCTGAAGGCCAGAAGTGGTACTTCTGACTGAGCCTCCAGAAATCCTCCTTAAACCAGGGTGGGACGTGGGCACATGTTCCCAGTCTAGCTGTCAGCACTCTTCTGGGAGGGCACTGAAATCTTTAAATAGCACCGAACTTCATTCTGCAAATACTGGCGTCGCTCTGGCCAGCGGAGAGCATTGTCACTGGGGAGGAAGGGAAGGGGAGGGGAGGCAGACCCTGCATGAAACTGCACTTGTCTTGTCACTGCCGTCCTCTGGTTTAGTTTTTCCTATTCTTTACCTCCCTTGGCTGTAGCTGGGAGTTCGGTGAGCGATTTTTGGGCCAGCTCGTAGAAAAGTAGCCGAGAGTTACGGCTGCGGGAGCGCTTCGCTCCGGGGCGCCCCCGCGCAGGTGGCGGGGCAGCGGCGGGGCAAGGGGGGACTCCGACCGGTCAGCGCTGCCCACCGGTCAGAAACACACGGATCCCGGGAGGGGATCGTCCGGTGGTCGTCTTACCTTCAGCCATGGTGCCCGGCACCGGGATGTCGAGAGGTC
>VXBW01006156.1:222199-247621 GCA_013400375.1 Thinocorus orbignyianus | reverse complement strand
AAAGAAAAAATAAAGTGGGGGGAGGAGAAGGGCTGTGCACTTCGCGCCGAGGTGTCAGAAACTCTGGGAATGTTTTCTCCTTATAAAGTTTTCTTCCCCCGTGCCTTATCTCCTTACCCGGCCGTTTCTGGCAAAGGGATAGGGCTGCTTGGGATTGCAGCTGCCAGTCCCCCTTCCCGTAAATGCATCCCTAAAAGACATAGTGGCCAGAGGAAAAATGTGCTGGAAACTTTGCTCTTTGAGGGGAAAATGTGCCGAAAGACTTTCTGTTTGCTCCGGGGCACGGCTCCACAGGGAGTTATGCACAGAGCAGGGGCCAGTGCTTTCTCTGGCAGCCCTTGCCCCATGCACCAGTGTCTTTCCTGACTGGGGGTCTCATCTCAGACCCCATGGGACTATCAGCGGTGTTGCCTGAGGCTGTCTGGCCTGGCCTGTCCTTCGCAGTGCACCCCAAGAGTGACCAAACACACTTGACACCACCTAGCAGGGGCAGAGGGCATAGGACCCCACACCTTCATGGAGTCTCGGGGTTTGGGAGTGCCCTCGGTACCTTAGCAGTGGTTTGGCTTGCAATGAGTAAGGTCTTGAGAAGTTTCATCTCTGGAGCAGACTTTGTTTAGCTACTGGTTTTTCTTCATGTGACTTAAGCTGACCAGGACCAAGGATGCTCCTGGTGGAGCCACATGCCAGCCTTCTTTGTCTGACCCTTGGTTGGGTGCAGGATACTGTACCCTCTGTCCTGGAGGCAGCCACACACTGGAAACCTTCCTCAGCCCAACTGGTTCCCTCCCATTCCCCCAGACACCTCACCCCATTCCCCTCCCAGAGCCCAGGAGGTTTGATGGTTTATGTTGTCACTCCAGGGCTGCTGTGAGGACCTTCTTGTGGATGGCAAAGTCCTGAAAGCAGTGGGAGTCTATCACTTGGTGTACTTGGAGTTGCCCAACAACGTCCACACGTGGGCTATGCTGTGATAAAGCCTGTCTGTCCTGGACTATCCCTGTGTCCCAGTGTGTCCTGTGCCGGTCATGCAGCTGGATCTGCTCTCCTGGTGCTTGGGGAGGTCCTGGTGAGGAATCCCTGGCCGCAGGCAATGCTTTCTGCTTGGATGTGCCACAGTACTGCTCTGGGAGGGTTTGCAGCAAGATGTGCAACCTCTTCCAGCTCCACAAAGGGCTCTTTGGTATAGACAGTGGCACTGTAAGGTCTGAGTACACCAAGAGCATGTGCCCAGGAAAATCCCTGTGAGCTGGGGGACTCCTGTTGTGGCCAGACCTCAAGCCTGCTGTGGGGACACAGGGCTGATGTTGCAACAATGCTGTCCTGTGTGAGAGGGCCTGGAAAAGCAGTGTCCCTGGTGAAGGAGCTGAGCTGCGGTGGTTGGGGGAGTCCCCTCCTTCAGCACCATCTGTGAGAGAGGTTGGGAGGGAGGGAGTTTAAAGCCAGTGCAGAAAATTCTTGCTGAAGGAAAGCTCAGGGCAGCTGGTTTACATGAAATCCATCCATGCACCGCTCCACCACGTGTGTGCCCAGGCTGGATGTGTGCAGCTGGTGGTCAGCCTTCACCAGGCTCATCGCCACTGTTGGCACTGCCCTTCTCACCCCCGCAGCCACCAACCTGGAGCAGTTTCTGCCCCATCACAGGACAAACTGCACAGGTACAGCCTGTGAGCGCTGCCCTGTCAGCCCACCCCTGCCATTGCACCACAGGACCCTGCTCTCCTGGCTCACACTCAGGAGTGACGTCCCAAATCCAGGTTCTTTACCTGGTGTGTGAAACCCAGTCGATGCACAGAGTTGAGATGCTTGGTTTATTCCAGTTCTGAGCAGAGAAGGGTGCTAGGTAATAATTTTCAAAGCTGGCACCTCTGTTAGAAACACATGGGGTCTTCTACACAAACAAGTAACAACAGGAAATCACATCAAAACAGCTGATTGGTCACATGTAATTATATAAGAAAAGCTCATTTGCACATTTTTGTGTGAACTTGTGCCAATTTCTGTCTGGCTCACTATACTAAGGTGGTCATATATTTCCATATAAAATCTCCCCCTAGAGATGTGATTTGTGGTATCAAAATTATCTAAGGTAAATAGAGGCTATACCTTCACCATATCAGCTACCACGAGGTTGCTGTTAAATTTTCTATTCTTTTGGGGCTCCATGTGCAACAATGACTAACTTCAAGATTAGATTATTTATGATTATTTATGGGCTTTTTTTTTCTAGGGACTTTCCGTTCCCATTGTTATTCTGTTATTTGTTCCAGTGGCCGGTTTGGCCCAAACCATGACACTATGGTTTCAGAGTAGGCCTGTCACTCAATTTTGTGGATTTCCAATGCTTTTTGACATCAAATTCCACCTTTGAGACTTATGGATATGCTTTACATCTCCCATAAGTCTCACCTTATGCATTTCCCAAGCTCTGGGATTCATGTTCTTCTGTTTTCCAGATAAAAGGGTGATTCTCTATTTCAGTCATCATGATTTGCAGGGGTTTCCTCTCTTTCAGTACCTGTTTGCAAAGATTTGAACACAGAGGCAAACATTGAATCGTACAACCCAATAACAAGCTGTTCAGTACAAGTACAGGTATTACGAAGAGTTGCTTTAGGCAATTTAGGTTTGGTAACCAGGATGTTAGCCGGGAAAGAATTAATCCTTCCTGTTCCTTGACATTTAAGGTCAGATCTGTTAATTTCTGTATCTTCTCTTCTACTAATTGAGAATTTCTGTTAGATTAAAGCAACGCATTCCCTTAAGCTCCTTTCCTTCCTGATCTTTTTGTATTCAAGGTTCTATGTGTTTCAGACAGGGAGCCCCAAATTTGCAAATTATTGCCTAGCACCCTTTTCTGCTCAGAACTAGAAAAAAACAAAGGTCTTGACACTGTGCATCAATTGATGTTTGCACACTGAGTAAAGGACCCAGATTTGAGACATCATGGGGGAGCCTATTCCTCTCCCTGAGCCCCTCGGAGCCAGCAGTGTGGGCAGAGCTGGGCTGGAATGTTCCCGTGGTTGCAGGGAGGGCTCATTGCAGAAGAGTTCTAGCAGGCTGTTGGCTCCCAGGCTTACGGGAATCCTTCTTCCCTGCCATGCAGAAGGAGAACTGGTGGCAGTGGGACCTCACAGCCCCACACTCAGCCGTTTTCACTTGCCCCACACTGGCCCCACACCCAGGGTTGCTTCCTGGGCACCAGAGCCACCTCCAGTGACATGTACTGGTGTGTTGGGACTCATGCTGGAGGGTGCAGGCTCTGGCTCTGCCTGCACAAGCCCGCTCTGCCTCCCTGACCCTTCCTGAACTCTGGATGCACTCAGCAGCCTGAGGTCCCGCGCTCAGGATGTGTTTAATTTGCTCTGGCTAATGTGTGACAAAGAGCCTGTAATGGCACTGCCTGCCACACAGCAGCGGGAAACAGGCTTTTCTTGCTCGGTGCAGGAGCAGTTTGTGGCCATGAGGGGTGTCTGGGGTGCACAGGGCCAGGCAAACTGGGGTACCCAGCATGGGTCAGGCTGTAGGGACTAATTTCTGTCTGGTTTTCTGGCCAAGCACAAAGTGGGAACAACTGACGGCATCTGTCCCTGCTCTGGCATCCCGGTCAGAAGTGACAGGAGCTGAGTACCTGGCTGTCCCCTGGGGCTCCCTGGGGAGCCCCAGGCTTGGTCCCAGCACCTCAGTGGGAGGAAACTACCCTTGTTTCGGGCCTGAGTGCCCACTTCATTCACCACCACCTATCGCAGAGGCATCTGTCTGCCCAGGCACTGGAAAATGCTACACAGGGAAGGCCAACCACACTGACAGCGTTATTTTTACTCTTCTTAGTAAGACAAGGTTGCATTAAGAGGGTGTTTGTGCTGCTGGGTGCCCAAAATAACTCCTCATTTGCTCAAGGTGTTCAGCAGAGGACTGTGACTTCCCCTGCTCCCACCCTGGTCCTGGAGCTGCTTCAAAGCGTGCTGGTTCCTTGCCTGCCCTGGACCCGAGCAGGCAGAGGCTCTGTTTGCTTTCCTGGGTGTGTGCCGGGGAGGTCAGCAGCCCCCGGCTGCACCCCCACATCCTGACTCAGCCTCTTGTGCAGGCAGATAAACAAGCCGTGAAAAGAGACAGTGTCTTCCCCTGAGTCGCCTTGTGAAGTTGTCAACCGACTTTCAACAGCTCTGCCCCTTTGCCTGTGTGTCCTCCCATCCCGAGGTGTTCCCCCAAGCCACCATCTCCCACGACCCTCCGAAACTGGGGTGACCCATTCGGTCCCCACCTTGCACAGTGACACTCTCAGCTGGGGGGCTCAGCATAGTCCCATCCCTGTCCCAGGCTCCATGCTGGGATGGTGGGTCTGGAAAGGGGGTGGCAGGGCTGGGATGTGACTTTGAGAAAGGTTAAAGTGTGAGAAAGTGTTTTGTGCTCATGATGATGGGGCTGTCAGGGAGTGTTTTGTGGCTGACTATAGGGATCCAGGCACGTAGGACACGGCAGTCATCCCTTGCTTGCCGGAGCTGGAGAGGACCTCTGATCTGTGGGTATGGAAAAATACTTTAAAAAATGGGGAAAAAACCTATAGCTGCTCTGTACCTGGTAGGGACTGAGCTGAGGGCTGGGCAGTGGTGGCAGACAGGGTCCATAAGGACATCACAGCCCGAGCTGAGGGAGGACAGGCCAGCAGATGGGGAAGCTGGGGTCAGTGACTGTGACATGGGCAGACGTCACTTCTCAGGACAGGGGCAGCTGCTGGCTCTGTGCGGGCATTGCTCCTGCTTTGGGGTTTTTTGTCGCCAGAGGCAGCTCTGGCTCGGGGCCAGTGGTTGAGCAAGATAGGCTCGGTGCTGCCCTGGGGCTCCCACGGCGGCGGGGCTTTGGGAGCTGGCACAAAGGGGCTCTTGTTCCCAGCAGGGCTGGCAGGGCAGGAGGGGGCAGCCACCTGGCAGGGCAGGCAACAGGCAGCCTTTCCTTTGGGAGGAGAAGTGACTTTTCCAAGGACAAGCTGATCGTTTTTCCACCTGGTCATGTAAGCAGGTGCGGGGAGGCCAGCGTGCTCCGGTGTTGCAGCCACGGGGGCATCTGGTGGATGTGGCCCCATGGGGTTGAAGCATCCTCTGCTCGCATGGTGGGAGGAGGGATGTGTGGGTCCCAGGGTCTGGCTCGTTGCTTTTTGCACTGAGAAGTGCAGAGCACCGAAACATCATTGCCTGCAGAGAGGGGAGAGCCAGCCAGCTGATAACCACCTTCTCTGGAAGGCCCTGAGGAAAGGCACCCCAACCCACTGCTGAAGGAGGGGTGGTTAGGAGAAATTCGTTATGTGACTGTCTTTAGTTCTTAGGATGACTCCATGTTTCTGTTTATAAGAAAGGAGAAATTCAAACCTGCTGCATGTCACTTGGTTTATTCTGTCTCTGAGCTTGATAGGGGCAGAGGAGAGTTTCCCTGATGTGCCACCACTTGGGAGGGGACTTCCCTGACAGGGGTCCCTGGGCATGGGGCAGCCCCATCCCACTGCCCCAGGGCAATGGGATCTGCAGAAGGGAACAGCAATGTGTGCAGGGGAGATGGATTCTTCATCCATGTCAATCCTATCCAAACTGGAGGTCCCAGGGTGGCCATGAGGCTGTTCCTAGAAATTGGTGGGGTCCCACGGCACAGGAGGGTGGGCTGCCAGGGCAGCCGTGACCAGAGACATGGTGTTTTGCAACCTGAACTTGGTTGAACCTGGTGTGAACTGAATTCCAGTCTCTCAGTGTCATTTCCCAGAAGTTTGCTGGAAACCCCCCAGCCCTCCTACACCCAGGGTGCCTGTTCCTCTGAGGTACCTCTTCCCATTGATCCCCCACCACCCTTGTTGCAGACAGGCTCCGATGGGGTTTGTGGGAAGAAAACAAGAGGGGTCTGCACTCCCCAGGCATGGTGTCGAGCGCTTATGTTCCTCTGTGTCCAGGTCTAAGTGCCTGAAGCTGTATGATTCCCCAGGACTCACTCGTGAGTCCAGCAGGGGGTCGTCTGCACCCTTCTGTCCCCTTGGTGGCTTCCCAGGGGAGGGTCTCTGCCAGGCCCCTGGCACGCTCAGGTTTTTCTAGCAGTCCCTTGGGACAGAGCACAGCTGGGATGTTGGAAAGCAGTGGGGCTGGGCTTGCCTTGCCCTGGTCCACTCAGACCAGAGTGGAGCTATGTTTGGCCCTTGGAATTTGACCCCTTGGTGAACGTTGCAACATTCCTGTTTTCTTTTGGCACAGCTTATTTCTTTGGTGGGTTTTTTGTTGTTTTTTTTTTTTTTTCTTTTCTTTTTTGTTTTTTTTATGGAACCCCTGCACCAGCCACGTTGGCTTGATGATGGGTGAGACACGAGCTGGCTCTGCCAGTGCAGAGTCTTTGAGAAAATGAAGCTGTTTTGGGACATCTCTTTTTGCTGCCATTTCCAAAGCCCTTGCGAAGCTGAAGATGGTGCTCCATGGCTTTGTGTTGCTGTTCAGCTCCCTCTTGCACTAAGGGCTCCCTCTCTGTTTACCTGCTGAAACCAGACCAGTGTATCTGGGTTGACCCTGAGGAGGACAAATCCAGGCATGACCGTGTTTCCGCTGTGGCATGAGCCAAGTCCCCATCCTGTGCTTTGAAATGCTGGCGGCTGTTTGCAGCCAAGCCTTAACGCCAGAGGCTGTTGTAATGTGAAGGGGCCCATGGCATCTCTGCTGGCACCAGAACTGCTCGGGGACCTGTCTGGGCATTTTGTGTTGTCCCACTTGTGATTGTCCCTGCGCCTTTGCCTTGCCACCCATCGTCCGTGCTTTCCTCCTTGCCCAAGATGAGGACATGACCGTGGCTCTGGTTGGGAGCATTGCAACCCCAGTGCCTCTTGTCCTGCCTGTTCCTTCGTTCCTCTTCCCTCTGTCTCTCTGTGGTTGATATCTCGGTGTCCCTCTTGCCCCCGCAGTCTGCAGGTCATGGCTTGATGGGAATCTGGCAGCGAGGAGGAAGAGAAAGAGGAAGAGTGTGGCTGCTGACCTTGGCTGGAGTTCCCTGCTCAGTGCCAGCCTGGTACAGGCTGTGGGGGGACAGTTGCCCTGGGTAAGAGGAGGGCAGTCCCCCCATGGGGCTGGCATCCTTGCCCACTGCCCATCTCTCTCTCCAGGCTGGTTTTCTCATCTTCATCATCTAGTATTATCATATTTTTTTTTTTCCTTTGGAAAAAAGTATTTCTCTGGACCTCATGGGAGCTCCCCTCCATGGGCTGGGCTGGCCACAGTGCCCCACACCCCAACACTGCCAGACCCCCACCAGCCCAACCCTGCCGGCCACCCCCCGCCAACCTGAGACAAATGATTTTGCCATTTCATGGGTGGGAAAGAGACATTGATTAACTCTTGCACTTGCCTTTCTGGAAAGGTTATAGCTTAATTGGTCACACTTGGAGTCATAAATCATGTGCTGAAGGATCGGCAAAGATAAGAAAATTTTTGCAGAATGCTGCAAAAACACACTTTTTGGAAGGAGGTGTCCAGCTGTGCCCACCCAGATGTGGAGGCTGAGGGTAGCCAAGAGCACAGGGCTCTTTTGAGGAAATAATTCACCCTCCAGCGAGAGGCCGGAAATTCTCCCTTTTGTTGTCAGTTGATCTCAGGATTTGCAAAATATCCCTCTTTTTTTTTTTTCTTTTTTTCTTTTTTTCTTTTGGAAAAAGAAAACAACAGGAAAGCCATTGTTTTCTTTTGTTTTATTCAGAAGAATCTGAATTCCATCTGTTTTGGAAGATGATCCCATTTCTCCATGGGAAGTGCTACTCTCCCCAGCCTAAAGCCGATAATTTTAGAAGTCCCAACTTTCTCCTGGCTGAGGAAGACAGTGGAGGAGAGAGAAAAAGGCTCTTCCCAGCAGGCAGAGAAGAGAAGACTGATGGCAGCACCTTGCCACCCGGGGGGACACCAACTTCTTTGGACATCCCGTTGCTTCAGGTGCTCCCTCTCGGCATGGGCTGGAGCGAAGGCAAACACTGGCCAGCACTAGCCCAGCTCAGAGGTCCCTGCAGCCCAGGGACCCGCCAGTGCTCCTGGCCAAGAGCTCAGAGCAGGCAGGGAGCAGCATTGCAGATGTGAAGCACTTATTATTCATGTCACTAATTATTTCTTCCCTGATTCTCCCCAGCATCTTGTTGAGGAATTAGGATGTTAAAATGAGGAATCTCAACCCCACTCCGCAGACATCTCTGTTATTTCTGCCACACTGCTGCTCCAAAAGGGCGAATTAGAAAATGTTCCCAACTCACTGGGTTTGCCTTGTTCCTGGCTCACCACTGTCAGACGTTCATCTTGACGTGCAGCATAAGAGGGGCTCAGTACGGCCCAGAGCATCCACCCTGTTGTGGGACTGCTGCCTCTTGGTCTTGTCTTGACTATTCTCCTTTCTTCCCAGCCTCCAGGAGTTTTCTTTGCCTGAGTTTCTCTCTTAAATCCCATATCCAGGTCTTCCTGGATTTACCTCTGGCTCCTCACAGCCTTTGTGGCAGCCTGTCCTGAAGCTCAGACCTGGCTTTTCTGGTCAGGGCAAGGCCTGAATCCCCCGAGCCCAGCAGGGATGGGGTGAGGAGGTGCTCCCCTGCACAGTCAGGACCCAGGTGCCAAAATCTCTCCAGGCAAGATTAGGGGATGCTGAGATGCAGAAACTGGCTTTACTCCATGTGTGATGATGCTGAAGAACAGCAGCGTGGATTTTAGTGTCTTTTCAAAGGGCTCTCAGGAAAATGGCTTTTTAAACACAGGTAAAATAAATGAAAGATGGTGAGCACCTCTTTCATTTCAATGTAGAAGCTAAAATACATGTTGCTTACCCCAGTTAAGTAAAGACACGTCTTCCTGATGCAGGGTTGTTGAACCCAAGGCTCAGTCCCTGCCACTTCTACCCTTCATGGATTTGGGTTGTTTCAGCCTCTGACCTTGTGTCACCACTGGAGGTGGCACAGGAGAACAGCAAAGCATAAAACACCTTCTGAGGCAATGGAGGTGTTATTCCTGCAAACAGGCAGAGCACTCTGGAATCAATAGGAAGTTTTACTTATGGCCACTAGAGAGGTTTCATCCCCTAAATTATATGATGGGATAAATGAGATCCCAGTCCGGCTGCCGCCCCATGTACCAGCAGCTATTTGTTCACAGCTGGGCTGAACGCCTCCCAGAATTAATTAGAATAATCAATCCTAAAAATGACAAAAGTATTGATTAGCATTTTTGTCTCTTCACAGCCTGGCAGTGCTGTGACTCCAGGAGCGTTGCAGAGTGACAAAAAGCAGCCTCAGCTGTGGATGGGAGATTCTTATCCAGTGACACCGCCTGACAGCGAGGGGTTTGTATGCAACGATGGCATCACCTGAACAATTCCATGCGATATTATTTCAGTTATAATATTCTCATCCCTCTTCCTTGCTCTTGTTCAATTTAACAGAGGTTCATTTTTTTTACCACTTTCCTGGGCATGGTAGAAAGCAGGAGTGATGGGGAGGGGATGCTATGCACCCGCTGATGCCCTGGGTTTTGAGCAGCTCGGCCCCAGCAGACCCTGTGGTCTCCATCCCTGCTGGGCTTGGAGCTGCATTGCTGTAGGATGGGTCCCCACAGAAGCCTCCCTGCCTGGGAGCTGGTGTGACTGTGATGGTGATGAAGAGCACCTTCCCCAAGGGACATGAGTAACGTGGACAGCATGCCCAGCCTGTCAAAGCACCGGCAAAGCCTGGGGTGGGATGTGTGTGCTGTGCTGTGCCGGCCACGGGAGGCTGAGCTCAACCCCACGTGGCCTCACGCTGATAACGAGGACTTCCAAAGCCACGGGCTTCTGAGAAACGACAGGCAAAAATCGGTATCCAAAGAGGAATTTGGAAAACGCACTGTGGAGGCGAGTGTGTAACGGGGTGACACAACAAATCAGCTCTGGGTAGAGCAGAAAATTGAGTGAGGGAACTGTCAGGCTTGAAATGCTTCTGGAGGTAGATGAGATTTTTGGCTCTCGCAATGAGCTGGGCACTGTCCAGGTGGGCATGGCTTTCTCCAGCCACGTCTGCAGGGCTGGGGAACAGGTACACTCAGCTGGCCAGGGCAGGGACAGCCTACCCTGGTGGCTCACGGGGACGTCAGGGCAGGGGGAAGCGCGTCTGTCTGCTCCTTCTCTGGATTTATGCACTACATCAGCCCTGCAACGAGATTTCTGGAGCCCTTTAAACTCGGCACGGGGCCAGACAGTTGGGTATAGGTAAATATTGTAACAGGAAAAGAGTCCTGGCTGGGGTGAACTCGGTGACATTCAGGATGTGGCATTGATTGCAGAATGGGACAAAGCTGGCTTGGGTTCACCAAGGATGGGTCGAGCAGACGGACCTTCCTCGGTGTCACTCCATGGTAATTACCTTTAAGCCAAAAGGAATAGGATAGACTCAGCTATTGGGATTTAAGTGAAGCAGTGATGGAAGTGCTACGAGGGAAATCAGTGTCCGAGGTGGAGAAGAACTGTAAGGAGATGTAAGGAGCAGACAATGGATAGGACTGGAAGAAGCAGCGGGCAGGAGGTCCCAAGGCAGCGCCTGGGAAGAAGGCTGGGATCAGTCTTTATTTAATACTGCTGTTAATGACCTGGGCAGGAGCAATGCAGTGTCGTGGGGGGTGGCCGGGACTGCAGCCTCCAGAGAGGAGCTCAGAGGGGCTTGGCTTGGGGATTTGGCAAAAACAAGGCTGAGGGGGGTATGAGTGATGCTCACAAACACTGGGATGGGCCACTGCCCTTTGCTGAGACGCAGCGTCGTCAGCCATGACTGCACCGTGGCTGGGAGGAGGAGGGTGGTTTTCTGGAACGGCTCCTACGTGAGATATTGCTTTTTCTACAATGTCTCTTGATTAGCTCATGGTGCGGCCACCCTGGGTGGCGGGTGGCGCAGGGTCCTGGCTGGGACAGCCCGTCCCCTGCCTGGCTTCACCCGCTCCCGGGTGCCCAAACAGGCGTCGTGGCTCATCGGGATGCGCCGGTGGGGATGGGATCCCCAGGGACCCCAGGGCTGTTTTGGATGGTGACTGGTGAGGTCGCACCCAGCTCAGCTGGATCCCCAAGGCTTTGGGACAGCGCGTTCCCAAGAAGGCCAGGCAGGATGACACCATCCTTGCCCATGTACCGGGAGTGGATGGGATGGGAGTGAGAAATGGAGACAGAGACATTTCTTTTAACCCCCCCAAAAAGGGAAAGGGGCTCATTCTGCAACCAGGGCAGGGCGTAAGAGGAATGAGCCAACAGCGGTTTGAGCAGGACCATCCTACTGGCAGCAAGATGCTGGCAGTGGGCAGGAGAGCCAGGTTGTGGCCACATCCCACACAGGTGACACAGGAGGCTCTCACAGTGGCACTAGGCTGAGGCAGCAGCGGGGAACCTGGGCAAGCATCTGGTGCCTGGCTATCTGCAGAACACGGCTTTACCTTCTGCTCCATGAGGACCACGCTGGGCACTTCTCTTCAGGTTTATTAACATTAATAATGTTAGTCCCACATTAATGAGTGCACATGAACAAAATGTCTGTTGCTGTAGCTCAGCCAGGGCTACAGCAGCAGTGCAGGGGACGGTCAAATCTCCTGGCAGAGCGGGGAGCACAGCAGGGCTGGAGGGCAGAAATGCCTCAGCACAGGTTTGCACTCCCAGGGGATGGTCCGAGCATGGCTGATGACTGCGGGGAACCCTCATTGATGTCCTGAGGCAAACCCAGTGCTGATAAGGATAAATGCACGTTAGGTGAGGATTGCTACACACCTAGTAGATTATTAACAAACCTTGTGAGGCTGGTGATGGGGTTATTGCTGTTCCACAGCAGGGTGAGTGCTAAGTATGGGGAACTGAAAGACTCTGGGTCCCAGAGTAGGGGTCCAAGCAGGGGATGTCTCATCCAGTCTGTGATCGGGACTTCCACAACTGGACAGAAACAGCCTCAACTGGAAGGGACTGGTTTTACTTGGCATTTGCTTTAGCTGGACTCTCGGTGTGGTGGTTCTCCAGGTAAACAATCTGAGGGGGCTTTTCAGAGGGGCAAGATGGTCTGGGACTCTGGAGGTCCTGGTGCAAAGCTAGGCTTGCTGCCGGGGCTTCTTCAGTGGAGTTCTGTGAGTCTGAGTCTTCAGAGGAGAAACTGCTCTGGCTGGAAACCTGGAAGTACTGGGTGGCTTCTGTTCGCTTGTCTGCAGGTGGACCATGTGTACTGGGGGCTGAGACCGTCCTGTGGGGCACAGAGGTGCGACACAATGGATCAGCACCTGGAAAACGCATCCGGGCAGGCAGGGTGAAGGAATGCCTCTGAAGGAGCTGTCTGCGCTCCTGGGCGAGGTGTCCTGCAGCTCCTGAGTGGGCTCCACTCTCTGGTTTTGGGAGGGAGGTGTCAGCAGAGCCTTGGCAGTGAAAGGCATGGTCACCCTCTGCCCCTGGCTGGCAGCGGGGCTGTGAGGAGCTCGGCTCCATACCCAGCGTGGGGCCAGGAACGCTGCTGGCCTGGGGCTGTCCTGGTCCCTGGGGCTGTCCTGGTCCCCGTGTGATGGGTTCTGGCTGCTCTGTCACCCTCTGGCCCCCCAGCACTGCTGGCTTGGAGCTGGATTTTGCTTTGCAAACTAGGGCTGCAGACCCTGAGCTGGGGGAGCTGAAGGTATCTCTCTGCCCATCAGACTGTGCTCCCCAGGCCTCCTGCAGCTCTGCCAGCATCTCCTCCAGGACCTGCCGGGTCTCCTGGTATTTGTGCCGTGCCTCAGTCCAGGATGCCAGGCCTTGGCTACTCTGCATCCTGTGCACCTGAATCTTCATCTCCTGCAGCTTCTCCAGGGCAAACTCCACCGACAGCTTCTGGAAGGAGCTCTGCAGGCACTGCAGCGCATGGCCCTCCCCGCACTTCACCCGGCCTGAGCACTGCCTGCAGTCCAGCTTCAGCTCCGTGATCTAGAAAAGAAGGCAAGAGCGGCTGTTTTCACGGCTGCCCGGCCAGCACCGTGTCCTTGGGAGGAGAGCCCACACACCCACCTTGCTGGAGAACCAACCGAGGTCCCGCATCAGCTCCCACTCAGCCTGTCGCCGCTGCACCTGCCTGTAGAAGCCCATCAGCTTCGTCCGGAAAAGGGCTGCAGCCACCTGGAATGGGTCTGCCTCAGGGAATGCCGCGTCTCGGACCTCAGCTGCCTCCTGACACAAGGCCAGGCCGTGTCGATACTGCGCCTGCAGGGATGGCAGGAAGGAACATGCTCCATGCTCAGGGAATAATGCTGACCTGCTGCGCTGGGACACGCGTGCAGGGTGAGGGTCTCTGCAGGTTCAGCGCTCAGCGTGGCTATCAGAGCTACATGGGAAATGTTTCTGGGCAAGCGAGAAGAAACAGAGAGAATGGGGATTCTCCAAGTCTCTGCTCTGTCTGGGCTTGGCTCAAAATGCACAAAATGCATCGCGTTGTCCTGAATGCAGTCACCTTGCCCTCCGTGCAGTGCAGGTAATCAAAACCCCTCCACATCTAGGGGTATGGGAGGAAAAATTCCTTGTCACCACATTAATTGCTGGCTGATGGACATCCAGGCTGTGCAGCCCAGCTCTGTGGGAGGAGGGGGCTGTGAAGGACAGAGATCAGTAGGGTTTGGGAAGAGCAGCCTCAGCCCAAAGTGCACCAAGGAGCTGCACAACCATCTCCCCTCACCAGAGCAAGGCTGCCCAAAGACCCCATCAAAGCTGGGCTTGAGCCCTGAAGTTTGATCCAGCCAGCCTGGGGACACCCAGTTGTGCCCAGAAGCCTTGTTCCAAATCTGGGGAATGTGGGTTGATCATATCAAACTTCGTAATGATATTAGAACATTCCTAATTTGGGATTTTCAGTTTCTGTTCAGCACCAGGCAGGGACCGGAGCCCCCTAACAGCGCTGCTGGCAGTGATACCCCAGGGATGCACATTATAGAAAAGCCCCCTCCAAACATACTGTTGCCTGGACGAAGAACTCATTAAACTGCTCAGTGGAGCTCTGGAAGCTGTTGGGGCTCCATTCCTCAGTGCCCATCTCCTGCAGCCGCACCGCTGCCTCCCCGTCCAGCCAGCATCCCAGCTGCAAGAGACAGCGGTGACAAGGGTCAGGTGGGGACAAGGGGCAGGCAGGACCCGCCATCAGCATTTCCTCCCCTTCCTTCCCTGACCGGGGCATCCCATCCCAGGCGTGGTTACACACAGAGTCGCCCCATAATGAAAACCAAAGCTCAGGCAATCCTGTTATTCTCTGGGCTTCCTTCACCATCAAAAAACAAGGGAATGTGCCCAAAATGCTCAGCCGTGGGAACACCACAGAGGACAACTTCAACTTGCAGCACCCCAGAGATGTCCCACTCACCTTGCCGAACTCAGCCTCAAGCTCGCGGACCTTTTGAAGGAACTCCAGGTGCTCCAGGCAGCTGTTGGACTGGGACACCAGGTTGTGAAGCTCTTCTTCCAGCTGGCTGTACAGCCCCTCAGCCACCTCCATGCTGGTCCTAGGGGTTGGGGAGGAGAGGGACCATCAGTGCCAGATGCTGCCACGTGAGCTGCCAGCTCCTCCTGAAGACACTAGCTGAGGTAGCTCCAGTGGGCAAGAGTCTCTGGATGGGGCAGCTCTCTGGAAGCGGGCACTGTCATGTGGCTGTGTGAGCAGCCAAGAGATGAAGGAGTGGATAGTCAACAACCCAGCATGTGTAGCTGGTGAGAGCTCAGGAGATGATCAAGAGACCTCCTTCCCACTCTCCTCATGCATCCTCAGAGCCCACCCAGGACACGAGGGCTCCAGCTCCTGCACACATGGGCTCCATGCTGCAGCAGAGCACCCCCGTTCCACGGAGGAAGCTGGAGCTCAGGGAACACGGGATGGGAAAGCGTTAGCTGTTGGTGTGGCCTGGCCCAGCCAAGAGAAAGGAGAAGAAAGGAGCACTGGGGTTAGCGCTGCCTACAGGCACGGACCAGCGGATGAGTGGGGCTTGGCCCCATCTAGTGGCTCTGCATGAAATGAGCCTGGAGGGCTCGCTGCAGGCTGTGCTGAGCAGCCCTGGTGCCTGCCCAGGGGACAAGAGACCCTCCCGGGGACATGTGCACCTGCCCCAGCCGGGAAATTCTCCGAAGGACTGTCCAAGACGTGAGCTCCAGGCTTGGAAGGAGTTTGGAGAGCAGGAGGGAGCTCCAGAGCGTGCTGGAAAGATGCTCGTGGGGACCAGGCTGTGACTGAGGAGAGGAGGTGGCTCTTCCGGCTGGTGTAGGAGGATGGAGGTCCCTAGCCTTGGCATCCCATTCCCAGCAGAGCTGCCCACTCCTACCTGACGTTGGCCGAGGCACCAAGCCGGGTGGCCTCCCTGCGCAGCCTGGCCAGCACAGCTCCCCCCTCGCGCTGTACGTGCACCAGCTGTGGGTCGCTCAGCACCCTCCGCATCAGCTCCTGGTGCCTCTCGATGCAAGCGGCCGCATCCTGTGGAGGGAAGGTCACACACACATCTCACCGGGAGCCTCACCCAGCACCCAGGGCTGCATCCTGAGGGATGAGCAAAGGAGACAGCCCCATGGTCGCAGTCCAGGAGTGTTTGCACTGAGGTTTTGAGGGAGAAATGTGGCTGTGTGCAGGACTGCGTGTGGACTCTTCAGAAAGCCCTACAACCTGCCCGTTACCTGTGTCCCTGCCAGCGCGTCGGCGTTCTGCAGCTCCTGGATGCAGCTCTGCAGCAGCTCCAATGCCTGCCTGAGGCCGGCCGTGAAGGGATGCAGTTTCTGCAGGTGGGACACAGAGCAGGTCAGTGGGACTGGGGTAGGAGGGCAGCTTTCTCATGAGGAGGAGGAGGAGAAGCAGTGCCAGGCCAGAGCAGGGAATACCGTGGGGCACTGGGTTGAAGGTGAGGAGGCAGGGAGCGTGGAGGTGGATGGGCAGGTACAGGAAGAAGCAGGCAAGAGGGGTTGCCCTCCTGTGCTCAGAGCTCTCCTCTTCCTTCCCCTCTCCTGGGCTTTCCCGTTGCTTTTTTAGGGATGTCTATGAGATGTGGAAGCTGCAGTGGGGATGGAAGGGCACTGGGGGGAGGTGAGGCAATGGCAAATGGTGTGATAACAGACACCTGGAAGAATTGAACCCACTCGCCGTGGCAGTAGGGGAAGGTGCCATCCAGCTCTGGTGTCAGCTGGGAGCTGTCGACGTAGCGGCCCAGAGCTTTCAGCGATGCCAGGGTCTCCACCTGCAGGGCACAGAGATCATGAGCTCTGCCAGGTCCCTCCGTGAAACATCCCCAGAGACATCCTGGAGCAGGGGGTATAACCCTCTCCTGTCCCAAAGCCACCCTGCCCTGTTAGCCCATGTGGCATGGTGGCCCTGGGAGTGCTGAATGCGTGGCAGCTCCACTCAGGGCATCTCCTGGCAGCTCCATGGTTTTGAATGCACGGGAGATCACCAGGACTGCAATAACCTGCCACAACAGCCAAGCTAGGTGATGAAGCTCATTAATATTTCACATTCTATTAATTAAACTGAGCAGCACTAAAAGAACAATAAACCCTTATGAGTTAAGATTTATTATCCCAGTTCCTGTGTCCAGCAACTGGAGGTAATTGGGGAAGCATCTGGCTACCCTGGGGCAGCTTCTGCTCACCTGCACAGCCCAGAGACCCCCAAGGGCATCACTCTGCACCCAGTGCAGGGGGGACCTGCCCATGTGAAGTGCTGGTCTGCTCAGGGTCCCTGAGCAGAGGAACTGAGGTCTCCAGGTGAGGGGACAGAATGTCCCCTGAGGCAGGAGGCTCCTTTTACCCTGGTTCTGCTCTTCCAATGGGAAACAATGCAGGGATATGAGGAGGGGATGGGGACAGACTCACCTGCACCCCAGGCAGCTTCTCACGGTGGGTGACCAGCTCCTTCTCAGCCAGCAGCAGCACGGTGTGGATGCAGCCTGGTGAGACGCTCTGTGGGAGGCAGGAAAGAGTCACTGCAGTGCAACCCATGGTGCAGCCCCCAGGTTACTCACGGTATTAACTGGGGGCTTGGTTGCCCGAGTCAGCTGAAGCCAGTGAGCTCTTTAAAAAGGAAAAAGCTCCTGAGCTCCCTGGTGTGGGAAATGGAAACAGGTCGCTCAGGCCATAACCCCATCCTCATCTACCAGCTTCTTGGTGGAACGGTCCAGAGCCTTGTGAGCAAACCCTTTGTTCACACCAACAATGGTTTTCTGCACAGGAAGCATTGGGGTTGGCACAGGATTTAGGGCAACAAAGATGACTAAGGGATTGGGGCACGGAAAGGCTGAGAGAGCTGGGACTCTTCAGCCTGGGGAAGAGAAGGCTGAGGGGAGACCTTATTCATGCTTTTATGTATCTAAAAGGGTGGGTTGAAGAAGGATGGAGATGGACTCTTTTCAGTGCTTCCCAGTGACAGGACAAGGGGCAATGGGCACAAGCTGGAACATGGGAAGTTCCATACAAATATGAGGAAAAACTTCTTTGGGGTGAGGGTGTCAGAGCCCTGGCAGAAGCTACCCAGGGAGGGTGTGGAGTCCCCTTCTCTGGAGACCTTCAAGCCCCACCTGGCTGCAGCCCTGAGTGATGTGCTCTGGGCAACCCTGCTTTAGCAGGGGAGTTGGACTGGAGATCCCTAGAGGTCCCTTCCAACTCTGACAATTCCACGACTCTGTGATCTACTGGACAGGCTGCACCAAAGCCCTGAGCAGGCAGAGGCACAGGGCACTGCAGCGGGGAGGACCTCACAGCCCTCAGGACAGTGCAGAACGCTCCTATGGCACTGCCTTGGCACCAGCATGGAAACCCTGCTCGGATGAATCATATAATCATAGAATGGTCAGAGTTGGAAGGGACCTTAAAGATCATCAAGTTCCAACCCCCCTGCCATGGGCAGGGACACCTCTCCCTAGAGCAGGTCGCTCAAAGCCCCATCCAGCCTGGCCTTAAACACTTCCAGGGATGGGGCATCAACAACTTCCCTGGGCAACCTGTTCCAGTGCCTCACCACCCTCACAGGAAAGAATCGATCACCATTGCAGAGCTGATTTCCAGGTAAGCTCAGGTGTGGGATGCTGACGGGGCTGGGGGTACTCTATGGTGCTGGGCAGTAGCGGGGCAAAGAAGGACAGATCCTGTGAGACTGGGAAGGACTCTTGGTCCCAAACTGTGGGTGCCTCATGGATAGTGTATGAGGAGCAAGATGAGAGATGCAAGCCCTGGGTGTGAGCTCGGTTCAGGGGCTGAGGGATACAGGGTCTTTGTGCCCTGTTAGGGGGTGGCCTGTGCATCTGCAGATGTGCTCAGAAATTAGAGATTTATCAGCGACGTCAGGAACAAAGTGACAGTTTCAGTCCTGCCAGACCTACAGGGAGTCAGAAGCTAGGATTGGCCCTTGGGGAAGAAGAAGCATGAGAAACGTGGTTTCTCTAGCTCAGTGCGTTGCTGTGCAGCTGAGAGCTGCCTCGGTAAATCTGCACCACGATGTTTACAGGTAAAATCTGCAAGTGAGATGAAAGCCGTGGCCTCAGGCACCGCAGTGCTGGGGGCTGCTGGAGAAGATGCTACCAGCCAGGGGACTAGACTCTGCAGAGGGCACAGGGGAGGCTCTGAAGGACCCCCAAAGGGTGACAGTGCTTGCTCCTGGGTAAGGACCCCCCCCTTCATGCAAGTCCATGGCAGAGGAACATGGAGCCTGGTGTACCTGGACAGAGCGCAGGGCCAAGAACAGGACAGGAGCTGGCGGCTGCTTCCTGGCATCCACCACGACGGTGAGCCCACCATCCTTCACTTCTTGCCTAGCACGGGGAAATAAGGCAGGAGGCAGATTGCACTGGTTAAAAGCAGAACATGACGTGAGGGTCCCTCCCTTCGGGCAGGACCCACTCAAAGCCATCTCCAGAGGCTCCGCACCCACAAGCAGGGTGAGGGCAGGCAGGAACTGGCTGCCCAGGACCACTGAGCTGGGAAGCAGCTGGGAGTCCTGTCAAGTCCTCCTGGACCTTACCTGGGGAGGGAGCAGAGGTAGAGGATGAGCCTCCCCAGCTCGGCAGCCGAGCACCACACAGCCCCCCAAGCGCTGCCACTGGTGGTCACCTGCAGAAGGGCTCTGCCCAGCCTGTCTGAGCTCCCTGCAGGAAAAGGGACACGTTACCCCTCCAGGAGCCACCCACCAGCTGCAAACCCCAGTGCTGAGCAACCCCCTGGAGGGGCCGGGGTTCTCATTAGCCTTACTGCCACTTGCCAAGCAGGGATGGCTGCCGAGGGCTGCAGGAGGTGGCTCTGTCCCAGCACAGCGTGGGGGGCTCAGCCCAGGTTAATACTGAGCAGCTGTGGCAATGCAGCAGCCACAACGGTGCCACCCTCATGTCACCCCATTGCAGCCTCCCCCAGCCCTTCTGGAGGGGCAGTGCCAAGCCATGAAGGCCCTCGGCAAAACGCCGCCCCTGGAAATGCCAGGGAAGAGCTGCTGGCGATGTTTCTCCTGAAAAAAAAGGTGGGTTTTGTCGCTGTTTTTCAGTGCTTGGGAAAAGGAAGAAGCCAAATGTTTAGTGTTTGGCAGCTAAAAGCTGAACGGCTTCATTGGTGAGGAATGGTGTGGGAGGGCTCGGTGCAGCTGGGAACCGGGGCAGCTGCTCAGAGCAGACTGCTTGGTTTTATGTTTTTAATTTTTTTGCCCAGCTGAAAGGAAATTTTCTGCTTGGGGGCTTTCCGGCCTCCAGCAAAGGCCTGAAACCTTCCTCCAAAAAACCCTCTCCAGCAGCATGGTGTTTTCCCTCCTGACATCCCCCCGGGGGTCTCGCGGTGCTGGCAGTACCTGGCAGGCACACAATGCCCGAGCGCAGCAACCCGGCGTGCAGGTCCTGCCAGGACGGTGGCCACTGGCCAGGGCTGCCCGTGTTGGGCACGGAGGGGCCATTCTTGCAGCTGGAGCTTTCCAGGGACCGTTCCTCCACGGGGGCAGTGGCTGTTGCCTCCGTACCTGCCCATGAGGAGAGAGGAGAGAGGAGTTGGTGACACGCAACAAGGCAGAGAAATGCAGAAAGCCTCTGCAGAGCCTGGGCAGGCACCGCTGTCCTGCCTGGATGGTACCTTTTCCAGCTGGTTTGGCTCTGCCCATCCTGGGCGAGTAGATGGCAGACATCTTCTTCCAGGCTCCTTCGTGCTGGCTGGTGGCTCTTTCATCCCCGGGGGCTGCTCCAAGCCGTGGACCCTTCAGGAAGGAGAACTTGTGGCTGGAGCCTGAGGGGAACCGTGGGCTGCCCTGCCGCACCAGTGCCTCCACCGGTGCGCTGGGACTTGCTCGGCGGGGACGGCGGGTGAGGACTGTGGGGCTGCCAGCCCCCCTTTCATGCCGTGCAGGGGTCTCGCAGTGAGTGGCAGGGGGTGTCTCAGGGCCAGGGCTGGGGCCATCCGGCTCCTCCAGGATGGCTGCCATCAGCCCAGGGCCAAAGCTCACCGGGTTTTGCAGTGCGGCCAAGTAGGAGTCACGGTGGCGGCACCGTGGGCTGTGTGGCCCCGGCTCCTGGCTCAGCTTCCTCCCCAGGCACGGGGTACAGGGACCCTCCTCCGAGCTCAGTGTCCCTGCACAGGACCAGGCATCTGTCCCTGGCCCCCCATTTGCCCAGGGGAGCGTCACCTTGACCCCAGCCCCTATCGGTCCTGCTGGGCGGGCAGCAGGCAGGGACCTGGACAGGAGGTTCAGCTGCTCCTGGGAGAGATCCAGCAGGTCCACATATTCCCCCTCCAGATTCTGGCTGATGATCTCGTAGAGGCTGGGCATGGCCAGCACAGCTGGCTTCTTCTGCGGCCCAGTCTGGTCCACCTTGATCAGTCCTGGGTACCTTCCCTGGTTCGACTTCCGAGAGGTGACCTTGCAGCCCGGGATGGTGCCTGCAATATTGCCATAGGGTGCTGGGATGTCACCGTGGGGCACAGCTGTGCTGGGTGCTGCTGTCTCTGCTGCAGTTTCAGGAGCGGGACCGTGCCAGGTGCCTGCGGGCACGCTGTCAGCACCAGCCTTGGGCTTGTTGATGAACTCCGGCGTGGCAATCTTGCTCCACGGCAGCGGGGTGATGCCGTTCTCAGTGGCCACCAGGCAGGTGTGCAGGGGAGCTGCAGCCCGATTGCCATTGATCTCCTCCAGCCACTCGTTGGTGAAGAGCAGAGCGTAGGTGGCCTCGGGGACAGGGGTCTCCTCCACTGTGTGCAGGTCGTGGGAGAGGTGCTTGACAGTGATGCGCGCCGAGTGCTCCTCGCAAGGCTCCGCTTGCAGGTAGAAATCCCCGGGCCGCAGCAGGAGGGGGTTGAGCGGAGCGAGGTGGACAACCACTTTCTCGTGAAGACACAAAGGCCAGCCTTCGTGGAGAAAGATGCAGTTAAAGTAGGGAGCCTGGGAGGGAGGAAGAACATAGCACGTGAGTGAGAGCTCCCACCACCTCCATACCCTCCCAGCCAGCCCCTTATGCTCCCACCGCCCAGCTCTGCGTTTCTTATGATGGAGACTGAAGAGCCTGGAGACCAGTGGGATGTCCCAGAACCGAGCCACAGTAGGGTCCCACAAGTCCATCCTGAGCCTGTGGCCATTCCCAGGTGCTGAGTGTTCCCCATGTGCTAACAGAGGAGAAACCCCTACTGCAGCCCCTCCAGGGGTGAGATAAGGTGAACTGGGTGCTCTTATCGCAGGGATAAGGCATGTGCCAGGCTCTGTGCTGGAGCCATCCCAAGGAGGTGGGAGGGAACAGGAACGGGGACAGGCAGGGGGATGTGGAGAGAGGGAACCTGCAGCCTGGCAGGGTGTCATGCGTTAGGGCAAAGCCTCCATGATCAGGATCAGGGCACAGGGGGGTGTGTGGACTTACGCAGGCTGCCTGCCGCACGTGCTCGAAGAGGCGTTTGGCCGGGATGAGGAACTGGAGCAGGCAGCAGAGCCCATCTCCCCGGTAGCTGGACTCCAGCAGCCGAAACACCTGGCCCAGGACCGTGGGGGCCGTGGCTTCAAAGGGTGGGTAGAGGGCCTGGAGGGCACTCTGCACCGCTGCGTCCAGCGACCCGGCGTCCTGCAGGAGGAAAGCATCGTTGGTGGGGAGAGCAGCTCCACAATGGGATGCCACCACCCCCTCATGGAGCATGTGCCCACCATCCCAGGCTGCTGGGTCCCTGGTACGCCCACACTGGCAACGCTACTGGGTTCTAAACCTTCCCAGGCTGGAATATGGAGAAGAAATGGATGCAGAGCATATGAGCATGGCTGGGTCCAGTTCCCAGCACTGGGTTGTGGTTGAAGGAGCCCGAGCTGTCCCGCTTGGGAACACTGGCTGTGCGGAGGCGGAGGAGCCGCAGCAGCCAAGGGGTTAAGGCGAGCCAGACACAGAGTGTGGGGATGTGCCGGGCTCAGCAGCTCGCTGTAGGAATGCAGCGGATGGGAGGAAGGACAAACATCTAAAGATGGATAGGGTGTTTTGGTTCAGACTCATTGCTGAATTCGCTGAACTCAAAATTAGTCCTCGGAGCGTTTTCTGGGAAGCGCTCCGCTGGGTTACAGCCTCCTCCCTGATGCTGCTTCCAGACCACAGCGAGGATGCCGGTTCCGTGCCACACATAAACGGGTGGTTCCCAGTTTGCTCTCCCAGCTTTGCAGGAGATGTCGGCTGCGCAGACCCAGTTGGCATAGTGGATACACGGAGGGAAGCCATCAGACGGCTCCTGTTAAATCCTAGCAGCATTACAGGCAGGGCAAGGGGGGACTACAGACACGGCTGCCACATGGAGCCCCTCAGCGAGTGGGAAAGACAGAGACTTCTCCAACTCCTTGGCAGGTATTTCTGCAGGAGATGCTCTGATAAACAACAAATCAAGCTGGGGCCAGTGCCTGCGGGAGCAGGTGGGCAGACGGCACCTTTTCTGCTGGAATGGGTGCTGCTGTGGGAGAGATGGAGGTTTCTGTGTGGCCAGGGATCTGCTACTCGCAGCAGGATGTTTCTCCTCATCTTCCTCCTGCAGAGCGTGGTGTGGGCTACCTCTGCCACTCACCAGGTACCGAAGAGCCCCTAGCTCTGCTATCAGCTGCAGCCCAGGCCAAAGCCAAGCTCATCACTTGGGCTGGGCTCCAGATTTCATGGTGGAGGACCCCAGCATCATGGGCAGCCAGTGGGGAGTGGTCACAGGGACCAGCATCCCCCTGAGGCAGTGGCCAGGTCCTGTGCCCCAGGCAGCCACAGCTCATCATCATCCCCGTGCTCCTGCACAGGCACCCAGGAAGTCAGGTGGGATTATCCGAAGGTGGGAATTAGTTTCAGGAATCTAATCCCTGGCCTGGAAGCCCATACAGAGACAAAGTGGTCTCAGTTAATTCAGCTTAATTAGCTGTAATGCTCTTTAGCTAAAGCACTTTGCAGTCACGCTTTGGTTAATTCTTCTTGACTTTTTCTCCATGTCTCCACACAGAGATCTCCTGCCCTGGCAGGAGAAGCCATGGGGCCTGGGCAGAGCAGGAGGAGAGCAAGACTATCCTTAAGGGTGTTCCTGTGCCAGGCTTCCTGATGTTGGACAACCCATCTTCTCACACTTGGTCTTACTCTGCACACCACAGCATTGGCTCTCCCTAGGAAGGATGGGAGACCTTGCTCTGGAAAAGCCTCACTGCAGGGTGAAGCCCAGGTCTCAGGCACTGAGTCTCGCTGGGCATCTGCCACCTCTCTGCCTGGCACCACCAAACTTGGCTCCTTTCCTGTTCCAGCATGGAGGTGAGGAGCCACTCTCTGCAACAGCAAAGGGGAATCCATGCAGCTCCTAATGCTGCCACCAGAGATGGACCAGCCCTGCCTGCCCCAGAGCCTGCTGCCAGTCAACCTTGCACAGCCCTGGCACGTGCAACCAGCTCTCAAAACCAAACTAAACTCTTCCCAGCTGAGCTCACGGGGCATTGACAAAAAAGTAAACAAACCCAGAAAGATTAAGCCAGTTCCCTGAGACTGAGGCTGCCAGGGCTCAGCTCTGGGCAGGCTGTAGCCACAGAGCCACTGGCAGCCCCAAACTTGGCTGTCTCCTGGCTTGGCCGTGCCACCAGGGCAGAGGGGTGCAGTTTGATGGCACCAAGGCACACACTTCCAGAAACCCATCCCATACCCACCATCTTTCACAACACTGTCCCCCTAAACCACAAAGCAGCCTCCCTGGCACACACGGCTCGGCTCCCTGGCATCACCCAGACCAGCACCTTGGCAACTGAGGAGAAATACCCAGATTTTGGGATAGACTTGAGGTGTCTGCAGGAAGGGACAGGCCTGCTGCAGGGGAGAGCGAGGAAAGGAAAATCTTCCCAACCACCATCCAAACCCCACAGCAAAGGGATGCACCAGAGGATGGACGGACTGAATAAACAAAGCCGCTCCCTTGTCAATGGAATAAAAAGGCCAGGATGTGATCCAGCAGCAGGGACAGTGTGAGCCAGCGTCGGGAGGGAGCTGACTGATGGAGGCACCAGATGCAGCCTGGGTTGTGCTGGGGAGTATTTTGGCCTGCAATAGCTAAAAATGTTTTCATTGAATGTCACAGAGCACTTCATCACCGGGGGAGGTTTTGGGGTAACCACGGCACTGCATTAGTGGAAGGAGCTGAGGCCAGGCCAGCCGGGGAGCCGTTAGAAATCCAAAAGCAACCAATTAGCCCCCGTCCCTCCGCCAGCTGCGAGAGAGCACAGAACTGAAACAAAAGGCATTAGAGAGCATAAGGAGATTTACATTTGCAAAGCCATTTCCATTTTAATAAGCCAAAGTGCTGTTAAATAGAGATTGATATTTCTCCCCAAATACCCATATTTTTTAAAGTGGTTTACACCAAAAAGACGAGCTGGGCTTTGGTGTTTTGGTGCTGTAAAGTTGTTTAACTCATACCCAAAGCCACAGGGTGACTCAGCTCCATCTCCTTTCTCCCTCCTGCTCAGGAAGGAGCAAGTTTTGAGCGCCAGGACCAGCCTTGAATAACAATTCCTCTCCCTGTCTCGCTGTGAGCAACTTTGGCAGGGCACGATGCGAACGCTAACGAACAGCCCCAGCCTGGCAGAACGGGAGGCCAGCACTCAGCATAGCATCACCCTGGAACCAGGGACAACGGCGCGGGATGGCTGCAGTGACAATCCAGCCCAAGGGACGATGATCCCTGAGCATCCCGTACCCGCACGGCAGGCACGGTTCACGCAGCAGCACCCCAATCCCCCTGCCAAACTTTGCAGGGAAGTTTTAAGCATCACAAGCTGTGGCCCCACGCATGTCTACCCCAGTGGCCAAGGGCCACCTCCGCCTTGGCACCCAACCTCCTCCATTGCTCTGGATGCCCACCCCGTGCTCAGGAGGGCCAGGGGCCGCAGGTGTTGGCGGGGGCCAGCAGCGAGCGGGGAAGGGCAGCAGAAAGGATAGGAAAGCAGAAGGAATTACCATGTTTACTGGGAAGTGGCAG
>VXBW01006156.1:197233-222017 GCA_013400375.1 Thinocorus orbignyianus | reverse complement strand
CGGGGGGGGATGGATGTGTGTGTGTGTTGGGGGGAGTGTGCAAGACCCCCAGAGAAAAAAGCCCCCAGGGCATCCTGCCCCGGTTCTCAACCCCCCCAGGCACAGTGCGGGGGAGGGGTGCTCCGCCCGCCCCCTGGCCCCCGAAGCAGCCCCCGCTCCCCGGTTCGGGGGGTCTTGCCCAGCACCGGGGAAAGGCAAAGCTCTGTGTGCACACAGGCGGTATTGGTGGTGGCTTCCCCTCTTTTTTAAATAAACACAGGCCCCGTCAGGGCTGGTTTGTATTCGGCAGAGCACTTAGCGCCGCTCTGAGTTCTCATTTCTGAGCCGGCCTGGAAGAAAAGTGTCTCTTATGGCTCTTTGGATGTTTCAACGATGGAAAGTACCTCCTTGAAGGCAGAATTGTGGGATTTAGCAATCAAAAGTCATACAAAAACAATCAGCATAAGAGCCAAAGCCACAGATTTAGTCTAGCCTGACACAAACCACTGCTGCCCAGAGCAGCTCTTCAGCCCTCAGGCACAGTGTCCAGTGCTCTCGGACCTTCTGCTCCCTGCTTAGGCTAAAATCATCTTCACTGTCCTGTTCATGGGCACGGGCTCAAGGATGGGACAGAGAATGGGACCAGTGATGGGTGGGATGGCCACAGCATGGACTGCAAGCCGCCAGGGCCGTCTCAATAACGAACATTTGGCCAGGGGTTAGCAGGCGGCCAAAGGACACGCTGTGAAAACAAGCCGAGACAGGAGGAGGTAGAGCTGGGCCGCTGGCGTGTTTGGAGGGAGGACGGCGCCAGGGAGGGCTCTGTATTTGCTTCCCACTTCCTTGGGAACTAGCAAGAGCCCTTTCAGCCAGTACAGATCACAAGTGCTGTAAGGGTTTAGACACCAGTGGTTCTGCAGGGTGGGCAGAGACTGGAACTCCTGGCTACAGCCCATCGCATGACCTTGGACCCACCAAAACAACCACAGCTCTGTGCCAGGCTGGCCCTGGGCTGAAGCCCAGCCCAAGCTCTCTGACTGGGAGCCCTAATGCAAATTGGGGCCCACTGGGCCAGCTCCTCCCCTCCCCACCAGTGGCCAATTGCTCCTGTAATGACATTAGTTCACAGACTCTGCTTCAGCCTTTTTATAGTTGTGCTGAGTGCAAGGGGAGTATGAGCTCATGCTCTGACCTTCTCTAATTGCCTGCTTACCTCTGAAATGAGCCCAAGAACTTACTTTGGCGTGTGTGCCTTCTGAAAGGCACCAGGGCTGGGCAAGGAGGGAGGCAGCATGGGGCTGACCAGGACCCACACCAGCAGGTAGGATCCCTCTGTGGCACTGGTGAGCAGGAGGGGAAGGACATGAAGCCAGCCCCACCACCCTGGCACTGTGGAGTGCCCGAAGGCAGTAGCTCCCAGCCTGGGTCCTGGGGTGCTCTTATCAGCTGTGCTAAACTAGCCAACCCTGCAAATGCCTGAATCCAGCCCCACAAACCTATAGCACCCCAAAGCACCTCCCTGTTCCCTCCTGAGCCCCCCAAGAGAGCAAGACTTGGAGGTGGGAGTGGGGGTGCTGGGGTCCAAGCCTGCTCAGCAAAAGGCAGGGCTCCTGGGTGCCCCTGGGGCCCCTGATCCCATGAGCTCACCCTCTTCTTTTGCTCCTTTTCTTCATGTCCTGTTTGTCCCGAGCAGCTGCTGGGACAGGCTGCATGTGGCCTCCTGCCCTGCCCCTCCGCCGGCACAGAGCCACCATTCAGATCCCCCAGGCTCTGCCCGAGGTCACCATTCCTGCATTTTTATTTTTACTTTTCTGCAAAATCATCCCCCTCGTTTCTCTGCGTCCCCTTTTGTGTCCCATGAGGCTCCCAGACCTTGTGCCACAAGCTGGCGTGCTGTGAGAGGAGCCTGCCTGTCTGGGGGTGATGGCAACCCGCAGTGGGTGGAGAAGGCGCCCTGACTGCAGTGCTGGTCCCTGGGGAGCCCCTGGGATGTCACTGGGATACTGGGGTGCAGGGAGAGTGAGGGCTGGGCGCCTGGATGTGGCCTCATCACTTGTGGCCGCGTCCCTGCACCCAGGGTCCTTGTCTGCCAGGCACAGCTGCTCGCTGTGCCCCACAGGGCTCCTGCTTTTTTAGCTTTTGGGTCCCTGGGTGTTCCCGGTTGCCTGTTTTTGATGCAGTGGTGAGGGCTGGCGTCAGCAGCAACCCCATGCTGGTGGAGAGTCTTCCTGGCTCCGGGAACAGCTGGGGCTGGATCATGCTGATCCTGCAGCTGGGAAAACAACAGCCAAGGAGCCCCCGTGCATCCCCCGGTTGTATTTTTAGATGCTGCTGGATCAAAGGTTGTCGGGGGCTTGCAGGTGACAGTGGGCAGTGTCAGGCTGGCAGTGACCCTACACATGTGGGAGTGGACAGGAGCTGCAGCTCTCCTGCATCTTGCTGCTGACACTATTTCACCGATGCCTGGGTGAAGTCTCTGCAGGTCTGGGGACAACCATGGTGGCTCTGCCTGGTCAGAGCCCTGTTTTGTTGGTGGCAGTGAACTTGACCTGGCTGGAAGCGGAGAAAAGGAGGTTCTGTTTTTGGCTGCGGACTTCTCTTTTCCAGTTACACACACACACACATCAAAACCAGCTGGGTTTCTCTCACTTTTCTTGCCAAGTCCTCGGGTTTTCCCCTGCGTTTCCCCTGCGGGGTGTTTGCCAGCCACAGCTCTGCCCCACAGCCCCAAGTGGGAGCCACTCTGCCAGTGGCTGTCCTGGGGACAGTTGGGGTGCAGCCAGCCCTCAATGGGTGCTCACCTGGGAAGAGGCTCGTTGTGACAACAAGCCTGGTGGATCCAAACAGATGTGGCCATATTTTCTTGCAGAAGACAAATATATCCAGCTCATAATCCAAGGATCAATAGCGCCTGCCGCTCTGCCCTGCATCTGCCAGAGGCTGTCCTGGGAACAGCTGGGGTGCAGCCAGCCCTCAATGGGTGCTCACCTGGGAAGAGGCTCGTTGTGACAACAAGCCTGGTGGATCCAAACAGATGTGGCCATATTTTCTTGCAGAAGACAAATATATCCAGCTCATAATCCAAGGATCAATAGCGCCTGCCGCTCTGCCCTGCATCTGCCAGAGGCTCTCCTGGGGGCGGCTGGGGTGCAGCCAGCCCTTGATGGGTGCTCACCCGGGAAGGGGCTCAGCATGGCTGGAATCCAAACGAGTGGCAGCAGCGATGCCTCTGGCACTGGCATGTGCTGCCTGGACCCTGGGGAATTCCCGAGGTGGTTGTGGCACTGTGGCGAGCGGATGTGGCTGGATTTCCTTGCAGAAGACAAATATATCCAGCTCATAATCCAAGGATCAATAGCGCCTGCCGCTCTGC
Organism: Thinocorus orbignyianus; assembly: GCA_013400375.1. NCBI lineage: Eukaryota > Metazoa > Chordata > Aves > Ciconiiformes > Thinocoridae > Thinocorus > Thinocorus orbignyianus. The sequence goes on along the minus strand of VXBW01006156.1, from coordinate 218,665 downwards.
CCTGCATCTGCCAGAGGCTCTCCTGGGGGCGGCTGGGGTGCAGCCAGCCCTTGATGGGTGCTCACCCGGGAAGGGGCTCAGTGTGATAAGGAGCCCAGCAGATCCAAACTGGTGGCTGCTGGGGATAAAGCAGAACCACAGCTGAACCGCTGAGGTCCCCCTGGGGAGCCCCAGCACGCAATTGCAGGGTGGTTTAGACCATTGCAACACACAAGGGATGCAGGAAGAGCTGTGGGCAGGATCGGGAACTGCCTGCACGTGCTGAGGACCGTGTGGGACCAGAGGAAGCCCTGATGTAGGGAGCTGGGGGTGGCCTGGGGGCGGCCAAGAAGGTGTCCTGACACACTGCTCTGGGTAAGGGACAGCTGGCAGCACAGGAGAGACCTCCTGCAGCTCCCTGTCTTGGCTCCTGTCTGATGATGGCCCTTTCCTGCCCATACAGCCCAGCAAACCCCAGCCCAGCTCCAGCAGTCTTGAGAGACCCGTCCTTCCCCAGCAGAGCAGCCTGTGAAGTGAACCCTTTTCCCCTCTGAAGGATCAGGATCAGCTCGACTACCTGCTGTCATGCCTCAAAAGAAGCGCTACCAGGAACAGCCCGCGGTGTCAGGCCTTAGATGTGGTTTCAACCGTTCCTTGCCAAACACAGGAGTGTTTGGTCAGAGTTTGTGCTGTTTGGAGGGTTTATTCAGTTCAACTTTAACATTTGCCCAAATCCAGAAGGAAGACTTTCTGGTTTTGCTTCCTCTCTGTGCTGCTCCTTATATAATTTCATTTCTCCTCATGGAAGAGGTTCTGGTTCCTCAATGCTCATCCTGAATGTCTTGAATATTGTTTTGAAACTGCCCTGCTGAGATATGATGTCATGGACTTGTGGGTTTGGGGAGCTTCTCCTCCACACCAAGCAAGATCCAGCAAAGCACTGACAACAGGCAGTGGCAAGGTTGTGGCACCGCAGGGGCTGCAAGTGTGAATTTTGCATTTTAAGCTTCTCCTCTGCTCTTGGCTTCTTCTCCCTGGGCAAAATGAGCCCTGCCATGGGCTCCTGGACTCCAGGGATGGGTTGTGGTCAGCACTGGTGGGAGGATCACAGACCCTGGATGCTGTCTGGGTGCCCATGGGGGGACAGAGGTTTTCCCTGGGCTGTTTGTGCCACTCTGGCAGGCACCATTAGCTCCAGACCTGCTGGGCTGCTGTGTCCTTGTTTTCATGCACGGGCTTGAGAGAAGAGGATGAGTAGTGGTACTGCTCTCCAGCTGTAACCATGTATGCTGGTGCAGTGGGTGCTTGCTGTTTGTCTGCCAGGCAGCCTGCGCATACCCACATTGGAAACTCATGGGAAGAAAGGCAGAGTGGATCCGAGAGCCCCGATCCTCTATGTGTCAGGTTCATCCAGCACAGATACTCAGCCTCCACTCGCCCTGTCCCTCGGGGCCTCCTGGGGTAGCAGCCCCACAGGGCACGGCCACGGGCTGTGCTTGAGCAATAGCTGCATTTCATAAGCGCTTGATTGAGGGATGTGTCCTCTGGCAAGAAGGACTTCCCTGGATCCAGCATGAGATCTGCCTGCATCAGCTGCAGTGGGTTTCCTGTGCCGGGTCCTGACGCTTCCCAAATGGGAAATGAAAGTAACTTAAATAATTCTGTTCTCCCTCACCTCTATGTGAGAGACTGGGGGATGGGCAGGACTTGGGAGGAAGCTCCAAGGAATCACAGAATGGTTGGGATTAGAAAGGACCTTAAAGATCATTGAGTTCCAACTCCCCTGCCCTGGGCAGGGGCACCTCCCACCAGACTGAGTTGCTCAAAGCCCCTTCCAACCTGGCCTTGAACCGCTCCAGGGATGGGACAGCCACAGCTTCTCTGGGCGACCTGGGCCAGTGTCTCACCACCCTCACAGTAAAGAATTTCTTCCTAATTTCTAAACTAAATCTCCCCTCTTTCAGTTTAAAACCATTACCCATCATTCTATCACCTGCCTCCCTGATAAAGAATCCCTCCCCAACTTTCCTGGGGGTGCTGGAGCCTTGAGAGTCTGCTTGCATGGGTTGAGGAACCATAACTTGCCAAACCTGTGCCCGCAGGACGTCTGCTTCACCAAGCCCCTGCCTAGGCTGCAGGCAGCGGACAGCTGGAAACTGAGCTTCCACCTCCTGGTTTTCACTGACCCTTCCCTACCTGCAAGATGAGGCACTGCATGTCCTTCTAGGTGAAGATGAGCTGTGACATTTGGCAGGCGCAGGCATCAGTTGTACAGAAGACCAGGGTGGTGGCCGAGGAGGAAGCCCTGGGGCTGCAGGGGATGCCCCGTGCGGGCTGTGGCAGCTGCTCTGCACACCTCCCTCACCCACAAATCCTGGTTTGGCATGGATATAAAGGTGGTGTGGGCAGGGAGAGAAACAGGTAGCAGCACCACAGGCACCAAGGATGGGAGCACAGAGCCTGGCAGTGGCTTGCGGGGTGCTGGCTTTGTGCCTGACACTCACTGGAGCCACCAATCCAGGCTTCGTGGTGAGGATCACCCAGTCAGGATTGGACTATGGTGGGTTCAGCTTCTGTTTTCTCTTCTTGCAGGTGTGCTGGTGGCTGAGGAGTGGAGCCAGACACTCACATGGAGTGTGTGGGGTCCTGGGAGAAATCTTGTCTGTGGGTGCTGAATGCACCATCACCCGGGTCCTCCTGCTGATGCACCCGTCTGCCCCCCCGACATCTTCATGGAGCCCCTGATAAGGGCCTGGCCCTGCGGGGTCTCAGGGGGGTTACATCCCAGCAGAATCAGGGGAGGTGCAGGGCTGACAGGGTGAGAGAGTGCTGCTCTCATGGCTTGTGTCTGNCCTGACACTCACTGGAGCCACCAATCCAGGCTTCGTGGTGAGGATCACCCAGTCAGGATTGGACTATGGTGGGTTCAGCTTCTGTTTTCTCTTCTTGCAGGTGTGCTGGTGGCTGAGGAGTGGAGCCAGACACTCACATGGAGTGTGTGGGGTCCTGGGAGAAATCTTGTCTGTGGGTGCTGAATGCACCATCACCCGGGTCCTCCTGCTGATGCACCCGTCTGCCCCCCCGACACCTTCATGGAGCCCCTGATAAGGGCCTGGCCCTGCGGGGTCTCAGGGGGGTTACATCCCAGCAGAATCAGGGGAGGTGCAGGGCTGACAGGGTGAGAGAGTGCTGCTCTCATGGCTTGTGTCTGGGCAGCTGAGGTCTGAGCCCCTCAGAAGTGAGTGACAGAGGAGAGAGGAGGTGGGGAGCTGCAGGGGGGACAGTGACGGAGATGGATGGGCCCCACGCTGGTTTTATTGAGGCAGGCAGAGCCCCGGCTCCAGCGGAGCCCTGTTATGGATTGAAATACGCTGGGTGAGAAACAGCTCATTTACCCGGCAGCTCTGCCAGCCGTGCGGGAGAGGAGGATGTGACTCCCCTTCCCAGAGGGATGCAGGGATGCTGCTCCCTGGGATGTGGGCTCCATCCAGCTTTACCTGAAGGTGCTGGACATGGAGCAGCACAGTGCCTGGGATCTCTTGCATACCGTGTCCAGCCCAGAGATGGAGGACTGGAGCTCTCCCCGCTTTCTATGCCTCCTGGCTACCACCTTGCCCTAGGGCTTGCAAGTAGGCAGCCCTCAGGCAGTTGCTGGTGTGCTGAGAGGTCTCTGTACACTGAGATTAGCTTCAAAGATAGCCTGGGAGGTGGAAAGCAGCCAGGGCATCCCCTGGATCTTTCCTTTAACCCTTCAACCCAGCTCCTGTGGGAAGCGAGGGGTGGTGACACTGTCCCTCTGCCCCTGCAGCCCAACAGCAGGGAATCGCGATTCTGGAGAAGGAGCTTGCCAATGTGAAGCTGCCAGACATCTCGAGTGGCTCTCGCCTCAGGTTCACAGGGTAGGTGACATTGAGCTCTCCAGGTGAGCCCTGCCATCACTCCAGGATGGATCACTGCCACCTCAACCCACACGAGGGGCAGGAGGGGTGGGGAAGGATGGAGGAGCCCTGGAGCAGAGAGGACCCTTCTGTCACCTCCACAGCTTCCAGGGATTTTGGTTCTGTCCTTGGTGCAGGTGGAGATGCTCCTGCTTTGCCACATTCCCAAGGGCACAGCTTTGCTCTGCATGTCTCTGCCAGGCATTGCTTTGCTGCTGTGGGAGGGGAGCTGGGCATGCTGCTGGTGCAGTGGCCCCACGCCTCCATCTCTACCCAGCAGTGTGCCTGGGGATGAGGCATACAATCTCAAGTCTCTTCTCTTATTATTTTGTTTATTTGTTTCTAGATTGGACCTTAGAGATTTCCGCTTCCCATACTCACGGATCTCTCCAGTCCCCAACGTTGGCCTGCGGGTCTCCATTGCCAATGCCTACGCTAAGGTGAACGGGAACTATCGCGTGAAGTTTGGATTCATGTAAGTGCCTTCCTCTCCCCTTCCCCATTGGATGCCCTGCTCTGGGTCTGCTTCTCTGCATCCAGACAGGTTTTTTCTCCTCTCCCTTGTGTCTGGGCAGATGTTTCTTTGGCCTCTCCAGATGTGCTAACTTCTCCTTCCCACAGCCAGGGTTCCCTCCAGGCCAGGAGCCCTCAGAGCTGGCCAGGCAGCGTTCAACCCACTTGCAAGTGATTGGGGAAACAGCATGAAAGCCATCCCCCTTCTTGTAGCACGTGGGGTGTGAGGGACTGTCCCTCCCTCTTTCTTGCAGTGAGGGGCACCTTCTTGAGCATGTTCAGGGAAAGACCTGAGCCAGGACCGGGGACAGGCAGAGGTCACTGCTACTCGTTCAGCCACTGAGAAGGATAAAGCAGAGTGGGAGGAAAGAATAAGGTGGACAATGGAGGAGCTGTGCATCAACTCTCCTGTTTCTCTCTCATCTCCCCTACTTGCTCTTGGTCCCCTCTATTCAAAGGCTGCCTCTCCTAGTTTATGTTCCAGTGAAATTGGGTTTCTTTGAGTTTAAAAGCCTTCTCAATCTCCTCTGTGTGAGACAGGACAAGCCTGAGCTGGATAGATCCATCCCAAAGCTCTGGCTGATTCGGGGTCCTTTATCATGATTCACCAGTAAGAAATGTCCCCTTCTTGTCCTCCTCTCCCTGCAGCCGGAGCAGTGGTTCATTTGATTTGACAGTGGATAACGCCAATATTGATATCAGCCTGAGGCTGGGCAACGACACCTCTGGGAAACCCACTGTTACCACCTCTGGCTGCAGCAGCCACATCTCCAAAGTCCGAGTACGGTTTTCGGGCAGCCTTGGGTATGTAACTTTACTGTACAGGCTTAGAATTGGGATGTGTGGCCCATCTGCTGTGGGAAGGTGGCTTCCAGGCCCCGGTGCAAGGAATAAGATATTGGCATATCTGCAGTCCCTTGGAGGCTGCCCCTTCTGCCCGTGGGCTGCCTGCACTGGCACACCGCTCCAGAGCTGTCTCTGGACTCTTGCCATTTACTTCTCACCCAGACATGCAATTGAATGAACTTAAACCTGATCTGAATTTGTCTCGTGGCTGCACGTTTAAGGGAGATTTAAGGCGGTCAATAGTCCTGCGTGCAGGTGGTTCACAAGCAGGTCTGTTTGCAGCTGTAAACCCCGAGGCAATGGTAGATGCCAAATAGGGATGGGAATGATGTTCTCGAAAGTGCTGCATCTCCAGTGTTTCCCTTTCCTGGGCAAATATGTTTGAGCTAAAGGAGAGCTCCTCTCTGTTTTTCCTCCGCAGATGGCTTTACAACCTGTTCCATAAACTTATTGAGTCCAAAATCCGAAAAATCTTGAATGACAAGGTATGTGAGCAAAGGAGGACAGAGCTCTGGGTTTTTCTGGAAGTGTTTAGCCCTCACTTGTAGCTAAGGTGCTTGGAAGATTGGAGCACACGTAGAGATTTACCTAGAGCCAGAGCACACAGGTGTGGTACCAGTTTGGTGAAAGCTGGAGAAATGGGCAGAGGAAACCAAACAAGAACTGTCCTTTCAAAGGCTGCANGATTGTGCTGCACTGAGCTACTGTGCATTCCACCATCAGCTGCTGCAGGCTGGATAGTTGGTTGAACTGAGGATGGCCTGATCTACCTGGCATTTTCTGTGCCATTGTGGGGAAAGCATTGGAAGAGAGTTTGTGCAGATTATCTCAGCTGTTTGCAGAACTGTGCCCTGTAGTATATTTCCAGTGCTAGTGTTTAGCCTGCAGTTAAATCTCCCAGTAATGCTGAGGCTTCACCCATATATGACAGCGGTCAAGAGATTTGCTTTTCTGTCCAGGCAGCACATTGCTGTAGGAAATTGTGAGCTCTACTTTTTGGATGCAATTAGTGCTCCTGTGGGGGTGGGTTCCCTCTTTTCGGTTGCTCTGCTTCAGCCAAGACTTGGCCGCTCAGCACAATCTCTTCTGTCATGGGCTGTAGGAAGAGTCTGAGGGCACACATGAGATTGTTTTGAAGGGGCTCCATTGAGCTGAAAGGTGGGTGGGGAGCTTGCTGCAAGCAGATGTTTGCACGTATAAACGTCTAGATGTGGCACTTAGGCATATGGTTTAGTGGTGGGCTTGGCGGTGTTATGTTTATGGTTGGACTTGTGATCTTACAGTTCTTTTTCCAACCTAAATGATTCTGTGCTAAACCATTCTTGTATCTTAGACACTTAATTAATGTGCTGCCTGATAAGCAGAGAAAAATGTTATTTAAGAAGGCTTTTCCAAGGAAGAAGAATGGTACTAGGCAGTAAAGAAGTGAACACAACTGAGGCTATGACAGGGATTTGGAGTGGCCACCCTCGGCAGAGCTGCCCTTGCTCAGCGTCACTGTGTTTCTTTCCCTCAGGTTTGTGGTATCGTGACCAAGTCTGTAGACAAGAATCTCCAGCCATATGTCCAGACTCTGCCAGGTACCAGGCAGCAATTGCATGGGGTTTTAGGAGCTTTTCTTCCTTGCGTTTCCCAGCCATGGGAGCAGGGTTCTACCTTGTGTACACTCCCCGTTTCCTTGTATTTCCACACTCAAGTTGGGAGCTGGGGAACACTGCATCAGCAGAGACTTGTCACTGTGCACCCTGTCCGACCATGGAAACTGCATATCTGCACGCAGCCTTCAATGAGCTGTGCCCTGGAGCTGGTGAGGGCATGGGATGCCATAGGCAGGATTGTTCCTCACACCCAATTTTTAGTCTGCATGGCTGAAAAGCAGTCAAGAGGGAAATGTGATTTATTTTTTTTCTGCTTCTAAGCATGACAGTGGTACTGAGCTGTTGTATCGAGAAGTCCAGGCATGGCACTGCCTGGGCGTCATAAGAGGCACTTTGTTCTTGTATCTCCTGTGCCATATTGCTCTTGTTCATGTGTTTGTCCCTTGGTTTACAGTCACAGCCAGGATAGATGCCGTTGCTGGGGTTGATTACTCCTTGGTGGAACCCCCAACTGCTACTGCCCAGTCCCTGGATGTGGCAATGAAGGTGAGAGGCTGCCATGGGAAAGCTTGAGTTGGCTGATGCTGTCACTGCAGGCAGGTGGGGAACCAGGTTTAGGCACCTCCTGCAAATGCTGTTTGACAGCCTGCATCAGCAGGTGAGTCCCACCACCCTCTGCTCTCCTGCTTCAACTCTCTCCATCCTCCCAGGGTGAATTCTTCTACATGGCCAACCGCTCTGCTGCCCCCTTCACTCCGCTGCAACTGACCTTGCCCCCAGATCACGACCGCATGGTTTACTTTGGGGCTTCCAGCTATTTCTTCAACACAGCCAGCTTTGCCTACCATGAAGCTGGAGCGCTGGTCTTCGAAATCACAGACTCCATGGTGAGTGGTGCAGGTGGGACGGGGGCTGTCTCTGTGCCTCCAGGCAGCAGGTTCCATTTGCAGAGGAGCTCTGGCAGCAGCCTGTGGTCTTGGAGGGCTCCCCTGATGAGCCTCCTGGAGGCTGAGAGATGGGGGCTGCAGGACAGGGCTGGCACAGCACAGGACAGGAGGGCTGATATCACCACTAGCTCAGCTGTGCTGCATGGCCCTGGTGTGACTGTCCTCTCTCCACAGATCTCAAAGGGCAATAACTTCCGCTTGGACACCACCACCTTCTCAGCCTTCGTTCCCCAGGTGAGTGGTCCAGCCCTCCCTCCCCAGAGCTCCTGCTGTGAACAGCTGGGGTTTTGCTCTCTGCAAGATGGTGTCCCTCACAATGGGGGTTTGTTCCACTCTCCCTACCATCTCCCTGCTCCTCTGCAGCTAGAAGAGCTGTACCCGGACATGAAGATGAAGTTCAGGCTCTTCGCTCCTTCTCCCCCGCTCCTGAGTATCGGACCAGGAGGGTTATCACTCTTCCCTGTTGTGGATATCCAGGCTTATGCGATCCTTCCCAACTCCAGCCTGGCTCCTCTCTTCCTCATCAGCGTGGTGAGTTTGGGCACTTTGCTTACTCTGAACCTGACTCAGCAGCTCATGGTGCAGTCACAGCTCTGGCTGGTGCGGAGTGGTTGGTAAGCTCTCTCCTGCATCTCAGCCTGGCAAAGATGGCAGTTTGAGCTGTGCAACATCTTCCTGCTGCCTTCAGTGTGGCTGAGCCACTGGTGCCAACCTCCTGCCAGGAGAGGTACCAGACCCCAACTAAAACCAGCCTAGTCCTAGTGCAGTGGGAATATCTCCAACAGAAACATATTCAGGCTGACAAATGCTGGGTTTAACACTGCATGTAAACATGCCCCTGGATGGGCAGTGATCCCACTGCATTTCAGGCATTCAGAGCCATTCCCCTGGGTGTCTGGTTTGGGGTGAGGTGGGGTGAGCACTGCCAGAGCTCTGCATTCTCTCCCCAGAGTGGCAACGGGTCTGCTGTCATCAACGTGAAATCTTGCCACCTTGTTGGGAGCCTGAAGATGAGCAGGTAAGGAGGAGGAGGAGGAGTACAGGCTGGGGTGACTGCTTCTGTTCTGGGCTGTCTGGCACAAAGCTGAGGTGGAGAGGCCCAAGGATGGGGACCCAGTTCAGAGGGCGGGAGCCAGGGTGGTGGGAGTAGGAACCACGTGGCCATAAACAGCAGCTCTGGATTAGGAACAGGTCCCTCCACTGGGAGAGCCTTTACAGCACCACTTCTATCTCTACACAGGATGACGCTTTCTCTGAAGCATTCAGATGTTGGTACTTTCGAGGTGAGCTATCCTTGACTATAATCAGAGCCCCCACCATTCCACTTTGCCCCACAACACAGAACATGGGGCTGCACCCAAGCCCCATATTGACCCCATGGATGCCTCATGCATCAGCCTGTGAGACTGGGAGAGGATGCAGAGCCAGCTGCTGCTGCCTCTCTTGTTACTTACACGTCCACCCTGCCATAGCAGCCAGACAAAGCTGCTGGTCTTTGGTGAAGCATGTGCCCATCCCAGCATTTTGTCTCTGTTTATTTTCCTCCTCATCCTCCAGTGCCTGGGTACCTGCTCTCTTGGAAGCTAAAGCTCTTTCCCTTCCCCCTTTCTCTGCTACCCAGGTGGAATCACTGCAGTCCGTAATTAACTTCTTGNTCTATCTCTACACAGGATGACGCTTTCTCTGAAGCATTCAGATGTTGGTACTTTCGAGGTGAGCTATCCTTGACTATAATCAGAGCCCCCACCATTCCACTTTGCCCCACAACACAGAACATGGGGCTGCACCCAAGCCCCATATTGACCCCATGGATGCCTCATGCATCAGCCTGTGAGACTGGGAGAGGATGCAGAGCCAGCTGCTGCTGCCTCTCTTGTTACTTACACGTCCACCCTGCCATAGCAGCCAGACAAAGCTGCTGGTCTTTGGTGAAGCATGTGCCCATCCCAGCATTTTGTCTCTGTTTATTTTCCTCCTCATCCTCCAGTGCCTGGGTACCTGCTCTCTTGGAAGCTAAAGCTCTTTCCCTTCCCCCTTTCTCTGCTACCCAGGTGGAATCACTGCAGTCCGTAATTAACTTCTTGGCTTCCAGTATCCTGCTCCCACGTATTAATGGTGAGAACCTGCTGAGGGGAATAGGGATGCTGGGGTAGTTACCGGCCAGGTCACTCCATCCAAGCAGACCCAGCTCAGCAATTAAATCCCTGTCGCCAAGCCCGATCGGTGGATGAAGCCTGCAGGGAGTGCAGGAGGCAGCAGTAGAAGCGCCTGGCCGTGGTGTGCAGGAGCCTCCACATGGAGCCAGCAGTGAATGCAATGGAAAAAAATGAGCGCGACGCACATCCTAATGCTTTCCAGACCCTCTCTCCCCTCTCTGCTTCTCATGATTCCCCAGCACATGGGGCCAGAGTGGGGCTGGTGGCTGCCAGGGGCGCGGGACAGGGGGTGGCACGTCACAACATGCAGCCCCCAGCCCTTCTGTGGAGCTTGGGAGGAATTTCCTCTGCCTACCCCTGGAGCAGTGTGGGTGAAGAAAGGGTTGGGAGGAGGAGGTGGCTGCCTGCTTTGCACAGCATGTGCTCCCTCTTGCTCCTGTTCTCATCTCTATGTGGCCATGTGTATTGTCTTTTCCAGCCAGGTTAGGTCAAGGTTTCCCTCTGCCAATGCCAAAAGGATTGAAGCTCTCCAATATCGTCGTGCAGTTTCACCCGGTGAGTGGGGGGAACACCTAGCCCCGGCCAGATCCTGTCCTGTTGCCCCAAGCTCCCCACCTGCCACCATGGTGTACAAAACCAGTTCCCACCGCTGTGCTGGGATTTGGCAGACAGGAGGATATGCTCAGCCAGGATCCCAGCAGCAGAACTGCAAACCAGAGCCTCACTTTACCTTGTCCACATGGTGGGGGTCTGGGTTTAGCACCCTCAGGGCAGCAGCACATCATTCTCCAGTTCTTAAACCTGGGCATAATTCTGGGAGATAATTCTGTGGGTATTTCACAGCCTTTCCTTAAAATAACTCTCCAGCATCCCCAGAGTGATCCCAGAGAGGGTGGATGGGAAATATCCTCAGTGCTCTTCCAGGGATAAAGTTAGGCACAGAACATGCCCATCCATCCTCCCTCCCAAAAATGTGGTGGGTTCACGGAGCACAGCAAGTTGCAGCAGAAAGTGGCTGCCAGGGTCTGTCACAGCCGCATGCTTTCTTTCTTTCTCCCAGAATTTTGTGCTGGTTGGAGGAGACATTCGCTCGCAGCCCGGGGGAAAGATATAAGGCAATAAGAAGGACCTTGAGCATCAACAATACCCCCTCTGCACCTTCCCTTCCTCTGGCCCCAGTGCTGGAGCTGAAGACCATTGGTTCTGCTGCAGCATCCCTCACTGCCCACCTTGCCCTGGACCGAAGCTGGGGACAGAAGCACCCCAAAGTCCTTATCCCTGTGTCTGCCACCGAGGCATCACCAAGCATTATTGAGAGCTGGAGGTCCCTGGCCCACCAACCACACCTTGGCCCCCTCCCTCCTCTGGTTTGTTGGAGTCAGGTGGTAGCAATAAAGGTGGCTGGTGCTGGGGTCATGGCTGTGTTGGTGCTGTCATTGTGATACCTTCCCTGGGCCCTTAGCACTGCTTGGGGGCAGCCATGGGTTGCCAGGAGACCCTCTCAGGGGAAGTCAGGCACCTAAAACCCCCTGTTGTAGCTACTTTTGTCTGTGTGGTTATGGCAAAGTACCATGGCCCATCCTGTTTTCATCATCATTTCACTTTTCCATGGTGGGGTCGTGCCCAGTTGCCTGCGAGGTCTCCAGCTCCGTCCTTTATTGGGGGAAAATAGTGACAAAGGATGAGGAAAAGGCTGGGGTACTTAATGCCTTCTTTGCCGCAGTCTTTGACAGTAAAGGTCAGTTTTTCTTAGGGTACCCAGCTCTCTGAGCTGGAAGACAGGGGTGGGGAGCAGAATAAAGCCCGCATAATCCAAGGGGAAATGGTTACTGACCTGCTGCACCTCTTAGACACTCGCAGGTCTATGGGGTTGGATGAGATCCATCCAAGGGTACTAAGGGAGCTGGCGGGAGTGCTCACTTTCAACCATTTGTGAGCAGTACTGGCTAACCAGAGAGGTCCCCCTGAGTGGAGGTTAGCAAATGTGACACCCATCCACGAGAAGGGCTAGAAGGAGGATTGGGGAACTATATGCCTGTCACAGAATCACAGAATGATATGGGGTTGGAAGGGACCTCTGGAGATCATCTAGTCCAACCCACCAGCCGAAGCAGGTCCACCCAGAGCAGGTTGCAGAGGAATGTGTCCAGGTGGGTTTTGAATGTCTCCAGAGACAGAGAATCCACCACCTCTCTGGACAGCTTATTCTAGGGCTCTGCCGCCCTCAAAATATCTCCTCATATTTAGATGTTTAGGTATTTAGAACTTATGTTCAAGTCTGTGCCCATTAGCTCTTGTCCTGTCACTGGGCATCACTGAAAAAAGATTGGCCCCCTCCTCCTGAAAGCCACCCTTTAAGTTTTTATAGGCATTGATCAGATCCCCCCTCAGTCTTCTCTTCAGTCTGATCTCAGTGCCAGGCAAAGTTATAGGGCAGATCATCTTGAGTGCCATCACGCAACATGTACAGGACAACCAGGCAATCAGGCCCAGTCAGCATGGGTTCGTGAAAGGCAGGTCCTGCTTGGCAAACCTGATCTCCTCCTATGACAAGGGGACCAGCTTAGTGGATGAGGGAAAGGCTGTGGGTGCTGTCTACCTAGACTTTAGTAAAGCCTTTGACACCATTTTCCACAGCATTCTTCTGGAGAAGCTGGCTGTTCACGGCTTGGACAGGCATATGCTCCGCTAGGTGAAAAACTGGCTGGATGTTTGGGCCCAAAGAATTATGGAGAATGGAGTTAAATCCACTTGGCAGCTGGTCACAAGCAGTGTGATATATTTATCAAGGATCTGGATGAGAGAATTGAGCACACCCTCAGTGAGTCTGCGATAACACCAAGTTGTTGTTGAGTGTTTATCTACCTGAGGCTAGGAAGGCTCTGCAAAGGGATCCAGACAGGCTGGATCCATGGGCTGAGGCCAATGGTTTGGGGCTGAGGACGAAGTCTGAGAGAAAATGGCCTCGAGTTGCACCAGGGGGGTTAGATCAGATATCAGGAAAATCTTCCTCACCAAAAGGGTTGTCAAGCATTGGAACAGGCTGCTCAAGGAAGCTGTGGAGTCACCATTCCTGAAGGTATTTAAAAAACCATGTAGATGTGGTGCTGAGGGACAAGGTTTAGTGATGGACTTGGCAGTGTTCGGTTAACAGTTGGACTTGATTTTAAAGGTGCCTTCCAATCGGAACCATTCTATGATTCCATGACTCTGGGTTGTCACTATGGCAACGTGTCCAGGCCCTAGGCCTGGCACAGCCTCTCCATGGGACGTGGCCATACTGCCTTGTGGGCAAGCGCTGCAGGTGGTGGGCTTCTCCACTCAGTCCAGGCTAGGAGATGTCTGTGGGTCTGTGATGCTGCCATCTCCCCTCCATGGGCAACCTGGGTGCTGTGGGGTGGCCAGGCTGGGATTGGACTGGACTGGCAGGGCTAGCTGTGCCCTGTGTCTGCAGCCTTGCATAAAGGCCAAGGCCAGCCATAATGGCTGGTGGGGTCCGTGGTGCCTCCTCACAGCTGGAGTGGAGGGTTGCTGCAGCATGTGTGTGGAAAATAAGTAGTTTGGGTGCTTTTGGAGCCCTGAAGGGGTTTTTGATGTTAGAAGTCATCCAGCTTGTTGGCCTGCGATGAAGATGGGTTGGGGGAGCAGGTTGCAGCCCCACGGGGCACAGCCACGGGCTGTGCTTGAGCAATAGCTGATTTCATAAGTGCCTGGTTGAAGGATGTGTCCTCTGGCAAGTTAGACTTCTCTGGATCCAGCATGAGATCTGCCTGCATCAGCTGCAGCGGGTTTCCTGTGCTGGGTCCTGATGGTTTCCCAACAGGAAATGAAAGTAACTTAAATCACTTCTTATTCCTTCACCTCTGCCCTGCAGCCTGTGGGGAGGGTCCAGCCCTGCTCTCTGGGCTGGGGCTGTAGGGGTGATACCCCCTTGCCCCTTCCTGGTGGCACCCAGCTTCCACACCCATCTCCAACTATCCTGAGCCCAAAAGCTGTGACATGTCAGGGTCCTGGCAGTTTTGCTTTTGGGGCTTGTTCCTGATGTGCTGGTTGTCTCCTTCTGTCCATGGTTGCTCTGTGAGGGAGCCCTGTGCCTGGGGTTGGAGCTGCAAGGCATTTCACTGATTTATTTACTCCCAGTGCCCTGCTGTGGCTGCCCAGCCCAGGCAGGTGTCCCTTCAGCAGCCCTGCTGCATGTATGGGGACTCTGGGGTCAACTCACATGCATTGAGGAACCTTAATTTGTTTTCTTTAGCCCTTGCTGTGCCCAAGGCTGCTCTGATTGCAACAGGTGCCTTTGGCAGGTGTGTGTCGTGATACCAGCAGCTAATGCCCAGGAGTGCAGAGCAGGCCAGGAGCGCCGTGGAACAGTGCAAGGGACAGGAGAGCTAACACGGCTCAGGGAGAGGCAGGAAGAGAACAGGCAGCAAGAACATAGCCCCATCGAGCACAACTGGCAGAGCCAAACCTGTGCCCACAACAGGTCTGCTTCACCAAGCACCTGTGTCTGCTGCAGCACCCAGCATGGAGCTGGAAACTGGGCTCTTACCTCCTGGTTTTCATTATCCGTTCCCTGGCTGTGAGGTGAGGCACCCTGTGTGCCGCTGATGTGCTGTGACAAGCAGTGCCATGCTAGAGACACCAGTGCAGAGAAGTGGGGCAGTAGCCAAGCAGGAAGCACAGAGGCTGCAGGGGACGTCCCGTGTGGGCTAAAGCAGTGGCTATGCACGCCTCCCTCTCCCGCAGATCCTGTTTTGGCACGACTATAAGGGCGGTGTGGGCAGGGAGAGCCTGGCAGCGGTGCAGCACCACAGGACGGCCAGGATGGGAGCACAGAGCCTGGCAGTGGCTTGCGGGGTGCTGGCTTTGTGCCTGACACTCGCTGGAGCCACCAACCCAGGCTTCGTGGTGAGGATCACCCAGTCAGGATTGGACTATGGTGGGTTCAGCTTCTGTTTTCTCTTCTTGCAGGTGTGCTGGTGGCTGAGGTGTGGAGCCAGACACATGGAGTGTGTGGGGTTCTGGGGGAAACCATGGCTGTGGGTGCTGAATGCACCATCCCCCCTGTCCTCCTGCTGATGCACCCGTCTGCCCCCACCAACAGCTTCATGGAGCCCCTGCGGGGTCTCGGGGTGGGGGGTTACATCCCAGCAGAATCAGGGGAGGTGCAGGGCTGACAGGGCGAGAGAGTGCTGCTCTCATGGCTTGTGTCTGGGCAGCTGAGGTCTGAGCCCCTCAGAAGTGAGTGACAGATGAGAGAGGAGATGGGGAGCTGCAGGGGGGACAGTGACGGAGATGGATGGGCCCCACGCTGGTTTTATTGAGGCAGGCAGAGCCCCGGCTCCAGCAGAGCCCTGTTATGGATTGAAATACGCTGGGTGAGAAACAGCTCATTTACCCGGCAGCTCTGCCAGCCGTGCGGGAGAGGAGGATGTGACTCCCCTTCCCAGAGGGATGCAGGGATGCTGCTCCCTGGGATGTGGGCTCCATCCAGCTTTACCTGATCTCCTGCATACAGTGTCTAGCCCAGAGATGGAGGACTGGAGCTCTCCCCGCTTTCTATGCCTCCTGGCTACCACCTTGCCCTAGGGCTTGCAAGTAGGCAGCCCTCAGGCAGTTGCTGGTGTGCTGAGAGGTCTCTGTACACTGAGATTAGCTTCAAAGATAGCCTGCGAGGTGGAAAGTAGCCAGGGCATCCCCTGGATTTTTCCTTTAACCCTTTTGCTGTGCTCCTGCTGCATACTTCCAGCTCCTGTGGGAAGCGAGGGGTGGTGACACTGTCCCTCTGCCCCTGCAGCCCATCTGCATGGGATCGCAATCCTGGAGAAGGAGCTGACCCATGTGAAGCTGCCGGACATCTCAGGTGACTTTCGCATCCGGCCTGTGGGGAAGGTGCACTATGAGATCTCCAGGTGAGCCTTGTTCACTCCCCAGACAATCTCACTGCCCCCTGCCCCACAGCCCACACGAGGAGTAGAAGGGGTGAGGGAAGATGGGAAGCCCTGCAGCAGAGAGGACCCTTCTGTCCCCTCCACAGCTTCCAGAGATGTTGGCCCTGTCTGTGGTGCAGGCAGTGACACTCTTGTTTCCCCTCTCTGTGCAAAGGGGAAAAAGGAAACCAGGGTGACCACACTCTGGTTGCAGGTGGATTTTGTGCAATTGAAGTCCAGGCGGTGGAGGTGGCCTTGCCTGTGAGGGCAGGGCCACCTGTCCATGCTATGAAGCAGGAGCCCAGCCCCTGCAGAGATTCCAGCTCCTTGCTGGGCAGTGGCATCTCTCTGCTCCTGCTTCATGGGGTTTTGAGCTGCCGTCTGGGTGGCTGCAGGGACCTTGTTTCTAAAAGTGCTGCTTTGTGCTGTTTGTCCAATCCAGGCATTGCTTTGCCACAGTGGGACAGAAGCTAGGGATGCTGCTGGTGCAGTGGCCATACTCCCTGCAACCATTCCAGGCCTGTGCCCAGCGTTCAGGCAGACCCCCTCAAGACCCTTTTCTCTTCTTTTATATTTATTTACTTTTAGATTGGACCTTCGTAATTTCCACTTCCCATATTCGCGGATTTCTCTGGTCCCCAATGTGGGCCTGCAGGTCTCCATCGCCAACGCCTTTGCTGACGTGGATGGGAACTGGCGGGTGAAGTTGCACTTCCTGTATGTGCCTGGCTCCCACCTTCCCTCCTCGGGCTCTGTGACTTTTCTCCTCTCCCTCGTGTCTGGGCAGATGTTACTTTGCCCTCTCCAGATGTGCTGACTTCTCTTTCTCAAAGTTGGGCTGTAGCTGCTGTATTCTCAATGCGCGCCTGGGAGCTCCTCTACCTGGGGAGCTCAGCCAGGAGCTCTCAGAGCTGGTCAGGCAGAGTTTATCTCACTTACAAGTTGCGGGGTGGGGAGAAGATGGGGGAGCAGGAAATGTGAAAGCCATCTTCCCTCTTGTGGCACTTAGAGCGCAGGGGTCAGTCTCCACTGCTTGTTTGCACTGGGGGGCACCTTCCTGACCGCCTACAGGGACAGACCTGAGCTAGGAGCGGGGGTGGGCAGAGGTCGCTGCCACTCGTTTGTCACTGAAATGGATAAAGCAAAGTGAGAGGAAAGAATAAGGTGGACAATGGAGGAGCTGTGCATCAACTCTCCTGTCTCTCTCCCATCTCCCCTACTTGCTCTCGGTCCTCTCTATTCAAAGGCTACCTCTCCTAGTTTGTTCCAGTGAAACTGGGTTTTCCTGAGTTTAAAAGCCTTTTTGATTTCCTCTGGGTGCACACTACAAGGGAGAGTGAGAGTTAGAACTGTCCCAAAGCTCTGGCTGATTCAGGGTCCCTTCACTGTGTCTCCTTCTTGTCTTCTCCTTGAAGAAAAGACCATGGTTCGTTTGATGTGTCAGCGGAGAACATCTATATCAAAATCAACCTGAAGCTGGGCAACGACGTCTCTGGGAAACCCACTGTTCACACAGCTTACTGCAGCACCCGCATCTCCAAAGTCCGAGTGCACTTTTCGGGGAGGTTAGGGTATGTAACTTCACTGTACAGGCCTAGGAATGCTCTGTGTTATCCCGTCTGCTTCCAGGAAGGTGGCTTCCAGGCCCCGGTGCAAGGAATAAGATATTGGCATATCTGCAGTCCCTTGGAGGCTGCCCCTTCTGCCCGTGGGCTGCCTGCACTGGCACACCGCTCCAGAGCTGTCTCTGGACTCTTGCCATTTACTTCTCACCCAGACATGCAATTGAATGAACTTAAACCTGATCTGAATTTGTCTTGTGGCTGTATGTTTAAGGGAGATTTAAGGCAGTTGATAGTCCTGCGTGCAGGTGGTGCAGGTAAATGCCAAATGGGGATGGGAATGACCATCCCAAAAGTGCTGAATCTCCAGTGTCTCCCTTTCCTGGGCAAATACTTCTGCAGCAGCCTCTGAACTAAAGTAGGACTCTGTTTTTTTCTCCGCAGATGGCTTTACAACTTGTTCCATAGTGCTATTGAGTCCAGATTCCGAAAGATCTTGGAGGGCAAGGTATGTGAGCGAAGAAGGACAGAGCTCTGGATTTTTCTGGAAGTGTTTAGCCCTCACTTGTAGCTAAGGTGCTTGGAAGATTGGAGCACACGTAGAGATTTACCTAGAGCCAGAGCACACAGGTGTGGTACCAGTTTGGTGAAAGCTGGAGGAATGAGCATCACTAACTGCTGTCTGTGTAGCATCATGTGGCTCAGGCTTAATTTGAAGCCAGCAGCCTTTGCCACAGCCCAGCATAACTTGTTCCTAATTAACAAAGTCTTCTCTTTCCATGTGGCCAGTTAATTAGATCTAACGCCTTGGCCAAACTCACTGTAACAGAGGAAATCCGACCAGAGCTGTCCTTTCAAAGGCTGTGCTCCTGTGTGCTTTGGGGAGTCCTGGGGGATAAATTCTCATTTCTGGGTTTCAGACTCTTCCCGTCTTGTTTTAACGGGGTGCACCAGGGAGGCCCCAGTACTGACCACCCGGTACAAAATGGGACGTGCAGGAGACCTGCAAGAAGACATGGAAACAAGCTGTTAGCAATAATTACTACAAGGCTAACTGGCAGGAGTTACAGCCTCCCTGGATGTGAACCTTGCTCAGGAGGGAGGCAGTTGGAGAACAGGCAAATCCCACTCCTGCAGCAGATCCCACCCTGGCCGGGCACTGTTCCTGATGCCATGTAGTGGCTTTCCCAAGGCCCCCAGGAACAGCAGCAGCAGATGGGCTGGCAGCAGGGCAAAGCTGGGGCTCAAAGGCCTTTTTTGCTGCTTTTCCTCCTAGAAGGAGGGGAGCTCCCCAGCAGGGGCTGGGATTGTGCTGCACTGAGCTACTGTGCATTCCACCATCAGCTGCTGCAGGCTGGATAGTTGGTTGAACTGAGGATGGCCTGATCTACCTGGCATTTTCTGTGCCATTGTGGGGAAAGCATTGGAAGAGAGTTTGTGCAGATTATCTCAGCTGTTTGCAGGACTGTGCCCTGTAGTATATTTCCAGTGCTAGTGTTTAGCCTGCAATTAAATCTGAGTCTGAGGGCACACATAAGATTGCTTCCATGGAGCTGAAGGATGGGTAGGGAGCTTGCTGCAAGCAGAGGTTTGAGGGTATAAACCTTGCCTGTAAGTTGGATGCTTAATGAATATGCTACCTAATGAGTAGAGAAAAATGTCATTGTATGCTCTTTTGTTTAAGCAGGCTTTTGCAAGGAAGAAAAACGGTACTGGGAAGCAAAGCAGAGAGCGTGGCTGAGGCTTTGACCTGGGGCTTTTGAACTTGCCACCCCTGGCAGAGCTGCCCTTGCTCAGCTTTGCTGCATTTCTTCCCCTTAGGTCTGTGATATCGTGGCCAAGTCTGTGCACAGCAACCTCCAGCCGTACATGCAGACATTGCCAGGTACCAGAGAGGCATTGCATGGGATTTTAGGAGCAGCCAGGAGACAAATGTGAAATTTTGCTTCTAAACAGGAGCAAGCACACAAGACAGGGGTACTGAGCTGTTGCACTGGGTCACCCAGGCACGGCATTGCCTGAATGTCAGCAGAGGCAGTCTGCTCCCAGATTTCCTGGGCCATGTCACTCCTACTCATGCATTTGTCCCTTGTTTTGCAGTCACAGCCATTATAAATGACATTGCTGGGGTTGATTACTCCTTGGTGGAACCCCCAACTGCTACTGCCCAGTCCCTGGATGTGGCAATGAAGGTGAGAGGCTGCCATGGGAAAGCTTGAGTTGGCTGATGCTGTCACTGCAGGCAGGTGGGGAACCAGGTTTAGGCACCTCCTGCAAATGCTGTTTGACAGCCTGCATCAGCAGGTGAGTCCCACCACCCTCTGCTCTCCTGCTTCAACTCTCTCCATCCTCCCAGGGTGAATGCTACTCCCTGGCCCAACGCTCTGCTGCCCCCTTCACTCCGCTGCAACTGACCTTGCCCCCAGATCACGACCGCATGGTTTACTTTGGGGCTTCCAGCTATTTCTTCAACACAGCCAGCTTTGCCTACCATGAAGCTGGTGCGCTGGTCTTTGAAATCACAGACTCCATGGTGAGTGGTGCAGGTGGGATGGGGGCTGTCTCTGTGCCTCCAGGCAGAGGAGTTCTCACTGCAGCCTGTGGTCTTGGAGGGCTTCCCTGATGAGCCTCTTGGAGGTTGAGAGCTGGGGGCTGCAGGATGGGGCTGGGGCTGTCAGGCACAGCACAGGACAGGAGGGCTGATATCACCACTAGCTCAGCTGTGCTGCATGGCCCTGGTGTGACTGTCCTCCCTCCACAGATCCCAAAGACTGTTGACTTCCACTTGAATACCACCACCTTCTCAGCCTTCGTTCCCCAGGTGAGTGGTCCAGTCCTCCCTCCCAAGAGCCGCTGCTGTGAACAGCTGGGGTTTTGCTCTCTGCAAGATGGTGTCCCCCAAGAACAAGGATTTGTGCCACTCTCCCTACCATCTCCCTGCTCCTTTGCAGCTAGAGAAGATGTACCCAGACATGAAGATGAAGCTCAAGCTCTCTGCCCCTTCTGCCCCATTCCTGAGCATTGGACCAAGAGGGCTCTCGCTCAAGCCTGTTGTGGATATCCAAGCTTATGCCATCCTTCCCAACTCCACCCTGGCTCCTCTCTTCCTCCTCAGCCTGGTAAGTTTGGGCACAGCCTACAGTAGTGATGGGCAGCTCCTGGTGCAGCTCTGGCTGATGCGGTGTGGTTTGTGACAAAGATGGGAATTTGAGCTCTGGACAATCCTCCTGCTGACTTCAGCATGGCTGAGCCACTGGTGCCAAACTCGTGCCAGGAGAGATGCCAGATGCCGCGCAAAACCAGCCCAGTCCTAGTGCAGTGGGCATGTCACCAACAGAGACATATTCAAACAAACAAATGACTAAATGTGTCCCTGCTCGGGCAGTGGTCCCACTGTGTTTCAGCTGGTTGGGGCTGTTCTCCTGGGTGCCCGGTTTGAGGAGAGGTGGGATGAGCGCTGCCAGAACTCTGTGCTCTCTCTCCAGACAGGCAATGTGTCTGCCACGATCAAGGTGAAATCTGGCTACATCCTTGGGAAGCTGAACGTGGGCAGGTAAGGAAGGGGAGCGGTACGGAGTTGAATGGCTGGACATGTGCTTTTGTTTTGGGGTCCCAAGGATGGGACCCAGTGCAGAAGAGATGAACCAGGGGGGAGGGAGTGGGAATGGCCATTGGCACGCAGCACCAAAGTGGCAATGTGTCCCTCCACTGGGAGAGCCTTTACAGCACCACTTCTATCTCTGCACAGGATGAAGTTTTCTCTGAAGCATTCAAATATTGGTACTTTCGAGGTGAGCTATCCTTGACTATAATCAGAGCGCCCACCATTCCCCTTTGCCCCACAACACAGAACATGGGGCTGCACCCAAGCCCCACAGTGACCCCATGGATGCCTCATGCATCAGCCTGTGAGACTGGGAGAGGATGCAGAGCCAGCTGCTGCTGCCTCTCTTGTTACTTACA
>VXBW01006156.1:62499-192539 GCA_013400375.1 Thinocorus orbignyianus | reverse complement strand
GAGGGCCGGTGGGGTCGGTGGTGCCTCCTCGCAGCCGGAGCGAAGGGTCGCTGCGGTGTGGGGGACACACATGAATATTTTGGGTGCTCTTGGAGGCCCTTAAGGGAGTTTTTGGTATTAGAAGTCCAGCTCGCTGGTCGTGTGCCCACTGGTGTGTCTCCCCCTGCCATGAGGATGGGTTGGGGAGTGGGTTTCGCTGGCACCTCTCTGCAGTCCATGTGCTGGTTCGCCAGCCAGGACATGGCAGAGTTTTCAGGCTACAGTGTCCTGGGGAGGGCAACATTTCATAGCACCAAGTGATATATCTCAGTAATAACACAGCTTTGGCTTCTCTACAAGCCCCAAGCCACACCTGCAGTGTCAGAGTGACGCGCTCTGGTGCACTCAGGTTTCCCAGAGTCCATCTTTACTTTTGGTTTATCCTTTATTCTTTTATGGGCTGCAAGTGAAGGTGGCTTTTGAGCCATTTGCCCGAGTCTCCCCAGTGGTGGGACTAAAGGATCCTTCCTATGGAAAAAGGTCATAGAACCAGGTTGTAGACAGGAGCCGAGGCAAGGCTTCTGCGTCACCCTACCTTTGTTGCAGTGTACCTGGAGACGTATGGCTGCCAGATGAACGTCAATGACACGGAGATCGCCTGGGCCATCCTGCAAAAGAATGGCTACAGGAGGACAAAGGAGCTGGATGAGGTAAGGCACCTTGGCAGCTCTCCTGTTGCACAGATCTGCCAGGGAATGCACCACTGCTGTGCCTGCAGAGTCCCGGGTTTGGTCTGGAAGTCATGCAGGATGTTGTGATTACTCTGCAGAGCTTAGACTGCAAAAAAGGAAGCCACTTGACAAGCATGGTTGTGGGTTGTTTTTTTCCTTTAAACTGCTGGGTTTCCTCTCAGTTGGAGAGCGACTGGACACAGCAGGGTGCTCCTGCCACATCTTTGTCTGAGTTTACTTCTACCGTTTAGTGGAAGACTCTGCTTGTCTTCTGTTAGTTTCTTGCACCTCAGTTTGTTGAAACCCACCATGTACTTGGGGAGATCTTTTTCACTGAGTTAAGTGAGTTTTACAGTCTGCCTCTTAGGTTACCTGTGCAGGGCATGAGTACTTATTGTTTGGCTTTTATAAACTAATCTCTTTTTTGTTGTTTTCAATTTAGGCAGACGTGGTTCTCCTTGTCACCTGTTCCATCAGGTAAGGACACTTTTGTCACTGCTGCGTTTGGTCAATTTTTAAGGAATTACCATGTGAATACCAAGGCAATAAAGGTGTTACGTGCAGAAAAGAGCATCCAGATGTTACTCTGCCTGTTTAGTTGAGTGTGGAGCTACCTGATGTTACCATGTGTAACATTAATCGTGCTGCGAATTGGTTTTCTATATAGTGAGAAAAGCTCTTTGGTAAGTCCATGTGTCATGGATTTACCTGCACAGATTTGGGCTTTGACAATTCTTAATTTGTTTTAATTCCATCTTCTCTTGAACTGACTGGCTCTCTAGTAAAGAGTCTGTCCTTTAAAAATTTGGGAAATATATTTAGGGACAATTTAAGATATAAATATGCAGGAAACTTTGCTTGATTTTTCTGAATGCAGAAAATATCCAGTGCTGATTGTCACTTGCAAGGTAGCTCATATTGGCTGCTAAGGCAGACTTTTTCTCTGCATTCATTTAGTCCTTGGGTTGTTTCTGCAGTGCAAACGCTCTCAAGTGAGCAAAATGATAGGAGATAAGGTAGAGTCAAGACATAATCCACACACCACAAATGGCACTTTCATGTGCCATCACATCCATCAGGTGGATGATTCCCTGTCTTTAACTGAATTCTGCTCTCAAAATATTTGGGCTGCTTCACGTTGAGGGGCTGTTAAAGTGGAACAATGGGAATAACTACGTTTTTTCTGGCTTCCCAGGGAGAAGGCAGAGCAGGCTATCTGGAATCGCCTGCAGCACCTCAAGGCGCTGAAAGCCCGGCGGCAGCAGGCTCGCTTACCTCTCCGCATCGGGATTCTAGGTACCTGGCAGGACACTGTGGTGCCACATCCCATCATGCTGCATTTCCTCTTCCCTTCTGGCAGCATCAAGCCTTTTCTCCAGGGTGGAAGCA
The DNA here is from genome assembly GCA_013400375.1 of Thinocorus orbignyianus. Lineage (NCBI taxonomy): Eukaryota > Metazoa > Chordata > Aves > Ciconiiformes > Thinocoridae > Thinocorus > Thinocorus orbignyianus. The sequence continues at coordinate 190,440 of VXBW01006156.1, read as the reverse complement.
GCTGATGAAGGGCTGCAGAGGTGTAACGGAGTGTGGGTGCTTCCTCACAAGGACCCTTCTCCTTTGGTGGCAGGATGCATGGCTGAGAGGCTTAAGGAGGAGATTCTGCACAGGGAGAAGCTAGTCGATATTGTCGCAGGCCCTGATGCATATCGTGACCTTCCCCGGCTGCTGGCTGTGGCAGAGTCTGGCCAGCAAGCTGCTAACGTCCTGCTATCGCTAGATGAGACTTACGCAGATATTCTGCCGGTTCAGACTAGCGCAGGTGGCACCACAGCATTTGTGTAAGTACCGTTTTTATTCTTTCTTCCCCTGTGCATGTTTCTGAGGTTCTGGTTTGGAAATATTGCTATGCAGAGCAGACGTGGCAGTGACAGCAGCTACCCAAGAGATGCAATGCCTGGTTGCACTCGCTCCTGGCAGTCCAGAGGCAGGAATCTACCAGACTGTATGTTTGCTGCTTCTTTTCTGTCTAACTGAGCCCTGGAGAGACCGCCCCGTGCTCTGGCTGTCTGCAGGCTTCTCTTCCTCTCCTGTGAGAACATTGATTGTCTAAGCCTGATGCTGCACCGACTGGTTTCTGTCCCACTGACGCCTGTGCCTTTCTAAAGTCTATGCCTGTCATCTTCTGCCTTTTGTCCTGCCCCAGGTTTTCCTATTTAATTCTTCTAATCCTCCATGCATTGGAACGTCTGTGGATTTTGTTTCCATGTGTTTAGTTTTGATAATAAGATTCCTAAATGTGAAATCTGCTCAGTGTGGCCAGAGGGGACAGGGTGACAGTATCACCTGCTGTAGGAACGGAGGATGCAGAAGGATCCTTCATCGCTGCCAGATTGCAGTGCAAGTCTGTGTCTTGTTACTTGCTTTCCAAGTTTCTTGGAAATGTGCATGAGAAAAAGGAGGAAGTGTTGGCTGGGGGCAAGCAGAAACCAGCTCTGGCTGGAGCAGTGTGTAAGGGGAAGCTGCAGAGCTGTGTTTGAGCTGTGTGCCGGCTAAGAGAGTACTGGGCCAGGTCAAGGCAGGGCAGGATGCAACATGTATGGTTCTTCTGAAGTGAGTGTAGCATGATCTGTACTTTACCTCTTGGCAGATCTATCATGCGGGGCTGTGACAACATGTGTAGCTACTGCATTGTGCCTTTCACCCGTGGCCGGGAAAGGAGTCGCCCCATTGCCTCTATCCTGCAGGAAGTGAGGATGCTCTCGGATCAGGTGAGGCAGCACCTCCTTCCCTGCCCAAACCGTGGGCAGAGGGATGGTTCTCAGTGAAAGTGTTTTTAGTGATACCTTTGATGAATGACACCATGTTTATCTGTGGCAGCAAGGTTACTGTAGGGTTCCACCAGGGGCTCTTTGATTCCCCTTGTAATACACTGAGACAGACAGGGAAGGGAGGGCTTCCCTGGGGACTCCTTGAAGTAAGAGGAAGACCATGGCTGCCCTTGCAGCTCAGCCATCCTGGCCAGGTTATATTTTTCCCTGTTTATCTTTGTAGGGAGTGAAAGAAGTGACCCTTTTGGGCCAGAATGTCAACAGCTTTCGAGACACGTCCGAGGTGCAGTTTCAGTCAGCTGCTGCCCCGGTCCTCAGTCGTGGCTTTAGCACAGTCTACAAAGCCAAACCAGGAGGCTTGCGCTTTGCACATCTTCTAGACCAGGTTTCTAGAATTGATCCAGAAATGAGGATCCGTTTCACCTCTCCGCATCCCAAGGATTTTCCTGATGAGGCAAGTGTTAAACAGCTGGGCCTCTGCTTGCAGGCAAGGAGGCGTCTCTGAACTGCTGGATGTGGGCTGTGCTTCCTTCCCAAAGGGAACACAGAATCACGGAATGGGAACAGCAGCTCCTGGGAGGGGGAATGTTTGTGCTAAAGCTGGCAGGTTTGCAATTTTCTGGCTTTTACCAAAGGAAGACTTTTCCCCTTGGGATCCTGGTAGAGTTGAGCTCCCTGTGACATTGTCTCCTCGTTGTGCTTGACAGGTCCTGCAGCTTATTCAGGAGCGACACAACATCTGCAAACAGCTTCACCTCCCAGCCCAGAGTGGGAGCACACGAGTCCTGGAGGCCATGCGACGAGGGTGAGTGATCGCCATGGGGAATCCTGTGTCCTGTCCTCTGATGTAGGATGCTGGTTTCTCCTCGCTGCTGTTCTGGTTTTCTGATTAGCAAATCCAAGTGGTGTTCTTTGCAGATACACAAGAGAAGCATATTTAGAGCTTGTACACCACGTGCGTGAGTCCATTCCAGGTAAGGCCTCCCTTTAACTTGGTCTGAGCTCAGCACAGCTGCGTCTTCCTGTCCTTTCTTTTGGGATGTGTTTGTCTCTTCCTTGAGGAAGTGCAAAGCTTCATCTCTGTTACAGGCGTGAGCTTAAGCAGTGATTTCATCGCTGGCTTCTGTGGAGAGACAGAAGAAGATCACCAGCAGACTCTGACTTTGCTGCGGGAAGTCCGCTACAACATAGGATTCCTGTTTGCCTACAGCATGAGACAGGTGAGTGCAGGACTTGATGGAGAAGACTCTTGTCTCTGGGTGTCTCACCTAATTCCTGAGGGCTGTTTCTCACAATAAGACACTAAAAAAAAAGAAAGCTATTGAAAATAATACCTGAAGAGTTGGTATATGAGTAGATTTTTTTTCTTTTAGGCAGCATTTCTAGAATAAGGGGTTCTGCAAGGGCCACCTTTGTGCCTGAAAGGCTTCTAACCCCCTTGTGTCAGTGTCAGGGTTGATTAGTGATTGGGTGACCTGATTCTGCAGGTGCTCCAGAGTGATTGCAATGAAGCAGCCATGTCTGCAGAGACCTGACTGCAGGTGTTTTTCTTTGCTGATGAGAAATTGTGCTGATTGTACAGAGAGTCTGGAGAGAATTGGTGAATTTTCAGAAGGTGTTTCCATCACAAGAGTGAAATAGTTGACAGGACTCTGTTAGAATGCTCTCCAAAGTGCAAGATGCTGATGGGGAAGACGACAGGAGATTGGGAAACATAAGAAGGAAAGGAGCATGGATCACACGAGTCTCAGAGTAATAGAATTCATTGCCTGTCCTTGTGGACAGACAGATAACAGACACATCTCATGTAGGAGATACAGGATTTCTTCAGACAGACAACAATACTCAGCATTCTAGATCAAACATTCTACGAAAAAGGTGGTGCGGAAAGAGTGTGAGGAGCTCAAGGATGTTGCTGGTGCTGAAAAAGTTCTGTGAGATTGTAAATACAAACTGTAATGTGTGAGAAGCTGCTGCTTGAAGAGCAGCCAAGTTGTCTGGGGTCAGACAAGGTTCTGATCTCACTGTCTGGTTACTGAGGAGCTGCACTTGCTTTGTCTGTTTACAGAAAACCCGGGCATATCACCGGCTGCAGGATGATGTGCCTGCAGATGTGAAGCAGAGGCGGCTGGAGGAGCTCATCGCTGTCTTCCGAGAGGAGGCTGCAAGGGCAAACGAGGCGATGGTGGGCCAGAATCAGCTGGTGCTGGTGGAGGGGGTGAGTGTGCCTGGAACAGAGTTGTCACCCCCTTTTGCTGGCCAAGAGTCTCTTTGGCTGTACACAGCCATCGTCACTTCTACCTTTTCTTCTCACTGTCCCAAGACAATCATAGGACTCCATATCTTCACACTTAAACAGACAGCCTGATTTCTCCAGAGCATTGAGCTGAGCACAGGGGGATGGGATAGGTCAGAGACACGTCCCTGGTCCAGCACTGAATTAGAGCAAATTTTGAAATGTTGGCTTTGGTGTGTGGGTGTCACCACAGCAGCTCTGGCCATAGGATGGCATGCTTAACAATGTGGAACGTGGATTTTAATACTGCCAATAGTGCTCAATTAATTCCTGAGGCAGTAAAACCCAGCAGTGAATCAGAGCTATTGCCATGCAGGTAATGTTCCCTGTCCTCCTTTCAGCCCAGCAAGCGCTCTCCGTCGGAGTTGTGTGGGAGGAATGATGGCAACATCAAGGTGATCTTCCCCGATGCTGAGATGGAGGATGCTGTGGGCTGCGAGGCTCCGGTCAGAGCCCAGCCAGGGGACTACGTGTTGGTGAAGGTGACCTGTCTACACCACTTGTTTCCTTGGGCTCTTTTTCTTGCTCAGTGCTGTTCCCTAGAGCAGCTGCTGCCAGGAAAGCCTAAAAGTAGAATGGATCCTCCTCAGCCTTTCTGTTCCTGAGGACTGTTGTGCTGTTTCTTTCAGGTAACCTCAGCCAGTTCTCAGACCTTGAAGGGAGTTCTGCTCTGCCGTACTACCCTCTCCCGCTGTGCGGCTTCTCACTGAGGTGTCTCAGCTGCCTGTGGGCAAAAGCAGCATGTTTTCTACAGGAAGAAACAAGGAGCTTGGTCAGGTGGAGATGGAGTAGAAACAGAGTGATAGATGTATATTTTTATATATAAATATGTATAGATAATAATATATATATTTCTGTTTTGACAACAAGCTACCACCCAAAGATCTGCACAAGTCTGTAGGCAAAAGGGAAACTGGATATGGACTTGCCAAACAGTGTCATCTTGTATTTTCACTTGCTGTCAGGTTGGACCACCCTTGCAGTGCTGACAGTCTGTCCTGTCCCCTGACTTCAGTCCTGTCCCCTGCTGCAGCCCAGTCTGAGAAACATCTGCCTGCAGAGCAGGTCATTCCTACCAGCTCCATTGAATTTGGGAGCTGCAAAAACGGGTAGTGCCTAGAAAATACAGTTCAGGAATTGATGGAGAATAGAAGGAGTAATGTCAAAGGGCACGAAGAACTCAATAAACAGGAGAAGGTTGTGGTGAATTCTTTCAATATATTGGTAACTTCCCTATTTGCAAAATGCTTGGAAAGGGCAGGGAAGAACCCGCGCAGTGCCTGTATGATGGAATGTGGCACCCAGCTGTGGAATATAAAATTAAGTTAATGTGCGTGAGTGATGCTTAATCTGTCCTATCTGTGGCCAAGAGAGTACACCCTTACCCCTGCACAGGGATATTTGGATCTGGGTTAGAGAGGGAGGATTTCCCTGTCTTCAGGCCTAAGGGGAAGCGTGGTAAGGTCTGGCTGCCAGCTGAGGGTTATTTCCAGCCCGTTAAAACTTTAGGTGCAGCTTTGTCATCCAAACATCTGTGGATGTCTTTCGCTCACTGGAGGAGAGAAATGTCCATACCAGTTTAATGATCAATAACTTATGTAAGTGCATCATACAGGTCCTTGTTTTTATCAGCCTGCAGCTAACCCTGGCCACGCGGTTTGTAAATCTAGGCTGATCTGCTGGATTCCAACAAATACCTGTAACCTGCACTTGTAAGTAAACTCTCTCTTGGGAGATGTGAGAAAGAATCATCTCTTTTAATATAGATAATCATGTTATTAAAATAAATCATTGTAAAAGGCTCTCTCCAGTGTCAAATTTTCAGAGCAGCTGATCAGCTTTTAGTAGAGCAATCACTACGTGAATTTGTGGAATTTTTAAATAAGCATGAAAGGGTTTTGCTAAAAGACCTCTCTCCTGCTCGGCTCTTTCTGGGATATAATTGTGTCTCTTTGAAAACAGCATGGTTCACTGAATATTCATCAGACCTTAGTTTAAGAATCAAATGCATTTTGCTTATTATCTCAGAGCTGATTCTCTTCCCGTAGAAGTGAATTTGCACCATCAGCACTGGTCCCTGTGGGTGCTGACACACGTACATCGTGCTTTTCTGCTATCCTGCTTCCACAGGGGAAAGTGTTTTAGGCCCAAATTCATAAACCAGGTGTTGGACCTCTGCTGCCTGATGAGTGTAAGCCTTGGACCAGAGAAGAGAAGGCTCCGGGGAGACCTGATAGCAGCCTTTCAGTATCTGAAGGGAGCCTACAGGAGAGCTGGGGAAGGACTCTTTGTCAGGAAGTCTAGTGACAGGACGAGGGGTAATGGTTTTAAATTGGAAGAGGGGAGATTTAGATTAGATATTAGGAAGAAGTTCTTTACTGTGAGGGTGGTGAGGCACTGGAACGGGTTGCCCAGGGAAGTTGTTGATGCCTCATCCCTGGAAGTGTTGAAGGCCAGGCTGGATGGGGCTTGGAGCAACCTGCTCTAGGGAGAGGTGTCCCTGCCCTGGGCAGGGGGGTTGGAACTTGATTTTTAAGGTGCCTTCCAACTCCAACCATTCTATGATTCTATGACCAGGGGATTTTTAAGGAAGAGGCAGCGAGAAGCTGTTTGGTGTGAGATGCCAAAGGAAGGAGCAGGGCGTGTGTAAGCGTCATCCCTCAGAAGTGACAGCCACTGAAGCCAACGTGTGCTTGCTAATTAAAACAAGTGGGTAAGAGGCCCGGTTTTCACTGCCCTGCAGCACCTCTTTCAGGAGATTTTTTTCTGTGCATCTTGAAACCGTGGCCCAAGCCAGCACCCCCTGGAAAGGGCTGACACCCACTTTTCACTGCTCCTTTTGACCTTGTCCCCACAAGCTCTTCTTCCAAGTGAGAAACGCAGCCCGCGGCGTGCCCTCCCCGCACTGCCCAGCTTTGAGGCCAGCTGTGGTGGTTTTACAGTCATTATTTTAAGAGCAGAAGGCTAATGAGGAGGAGAGCTGGGTTTTACATTTTGATGAGGAGGTGATAATGCTCGCTGCACAGACTCCCCGAGGAGCCGTAGTGCTTACCATTTGCCTCGCCTCCTTAGTTTTTATAGGCCTCAGGAATGAAGGCTGAGGTTTTAAGGCAGCGAAGCAACCCTTAGGAAGTGCTTACGGTGACCTTGGAGGCTGAGTTTAGTCATTTGGTGCTGGGTGAAAGCAGGGATGATTTGGGGGGGGGGCTAGAGGGGCTAGAGGTGGCATGCGATTTCTCTTATCACTTGGCAGATTTCCTCCCTGAATTCAGTTGTTTCCCTGAATTCAGGGAAAGCTGAACTTGTGTCTTATGTTCATTCTGCTTCGTGCTCATTCTTTTACGTTTCTTTTCCCAGTCTGAGCAGGGACGAGAGTCCTGAACTCCACAGGATTTTTTAATTTCCCAGGGTGATTTATACCTGTGCCTCATGCAGTTGGAAACTGAAGTGTTGCGTTTTTTTGGCATACCTCAGTGCTGGAAGGGTTTTGTTTTGCAGGAATTGCTGCTGTGAGACAGCTCTGGGTCCAAACCGAAATACTGCTTAAAGTAAACATGCACTTTATCTGTGCTCCGTAGAGAAGCATGGATCCAGGAATCAGCACCCAGACTTGGTAGGAACATGACTATCTGGGATCTGTTACCAGCAAAGTGGCTTGATAGGTTTTTATTACCCAGAGCACAGTGTTGAAAGGTCTTAATTTCAGCCAATTTTGTGTCTTCATAAGATACGTTCTGTAATGAAGCTCAGTTCTCACCTCCGTATCCCAAACTCTTGGCACAAGTTCTGGTGTGTTCCCGAGGGACCCAGGGGGACGGCAGCCCTGGTATAGTTTGAAAACTGGATCCTACACTTGTTCTTTTGGAAAAGAGCCGCAGTCAGCTCCTGCCAGGCTCCACTTGCTTCTGGGCACAGGAACAGATGTTCTTCAGAGGCAAAACGCTACTGGTTGGATGCTGGGTGGTGGTTTGTTTTCCGGATGACTCAGGAGGCTTCCTCAGGTCAGACCCACAACTGTAAATCCCTCCTTACTGCGCAGCCCCAGAGTTCTGGTGCTCAGCTTTCCTCTATCCACTCGTTTGGGATGGAAACTACTGGCAATAACACCAGACCAGAAGTCACCAGGCAGAGAAGTAGGAAAAAAAAAGAAAGAAAAAGCACGTCAGAGCAATGGCAGTGTTTATTCGCATGGGTTGGGGGTTATCTGCTTGCTCTTTCTGCTCTTTATATTCACATGGTTCCAAGATATATTCCCTGTATTGTGCAGAGTGGATTTCCCAAATTAAGGAGACCAGCCACCTTTTAACCCTGCCCTGAACCTTTCCCATGGAATGCTGTGTTCTGGACACATCCTGGATAAGGTACAGGAGAAGTCACAGCAGTGATCTGTGTCCAGCTCCTTTACTGAGACACGTTCTTTAGGTAACAGACAGGGGATTAAGGGGATGTATGTGAAATGCAGACCGTCAGCATAAAATTCCTTCAGTTGGGAGTCCAGGAGCCACGTTTGGTACGTGCAGAACTAGACCAGGCTCGTTAGGAGTCAGTGGCCAAGGTGTGAACCCTTACTTGCCATTGGCGGGGCTGAGTGGCGAGGGCCCTGCAGGGGAAGGAGACAGTCCGTCAGCAAACCAACCTGTGAGAAAAACAGATTGAACTCCACCTGCTCAGAAGAAAGGCAGGCAGCCTCCAGCCTGTGTGACCCTCTGGGGCCTTCAGTCAGATCCATAAATTAGACAAAATGTCCCACGGGATGCTTCTGGTGACTTGTGCTGTGCCAGGCACAGGCTGCAGGTCACTAAAGCCCCTGTGCTTGGGGACCCCGGTGTGTCATTGCAGCTCCAGCCTGCTCCAGCGTTACCAGTGTGGAGTGATAAAAATTGGGATTTATTGCTGCTGAGGCCAGGTCTGAGCTGTCCTCTGTGCCCTGGCTGCAGCCACAGTGAGCACTGGGCACAGAGCGGCGCTGCCAGGCTCTGCAGCTCCTGCCCTGTAACTTCAGCCGCCTGGTTTGTTTTAATTTAGTTTCTGGTTAAAGTAAAGTCTCCTTCTGAGCACAATCTCTGCTGCCAGCGCAAAGCAGCTCCGGGGACCTGTTCTCCTTTGCACCTCTCCAACTCCCCAATTCCCTTGAGTCCCCCCAACTCCAGCAGGATGGGGGCAGCCTTGCAGGTAAGTGTCAGCCAGATCTTAGTGTTAGGCAGCAGCTTGCAGCAACAGTAACAGCAGTGCCAGCACTCTGCCCTCCCACCCAGCCTGTCGCATGAGGGAGGAGGCACGTTACACCTTCCAGGCTGTCCCAACACTGCAGAGCATCAGGATTTGCACCGGGTCCTGCTTCTGGTGCCAGATGGGCTGAGGTGCACCAGGAGGACGTGCTGGGATGCGGTTACATTGGCATCCTGAGGGCTCAGCTGGTCCCTTTTGGGGTGAGCAGAGCCCTGCCCAACCTCAGCTCTCCAACAACTCCCTCCTTCTCAGGGAAATGTCCCAAGGTCCCCTTGAAGAACACACAGACTTTTTTTTTAACTTTGGCCTCTATCCAACCAGTTGTACCCCAGTTACAGCCATGGGCAGTCACCTATCGAGGTGTTTGGCAGATCAGTTTTCCCAGCACTGACCTAAAGTGCTGGGATAGTGTTTATTTTCAAGCACTGGCCGTGCCCCGAGGCATCTACTGCCACCAGGATTTCATAACATGCACCCTGCGGGCTTTTTTCTCTGCTGGCAGCGTGTGTTGAGTGAGGCTGGACATCACCAGGAACGCACAAATACCTTCACCTGGTAGAAAGGTCACTGTCAGAGAGAACAAGAGCCTGTTTGTTCTCCAGAATCCCATCACGCAGCCTTTAAGAGCGAACCTGTTTGTCCTCAGGTCTTGGCTGTGCTTAGGGAGAGGCGGGACAGACGGCAGCAGGCGCTCTGAGACAGTGCTGATCTGCTCATCGCTGCCAGTTATTTGCCTGAGGACAATCTCAAAAATAGATGCCCATCGTTGCCCACACTTCCCCTCCCCAGCCTTGCTCCCTTCCCCAAGAAGCTACGGCAGAGCAGTTGGGCTTCTCCCAGCGCCAGAGCTGGCTGTGGTGTGTCACGTCCTTCCCCAGAACCCCCAGTGCTCTGCAATCTGTTTTCCCTCGGAATATCAATGCAGTTGGAGGGAAAGATTGACGTTTTTTCCCTGGTGGCGGCTTGTAAGCACAGTTTGCTTCAGGTCAGCCGAAGACCCCCGCTCTGCTGAAGCGGTGGCAGGTGACGAGATGCATCGCCTCTCAGCGATGCGCCAAGCAGCCTGCCGGGCTGTGCTGGGGCTGGAACACTCTCCCTCCTTCTCCTCTTGGGTTTTCACTTTCACAGACAGGCTTCAAGTGCTTGCCAACTCTTTTTTTCCCCCAGGCCTCCTCCTCCTCCTCCTTCCACCAGTACTGCTGTGGGCTGGAGGTCCGTGGAGGTTTCTTTCAGTGGCTTTTCATCACCATTGCTGAAACTAGCTCTTTGTGGAAAGCTTAGGGATTTAATGCCACATAAAGAACTTTTTAAAAAGTTCCATTTCTAAAATCAGTTATATCTTTAGTTCATTCCTCTCTGGAACTGGCTGTGGCCAGGTTTCAGCAGGAAGGTGACAACTGCTCCTAAAGGCTGCTCTGCTGCTGATAGTGAACTCTGCCACGCTGGAAATAGAATGGGTTCTCCACCGCAGCAGCCCTGCCCACCTCTCTCATGTCCCCCCACTGATGTCCCCCCCCCAGCCAGCCCCAAACTGCCCTGCAGCCCACCCACCCCAGCAGCACCAGGGACTGAGGTTCCGTCGGTCCCCAACCCCTCCCCAGAGCAATGAGCCTTCCTGGAGCGATTCTGGGCTGTGAACTGAATGTCAATGACAGAGGCGCTGATGGTGAGTGGCAGCTCTGGTTTTTCAGGGTTTTGTGAATTCAGAGTGTATCTCACCAGTCTGTCACAGTAACTGCTGTTCTCTGGGGCTTGGGAGTCCTGTGGCTTTCCCTCCTCCCTTGTGAGCAATTTCTTTCCTTTACTGACAGCTAACTATTGACTTCTCATTCTCCTGAAGACGAGATGTCCTGTCTCATCAGGTTTAAATTAGTTTTATCTTTAGGCTTTTCTATTAATAAGCTCTCATTGCAGTGTCATTACTTGATATCTATTTTCTGATGTTTTTCATTAATGGCTCTATATCTTCCAAGATATTTTCTCAAATTGTTGGGTTTTTTTTTTTTACTCTGCTGGCTGAGTTATTTAAGTCAGGCAGGGATCAGGGATGTGAAGATGGTCAGGCGCTGCTCAGGGGCACACACAGAGCGGCCGAATGCCTGCTGGCCAGCAGGGAAGGCAACGGGCTGGGGCTGGCAGGGACAGCCACACACTCCCTCGCTCCATCGCTCTGCATCCCTTGGGTCCCAGGCTGAGGTCTGCCATGCCAGGTGCTCTCAAGAGCATGAGTCATAGAGTAATTAAAATGCCTCCCCTGAGGCAAAGGTGGTGCAATTCATTCGCACAGCTGTATTGGACAGTCTCTGGCAAAAACAGAGAATGGCCTTCTGTGCCACTCCCTGTAGGGGAGGCTCCTCATGTGCCCACTCATGTGCCTGGGCAGCAGCTCCAGCCCTTGGCCAATAGTCCTCTGGCTAGAGATGGTTCAGTTTGTACAAGTCCTCCTTCTCACTCAGAAATCTGGTCTGGGCCATGTCCTGGGGACATGCTGCATGTTCAGGACATCCTTGGAGAGGAATCCTGTTCCTGGAGTATGTCTTGGCATCATCACCAACAGAGACCTTCTATCTGCCACACACCTCAAAATCCTGGATGGCCAGAAACTCTCTGGAGGGAATTCTGGCCAGCAGAGCCTCTGCCCGATCTGTGGCCTCAGGGTCTTCTTGGAAGGTAGCAGGCAGAGCCCCCCCAGTGCAGAGAGCCCAAAACATCCACAGGCCCTTGGGTCCAACCCTTTGGAGTCATTAGAGCCAGGAGGCTGGTGCGATGCCCGGAAGATTCTGCCCTTGTCCTTCTGCAGGATGCAGAAACTGTGGCAGAGGAACCACATTCCCCCAAGCTGAGTATGAGTGCTTCTGCTCTGGGCAGGCTTGGGACACTGGTGACCTTTTGGAAAGCTGGTTTGGAAAATGCAGAAGATGTCCTTGCAGGAGTGAGTTGAGATCTTTTGGTATGGTTGAAAGGTTTAGGAACTGAAGTTTCGACTCCGGCAGAGGGATCCTTGGGGATGTAGGGGAGCTGGAGCAGAAGCAAACCGTGGGAACACGAGCTGAGCCAAGCCACTGCTTAAGGGAAATACTGGCACAATTCGGTGTTCAGCGTGGAGATTGTCAGCGATGTTGGTGCTTTACCTGGAGAACTCATGAGATTGAACAGCGAAGAAGGATTCAGAACAGCGCAGCCGCCCTGTGCAGTGGGAACACAGCACTGCCCTCAGTGATTTGGCTGAGCCACTGTCAACTGCTGACCTGCAGAGAGGAAACCACAGCCTGGTCAAAGCTGATGTCCTCTTCCCCAGCTGTAGGATCCCTTGACCTGAGAGCCGTGCAATGAATAAGTGCATGTTACATGTGTGGTGCAGTTGCATGGTACAGTGTTTCATGTGCCTGGCAGGTTCTCATCCCTATTAGAAGAGCTTCCTCTAGGAAATTAGAAGTGAAAGGGAATTATTTCACATTATTCCAAGAAGGACCATGTCCAGGGTCTCCATTCCTACTGGGTCAGAGCCACTTTCCACAGCAGTTGGGCTGCTGAGAGCTGCTGCTGTCACCAGCAGCAATGGGACAGACAGGGCTGCCAGCCCGGCCGAGTGCCTTTGCCTGGAGGGATTTTCTCATTGTACCTCCAGCAGTGCCAAAACCAAAGCCCATCGGTGTTGAAAACACCCACATCTCCTTAAGACCAGGAAAAAATGCATTCCCTGGGCTTCATTTCCAGGAGCTGCTTGCAGGGTGCAGGGCAGGGTAAGGGTGGGAAGCAGGGCTGGGTCGGCCACGTGGGGAGAGGATTAACGTGAGAACAAACCTCGTTTCCCCTGCATGCACTTCTCACACTAATGAGGAGGAGAAAGGTGCCCGATTCCTTGAAAGGAAAACCTGGTATGACAACAACCTGATGTACAGTGGCATTTCTAATAGAGCTATCAGGGTGCTTCGGGGACACGGTGTGTCTGTTATCTGCAAAGTCAGGTCACAGAGGAGAATTAGCTTGCCCAGCCCCTGCTGTTGGCTCGCATGCAAAAATTACACAGCAAACTACGACCAACTGCAGAACGGGTAATTTGCAGCAGTGCCTACAGCACTGGGTTTGGGCTGATTAATATTCAGCGCACTGCTGTGAAAATGAAAAGCCAGACAGAATTGTCCTCCTCCCCTTTCTGCATCCGTGAAGATGCCAAGGGTAATGGCTGAAGCACAGAAACAAAAACAAGATTCACTTTCGGTCCAGCTGATACAGGGTTTTTGAGCCTAAACAAGACAGTCTGTTCTCTTTGGGCTAATTAGCCTCATCTTTTAACCCGCTGCTTCTTTTTTTTTTTGTTAAATGTTGTCGGTCTGTTGTTTAATTACGGGAAGTTTAAAAAAAGAATAGTAGGAGGCTTTCTTTGAAGCTTTCAGAACAAAACACTAGACATTTAAAAAAAAAAAAAAAACAAACAGTTTCTCTTTAAAAAAAGGAAATGTTCCGATATTTTAAAGAAAGATTCTTCCCGTGATTTCTTGATCAAAACTCCATTTTGAAAAGCCCTTTTGCTGTTGGTGGGAAAAGTTTCCTCACCCCATGCTCAGAACAAAGCATGGCACAGGTCTCATGGGAGCGATGGTACCTGCTGGCAGTGCTGGGATCCTCTGGGCAGCAGGAAGATGATGCCCTGGGCTCGGTGGACAAACTGCATCTGGCTACATCCTCAGTGCCCATCCTCCCCAGCTGCTTCCCCTCATCAGTACTTTTCTTCACCTCAGGTGACGGATTTCTCTTCACCTTCCTGCGTCTTGTTCCCTGCAAAAGCCCAAGAGACACTCAGACCGGCCAGTCCTGCAGTCCCACCCCTGTTCAGCTGAGGTAGGGCTGGGTGCTCTTGTCCCACAAAGCAGCTTACGAAAGAGGAGAGCAGAGCCAGAGGAAAAGCCCAGCCTGATGTTTGCCTTTGGGGCTTTGGTTTTGCATTTACATGGGCCAAAGTAAACCCTCGCCAGCAATCCCAGACCTCCTGGTTTCCTGCGCTAACAGAAGCCAGGTGAGAGTGGGACAGCGTGTGGTCAGACCAAACTCCACAAAGACAAACATTGCCCAAGGTGCTGCTGAGGAGGAGGAGCTGGCACCTCTCAGAGCAGTGCTTGCCCAGGGGGCTCTGCTGGGTGGCTGTCCAACATTGTGCCTTCCTGCCAGCAGCCACTGCAAAGGATGGGACACACATCTCAGCCACCACGGGGAGGACCAGTGGGGTGAGAGGAGCTTCTAGGTGGCCCCCACTCACTCTGTGACACCCCTGGGAACAGTCTAGGGAAATTCTGCACAAAACCAGGTTAATGCCCTCACAGACAGGGCTTTTGAGCTGTGCCACAGTCACCCACCTTGAACAAGGGAGACAGGTGGTGCCAGCAGCAGGGACATCTCCTGTGGCACCGTTTTACACCAATATTGGTGTGTCACATCAGTGCAAAATTCCTGCCTCTTCCCTTACATCAATCTCACAGTACCTCATGGCCACCTACCCCTTGTTCTGTGGGAGCAGAGGTGGGAACCACCCCCATGGCACCGCACCACCTGGAAGGCTTTGTTTTTTGGCAGTTTTGGTTCCAGGATTACCGAGGAAATCTTTACACCTGTCTTTACAATTATTCACAGCCATTGAGCTTGGGCTGGGAATTGGCACTTTCTTTTCATCCTGCTCCTTCTGTTTCCTTAGGAATTGGAAACTGAACGTGCTCAGCGAGGCGGGACGTATTAGGCAGCTCGGGCCAAGGTAATGCCATCCGTCCCTGTCCTTCCCCTTGCAGCTCCGCCACTGCCATCGGAGGACACCCCAACCTTCTGTTCTTCACCTCCGTGCTGCTGAGCACACGCAGCTCGCTGGCAAAACATTCAATTTCCCAGAGCCCCCAGACCACCGGTGCTCATTATAGCTGGCCCAAGAAGCAGGAGACAGACATTGATTGCAGCCCTAATGACCACGCCTTGATAGCATCATTACCTCTGCATTTAATTGGCAGGGTGGAGGTGGCATTGTACCCCCTGCCCAGGTTGGGGTGCTTGGGGCACAGCTTGCTTGCAGAAGGAGCAGGGAGCAGCAGGAGAGGCTGGACTGGAGTCCCTGGGTACTGGGGGCACCTCATCAGCTTGTGAAAAGGCCAGAAGGAATTTTCAAGGTATGTGGTGAAATCTGGCCCCATTCCCAGCAGCTCTTGCTGCACAGGGGTTGTGGCACAGCCCGCCCCCAAACATATTGCAACGTGAGGAGAAGCAACTCCTGCACCCAAGAGCTTGCCAGCCATTGCTGCCCACTCACCCCCAGGGTCCCAGCCCCAGCCCAGGGGGGCTATCCCAGCAGGGTGCCAGGGACGTGTTTGTTCATGTCAAACAGCTCCCAGCTCACTGGTAACAAGCGGGAAGCAGGAATAGAGAATAAAAAAAACAGCAGCTCAGGGACAAGAGCAGAATAAATCTGCATAAATACAAATGAGGGGAATATTTATTTCTCACGTTGACCACGTTTCTGTAGTTAAATTGCAGGAGAGGCAATTTAACTGAGGAAAAAGGGTCCAGCAGGACTTAGGCTCGACTTTGGGGCAGCAGCTCATTGTGGGTCCCCACCTTTCCAGCAGACTTATCTACTAAATATTCTTTGCATGTTGAGTTACCCCTGTAGCTGATAGGAGAGATAAATAACAAAACCCTTGCAAATGCAAAAATCCTTCTGCAGTTTGGAAAGAAACCAAATCACGTGCTGAATGCAGATGAAGAAAAATCCTTTTTATTGTAAGGAGTAACAGAAGGGATGTGAATCCACCTCACTCACAATGCAATACATCCAAATCCACTTGGAGATTACAAGGCAGGATAGCATTTTCACTGATCAGTTCAAAGCATAACTCTTTGGGAACAAATCAGCTAAGTATACGTTTGGATTAGAATACAGGCCTTTTTTGCCTCCTTTTAAAGAGTACGAAATCACTGGAAACAGCAAAATTTCCTTTTGAAATGGCTGGCTAATCAGCAGAAGGAGAGCAAAGACAAAGCGTTTACATTTTGTCAGCAGTTGTCCCCTTTTTGTTTTCCCTTCACAGGAATTTGGTGCAGTTAGTGCAAACTTACAAAACTCCCGTGGGGCAACTGGAGACAAATCACTGCCACCAGCCAGATGGTCTTGGTCCAGCACCAGGGAAGTCTCCCCTGGGCCCAACAATTACCTCAGCCCCTGGTACAGGAGAAACTGGGGGAAACGTGAGGAAGGGCTGGAGAGTCAGGGCGGTGCCTTGTCAGTGATTGCTGGGGCACAAGGGCATGAGCCAGGGCTCCTGCATCTGGCTCTGCTGCCAGTAGTGCCGTTGGCACAGCTTACCATGGGCATGGCTAACCACTGACATGACTAACCATTGGCATTGCCAACCATCAGTGTGGCTAATCATTGATATGACTAACCATCAGCATAGCCAACCATCAGCACAACTAACCACTGGCACTGCTATACCCTGGACTGGACAAAGACACCAAAATCTGGCAAGGCTGAAATGTAACACAGAAGAAATACTGTATTTTCGTGGTTGGGTTTCTCCATTTTCACATCTATTCTATGGTTGTTGGGTCATCCTCTTCCTTCCCTCCTCCTCCTCAGTGGGAATCATCTGCCAGGGTACCTAGACGAACACTGAAGCTGAGGTTTTGGGCAGCAAGGGAGCTCATAGCAGCAACCCCGTGCTCCCTGTCACCTCCTTGCTGCCAGGCAGCAGGATCAGCCGTGGTGGGTTCATCTTGCCCAACCTGGGCACCAGCATGTCCAGCAGCAGAGCTCTGAGCCACATCCCCAGCCAGAAAATCATTCTTACCCCAAGGTGCTGCCGGCCCCACGGCTACTCAGCATTCCCAGGATTGATGCCTGTGGCTGCGGGAGAGGGACGCAGGTCAGTGTGCTCCAGGGCCCCCCTGTCCCCTCCAAACCCTGGCAGCCCCCACCCAGGTGGGTTGACTCTGTGGCACCTAATGTGCCAATGGCCTAAGAGCCCCCAGTTTTATGGGCAGAGATGATTTAGTGCCCTGAGGAATATGCCTCTGGGGAAGCTGGGACGGCTTCCAACTCTTCCTTCCTTCCTCTATATATTAACTTTGCATGCATATGAAGCTGAAAGCTCTTCCAGCCACCTCTGCAAATATTAATTAATCCTCACAGCATCCCGAGGACCATTATTCACTCCTACTAAGTAAATATTATTAAATCCTTTTATGAGAGGTGAAGTGACTTTTCCAGGGCTGTGCAGGGCATAAGTAGGAGCAAACAGACTGTGACTTGCAACCATACACCTGGAGCCACCGAGAGCAGCAAAGCAGCTGCTGCTACGGGTAAACCTGCCCGTGACAGAGCAGGGGGGATGTCTCTGAGGACCAGGGGCCTCAATCACTCCCCAGCAAAGATGTGCAACGTGGGGTAAAAGCACTTTTGGGGCCTACCCTGAGATGTATCACCACCCCCATGGCTTCACCTGCACGCTGTGGCCACAGGGACCCACTGCCTGCTCTTGGTCACTACTCCTGTGTCCCCTCTCTGCATCCCCAATGCCGTGGCTGCTGCCCATTTCTGGCTCACAGACACCAGTGGGGATCCCCAATCAAGGGATCAGGGCTGGACTTACTCTGAAGGAGCCAGTCGATGAAAGCACTTGGGAATGGGGAATCCTGAAAAAAACCCAAGGAGACGTTAAAGCATATGATTGAGGATGCTGCAGCAGGCAGGAGGGCAGACAGTGCGGGCAGGAACAGGGACAGGACATGGTCATACCCGCAAATCCAGCTCCACGAAATACCCAGATGTCAAAGGCAAATTGGAGAGGGCAGAGTAGATTTTCCCCAGGAGCCCAAAGGAGATGACACCTGGGGAGAGGGAGAGGATGTCTGGCTGGACAGAGCTGGCTGCCTGTCCAGGAGCCTGCCTGGAGCATCCCAAGGAGCAAAATCCCTGCCTGGTGACATCCCCAGCACCAGAGGAGGATAAACCCTTGTCCTTTCTGCAGGTCTCAAACCTCCTGCATTTCAAATTTTCCCATGAAAGCCACTGTTCTGGAGCTACCAGGCACATGTCCTATCACATGGGACATGTTTTGGGTAAATGAGGACAACACTGCACAGAACGAAGCAGCAATTGTGTCTGCGTGGGACTTGAAGTGAACAGAGCTGGGATGAAAAAAACCACTGGCTCTGCAGGGCTGCAAACCCGGGTGGGGGGGTCTCAACTGGGCCATCTCTCTTGGCAGCAGCTTGGATCTGGCTCCAGTTAGGAAAAAAAATCCACATGAGACCAGCAGGATTGTGGTGCTTTTGCCCTGTTTGGCAGCTGGGAGGTGAGCCGGGATGTGCCACCCACAGCAGCGTTGCTCCCGCTCCGAGCAACATCTTCTACCATGGCTCTGGCTCTCCAGAGGACACCCGCTGCCTGCAGACAGGGTTGAACAGGCAAAACTCAAGTGTCACTCTGAAAATTAACATAGGAAAGAAAAGCTGACAACTTACGGTTGAGGAAGTGGAGCTTAATATTGATGATGTTGACCCAAATATTCACTAATGGGCAAAGCTGCAAGAGGAACAAGCGGCACAGCCTTGGTGAGAATACCGTGGGTGTAGCAACACGTTTCCCTAACACTGTTTGAGTTTCACAGACTTTAAATCAAGATGAAACAGTCGGTTCCTAGAGCACAGCTTCCTCCACAGAAAAAAAAGCAGTATAAATTGTTCAGCTCTCTTCTCAAAATGGCACAGATTCTATTTAACAGGATAAAAGATTCTCTAACAGGCACCTTTTTTTTTTCCCTAAGTGAGGCTGTCACTTCTGCTTACCGCACCGTCTGGGTACCAGGAGGTGCTTCAGAAAGCAATTGGTTACAAATTATCCCGTAACATTTTATGATGGAATTTGAATTACTTCTAGCAAATAAATCCTGGCTGTAAGAAAGATCAAGGCAGTTTGCGGAATTCACTTAGGGGATGTGGGCATGTATCTGTGCATGCAAATATATATATACATATATATGTACATGAATATATGTGTATGTGTGCATACGTATCTATGTGTATATATACATATATATATATGTATGTGTAAATCTGCTAGATAATCATGGCAAGAGCACTAATTCCAGTTGAAGTGCAGCTTCTCACAGCGAAGGACTTCCAGGCAGACACTCACCAGAGCAGGTATGAGAGTCTGAAGGGACGTGTTCAGCACACGGCTCACTAAGTTGGCGAGGAGGCTGGAAAGGGAAAAAGGCAGACAAAAATTACCAGGGAAATTGTCAAAACCTGGGCCTCGGCATGTAGACAAATTTAAACTCCTCTGCTGGCCAGCAGTGCTACGAGCACCGACGAGGAGCACTGATTGTCTTCTTTTATCTCTGGTGTTAAAAGCTGTTGCAAGCCCAGAGCTCCCCCAGGCTTTGGCAGAAATTACAGAAGCTCAGGACTTTGTTACCTGCTTCTTCAGATCTTGACTGTAAATGTGTAAATCTGTGCCCAAATTTGAGTCTGAAATTTTGCCCCCACTGCAAGTCCTGACCATTATTTTAACTATTTCCCCAAGCACATACCAATATCCCATCCCCTTGTGGGTGTCTCCAAAAAAGTTGGCTTTTCTATGAGAAAAATGACTGGATAATGGAGCTGTCACTTACCCTGCATGCTGTCCCCGAGATTTTCACTGAATTAACCTTCTCTTACTGAGAGGCCTGAAGTCTAGAGCTTGGCTGGGCAGCTCAGGGGCAAGGGAGGGAGAAATCTGCCTCCAGCATGAGATAAAGCCCCATGCTGGTGGCCATGGTCAAGACCCAGGTCAGCCCAGGAGGGTCAGGCTCTGCTCCTACGTGTGATGGATCTGTCCTTGCAAATCACCTCTATGTGTGAGGCGGGACCTGACTGCTCCCACACTCACCCCTTCCGCAGGTTGACCCTGAAGCCGCCGAGCAGGTTTTTGCAATCCTTAACTGCTAACTTGAGATCTCCGGGGGTGTCCTGGGTCAGTGCGATGTGTGACGTGATGTTCGTTTCTACCGAGGATTCGCTCAGAAAGTGAAAAATCCTGAAAAGTAAGGATGTGGCTCAGAGGATTAGGGAGGAGACCAAAGCAGCACAGAAGAAGGATACCTCTGGCTGAGCCTTGGGCTTGGCTGGGACAGTGTTTTAGCCTCAGGACTTCCATCAGCCTCCTGGTCCTGTTAGCAGATGATTGAAGTGTGCAACAGGCACCAAGGGATTTCCAGGACAGTTCTGAGTTCAGGCAGACGAAGGACATGTCAACATAAAGGAGCACAGAGCCTTCTTAGCACTTTGCTCCCAACACCTTGTCCACAGGAGGATCTCTGCTGGCTGCCCCAGACTGGCACCATGCCTTTGGAGTGAGGATAACTGGAAATATCCCCAGGGAGAGACAGCAGCACAGTGCAGATCTTTCCTCACCAACCCCTTGCTTGGTGTTTGGGGACATTTCTCCAGCACCTGGAACCTCCCATCCGCTCCAGCACCTTCTGGCCCCAGTGGCCTTGCTCTGCTGTCTCACCCACCAGCCCTGCTCACCCTGGCAAGCGCAGCACCAGCTTTGAGTACAGGTTCAGCACAACCTCGCTCCCACGAAGGACCTTCCACGACACTCGGACATTCTCGAGGTTAAGCGCCTTCAACCTAGGGGTCAACACAGAAGCAAATCTGCCTCAAGATGCCAGGATCAGCAGGAGCAGACCCTACAGTCCTGTTTCTTCCTGTTCGTCACTTGACCTGTTACCAATGTGGATATTCTCAATTAAAAGTGAAGGTGGAGAAGGGCCAACCCCCAGCTCCAAGGCAACCCAACTGCAAAGCAAGGTCAGATTGTACAAGACTGTGTCCTGCTGAATCTCCAAGGGTGGAGATTTCTCCACCTCTTGGGGTGCCCGTCACAGTGTCATATCACTCGCATGGGGAAGACTTTTCCCATCCCTGCTTGGAATTACCCCCATTGCAGTTCCTCACATGAACTGCAAGCTGGGGTTAGTGGTTTGTATAACAGAGAGGAACTGGTCCCCTGGAGCACCTCTTTAAAGGAACCCTTCCTCTGGACGTTATTTGTTATCCTACAGCAAGCACTGCTGCTGTGCTTCTGCTCAGGCTTACCAGGACGTGGGTGTTGGCATGAGAGGAACTTCTTTACCCAGCAGTCCTCCTTCACCCAGAAGACCATCAAGACCAAGTAGAGTTCCATTGCCTAGGAGACCTCCTGTTCCAAGCAGCCCTGTGCCAAGTAGATCTTTCTCTCCAAGGAGGCTGTTATTGCCAAGGAGGCCATTGCCGAGGAGACCGCTGTTGAGGAGACCGTTGTTGAGGAGACCGTTGCCAAGACCTTCTCCACCAAGGATGCCTGTGCCAAGACCTTTCCCACCAAGGATGCCTGTGCTGAGCAGACCACTGCTGCCAGGTTGTCCACCTGCAACAGTCAGGTCTCTATTACTGCTCTGGTTTTCATTGCCTAGAAGCCCTCCTCTCTTAAGCACACCCTTATCAAGTAGACCTTCCTCACCTAGAAGGCCTGTTCCAAGGATCCCAGAATTGCTGGATTCTTTTCCTCCAACAGGGAGACCTCCACTTTCTTCTCCACTTGGACTTCCTTTGCCAAGGAGACCGGTACCAAGTAGACCACCTTCACCAAGAACGCCTGTGCCAAGCAACCCATTTTTTCCACTGATGAGACCTTCACTGCCAAGAAGACCAGTACCAAGCAGACCTGCACCAAGGAAGTCCCAGTTACTAATCAGACTTACACTGTTGGAAATATTTCATTGACAAGAAAGGTTGATTCAGCTACACTAGGTTGACCTGCTTGTGAGGTCTCACAGGGGTTTCACAGAGCATCCTTGCACAAAGTTGGGTACCTCATGGAGCTGAGCCTGCCAGGATGCAGGTGTCTGATGAGCTCAACAAGGCACACGAGACACAGGGACCAAGGTGGGCATATGGCCACCTGTGCCATGATGCTACCCTGGGAAACATGGGAAAAAACTCTGAGCTCACCATCTTTGGATTGTGCTGGGCTCAGAGGAAGGATATTGCCCAGGTTGAGGAGGCCCTGGGAGGTAGGCAGGAGGCCCCCAAGGAGGACAATACACCAGAAAGGCAGCATCTCTCGTCCCAGCACCTGCAGAGAGATTTACATCAGCCCCACTGTGCAGGAACTGGCAGCCTGGGCACTGGCTCTTCATCCTACATGTGCACTACCCCTGGGCAGTGGGACAGGATCTCCTTGGATATGTAGCTCACAGGCACTGTCCCCCAGCCACAGGTGACCAGCCTGGACCCACAGCACCCTTTTCTCACCCAGAAGGGTCAAACCGTTTCTGGTTGTCAGGGAGCAATGGGATCACAGTGACATGCTCCTCTAGACTCATTGATGTCTCCATGCCTGGCTGGGCTACCCCACTGCAGAGCTGGGTGCCTGACATCGCACGGAAGCCTGGAGGGAGAAAATGTCATTTTAAAGAGAGCAAGAGGGAGGCAGATGAAGCAGGAGGACCTTGTACCGAGCGAGACGAATGGCTTCCCATGGCTCTGAAATGGCCCTGAAAGAAGAACACTTTAAGGGGCACAGCAGGATAAAAAATGGTGTGTGTCAAAGTTGTGTCCTTCTCCTCGTTATGAAGAATACCTCGCGTTATTAAATCTCTAAGCGCAGCCAAAATCAGACTCACTTTTCCGTGGACAGGTTGTTTGTTTTTCTCATCTTGCTCCATTCAGGCTACAAAGAGAGTCCACTTTCCCCGTATTTGATCTGCCTCCAGTCAAAAGAAAGCACCTTCAAGGACCTCATGTTCCTGCAAGAGCTGGACTTCATGGGGTTGCAACCAATGCCCTGAAGTGTTTGTTTATACACAGAAAGAAGTTTGCAAAGAAATGAAAAGAGGCACCCACTGAAGCACTGCCATAGGTCCCAGTTTAAGGGAGTACCTGCCTGCACAGCCCACGTCCTGTCCTGAACACCCTGTCTCTTCTGAGAAAAACAATGCACAGGCTGCAGATTTGAGGTTCAGCACTGAGAAATAACGTTATTTAGGTCAGGCTGAACAACTTCTTTATCTGCTCCAGATACTTTAAAAAAAAAAAAATCCCTCTATGACAGTTCTTGGCACAATTAAATTAGACTTTAATTCACTAGTCTGTCTTTTACATTTTGCCTTTGATCAGCATGTAATGATGTACAGCTCCTGTAGCTGTGATTATTGAACAGGAAAGAAAGATAGAGGCTTGAGCAGCTTCCATTGAAAATTGTGTCAAATAAAATCAGTGGGATTTGTAGGAGGGTCTCTGCAAGACGTGCGCAGCATTGTAAAAGGTTGCCAAAATGGTCGTCAGGTCTTTCAGAAGAATTCTTAGAGAGAATACATGATAAAGTAGATGACTATCTCTGCAGTTATTAACAATATCTATCTGGTTGGTACCTCCTTGGTCACATGCATTTAAGTGAGCTGAACGTCTTGCACATGCAAAATGCATGTGTAGCTTTGCAGACAAATGCTGATTTTCTATGAGATGAGATCTGAAAAGCTGAAAATTGTTCTGAATTCTGGTCGCCAAGATCATGAAAAAAAATCCCAGTCGTTTCTGCTGGCTTAGTCATTATAACAAACTTAACAACAACAAAAATAAACGTGGCATTTGACAAGCAAGAGCTCTACTAGCTTTAAAAATTAATTTTCATAAATGATTAAATGTTCCAAGAATCAAAGGAGAACATCATTACAATTCTTGCTTTTAAAGCCGAGTTACACTTTGCTGTAGGTCGTCTAATGGGAAGAGGAGCTCTGTGGCCACGGTACCTTAATGCCACTTACCTGGAGCCCTTTGATGTTGCAGTGCAGCTGCCCACGGCCACTCGGCAGTGGCTGGCACGAGCAACCCTTATATACCCGGACTGCAGGAACAGGGAAAGTCCAGGGAAGGATGGAGCCAGGGATAGTTCCTCTTCGCTGGCTGTCAAGTGTGAACCCTGCACCAGCCTGACCCCGAATACTCCTGTAGCAGTGCCAGACTGTGGCCAGCAGCACAGCAAGCCTGGGAGCTCACCTCCTTCCTACAGGCTGGGTGTGGTGGCCACCAGCTCTCCTGCCTGGCCAGGGCACACAGCCACCCTGCTCCTTGGGCTTGTCACCTCCTGTCCTCTCTGACTGTCCAGACACCGCACACTTGGGACAGCTGCAAGAGGTCCGAGAGACCAGTAAGGTATCCCCTCGCAGCCCCTGGGTGCTGTAGCAGGCGTTCGTGTCCCCAGTCAGGGGATGCTCTGGACCAGGTCCCATCCACACAGCACCTTGCACACAGCTAGCCATGGCCATGGCAGGGACACGGGCCCGGGCACAGGCAGCTGTTGCTGCTCACAGCTACTTGGGGGTCTCTCTTGCCTTTCTCTCCCAATGTGGTCCAGAGTGGAGTACCCAACAGCCCAAATTACCATGGGGAACACAGACCCCAGAGCATCCCCTGACCATCACAGCTTCTATGGGACAACCTCAGAGCAGCCAGGGAAAAGGGAATGCCATGGAGGGGCTGGGGATGCTCCCAGGCTGTTGGCTGAGCAGCAGGTCCTCAGGACAGTTTGGGACAACTCTGCTTCAGGGGATGCTCCATCGATGATCTTAAAGGTCCCTTCCAGCCTAGATGATTCTATGATTCTATATTTAGCGGGGCACAAGGGTCTGAGGGCAGTGAGAGGTGAGCAATTACCTCCCAACAAGTTCATTACTACAGAAACAGCACAAGGCGGATTAAAAAAACCCCCAAGTTATCACAAACTAAAGAGTGTGTGGATTTATGGCATACCAGCTGCACTGTGAAAACTGCCTGTCACCCAGAGGTACACAGGAGGTGGCTTGTGCCTCCAAGAAAGATCTTGGCAGTTTAAAGGAGGCTTGAGAGACAACAAATAAAAGAAAATGGAGAAATAAATGCAGAAGGGAAGGGAAAGGGAGCATGAAAGATGACAGAAAAACCTCAGTCTGAGGTTCCAGGTGGTTTTCAGGGTGGATCTGGACTGGACAGGGTCAGGATGCTATCTCAAAGGCAGTGATATTACAACCATCCCAGCTATTTCCTTTCAGCTCAGGAGCAATCACTGACTTTAGAGCTTTAAATTAACAAAGGCTTCATTGCTTCAACAGGCAGCTGAACCACGGGAAAGAGCCTGTGCATAAATAAACTGTGAGGTTCATGTAGAGTTCAAAGGCATCGATGGGTGAATTACCGCTGTGTCCCTAAACGCTCCCAGGACAAAGCCCCAGCAAAGCCCAGGGCAGCTGATGGCATGGGGGGGTCCTCAAGACAACCAAGAGACCCCACAGCTTTGAGTCCAGTCCCTGAAAAGAGGCCACACATCAAGGTCTAATGCAGTGTTTGCTGGCAGACAGCTCTGCCCACCCTGAGTGGGTGGGCACAACCAGGGCTGAGCAACTGGCAGAGGGCTGCAGCCCTCCTACCCACTGTAGCCAGGATCCCCAGGTCTGTCCTGAGCCCCTGGGATTCACTGGAGCCAGACACCCTTACAGGTTTGAGCACCTGTGGTGGCTGCAGAGAGGACTGGACTTTATTAAACACGAACACGAGAATGCAAAATACACCCGCATCCCAAACATCCACAAAAAAGTCCAAAGCACAACGTTCGGAGGCCAGAGCCACCTGTGCTCCCTCTGTTCCGAGCAACATAGGTGAGATGCAACATTTGCAAGGAGAAGACCAAACTGCTGTTTGGCTGTCTTAGGTACAAAGAGGAATGAGGTGGAGCAACCTTCAGGCAGAATGGGGTCCCATCCCTCCAGATGGGGAAAACCGGGGGTCCCTTCCCAGCTCAGTGTCCTGAATTCACGCCGATAGCACGATGAGGTCCTGGTGAAGTAAAGGGGTTACCTTGGGGTTACCTTCCTCTGCACAAGCAACAGGCACTGCCCTTAGTCCAGAGCAGAGCTGAGGGTGTCGGTGGGGTAACCTTGGGGCACTGCCCAGGCACTTACTTCAATGACATCAACGTCTGCGTTGGTGAAGTCGATGTTCAGCAGCCTGGGGAGGGGAACCCCTGCTCCCAACACACCTGTGGGTCACAAACGAGCCCAGCTCAGCGTCACCAAGCTTCTACCTAGGGCTCTGTCCCCAACTCCATCCTCCCTGTGTGCAGACCTCTTTTTCTGCAAGTACAGGGCTCTCCAGAAAGGCTCTGTGTCATGGGACTTTGCGCTTTGGCAAAACATATTGTCATTTATGGTTGGAATCGATCTTATGGTTGGATTCGATGACCTCAGAGGTCCCTTCCAACCATGAAGATTCTGTGATTTGCTCCTGCCAGCAAATCGGCAGGTGGGGGCAGCCCTAGAGAGGGAGCTGTGAGTCCTCTGTTTTGTGATGTGTGGGTTCTCCTCCCAGCAAAACGCTGCCACCTGATACAAACCTCCCCCATCAGTGGAGGTGGGTCCCACAGGCCCCTATTCCATACTACAAGATAAGTTACACCTGCATAAACTCATCTCGTAGTGTACAGTCCAGCACACATGGAAGCATGGACAAGGCATAAGGGACTCCTTACTGTTCACTGCAGGCAGGAAGGCAATTTCAAAAATCTGGCCAATAAGCGTATCCAGGAGCGAGACCTGCAACATGGAGAGGGGTTGCTTAGTGCCACCACTGGCCATGGTCCCCTAGTCAGCCCAGCCTCAGTCTGTCATCAGGCACATGGAGATACTCCACTTACACCAGCTAAACCCAGCCAGAGCGCTTGGTGCTCAGCCCCACACCCATCTAATGTAAACCCATTTTAAGCATTCTATGGTCAATTTTTAGTCTCAAAATAATGCCATGCCACAAGCCCCCTCCCACTGGCATTGAAGTTCCCTGCAATAACCATCTCTGGAAAACAAACATGACAAACATGTTCTATCTAAGCATAACCTGTGATAGGAGATGGAATGGCGTAGGCACGTGCAGGGAGTCCTGCAGTTCATGGAGGACCCTAAACCTTTCCCTTTCAGTGAGGATTTTTTCTGAAAACTGCTCATGGATCATCCCTGAGAAAAAATCCATATCTAGAGGTGAAAGAAAGGTGCTACTAAAAATATGACACTGTAATTGGCCCTTATTTCTCCCCAGCCAATATCTATCAGCACTTTGCTTTCTGCAATAGATTTCATGTGTTACTGATGCTACTCTTGTTCTTACATCAAAACCACCGACAGATGAAGACGTCAAGGAGAGGTCAGCCCTGCAGGACGAAGCAGAGGTGAGTCAAATCCAAGCAGTTCTTCTGATGACCCAGTCCTGTCCATGCCCTCATTGTTATGCAGCCCAAGAAGTCCCACATCCATGGCTACCCCTTGCCACCCCTCAGATGAAAACCAGTGTCCTACTTCTCCAGGCTGACACCGATCTTCAGCTTGTTGTCCTGGACTGAAAACTGGGCCAGCAGGGAGGTGTCCTGCAGTCAAACAGAGAGGTCAGGGCAGGGGTAGCTTCTGCAGCCCTTGCCGAGGTCTAGAGCCTGGAGCCTCTGCAGCCCAGCCGTGTCATACTGGGTACAGGTCCCATCTACCAGCAACCCCGCACCCACTGTGTGCAGAGAGGGAAACTGCCGGAGGAATTTCTGCAGGGTTGTTCCTTCATACATACAATATTCAGAAGACAGAGAGACTTCTGGACATCATCTGGGTAGATCACCATCACTTCTGCTGTAGCTGTGAGCCGGATCACACCTTTATTTTTCTTTAAGATCACCACTGGTGCTTCAGGGACTACAATTTTCAGCAGCAAATCATGTGACTCGGGGTATGCCTTGAAAACCTGTCAATATCCAAAAAGGGAATATTTCTACTGGCAGGTGCACAAATGGTTCTGCAACCAGGAGCCACAGAGCAGGCTACCCACACTGGCAGCATTTGCACGGTGCTGCTCTTGGGGCAGATCTGATCTGGATGGGGGGGACAAACTGAGCTCTAGGCTGTTGTGGTTTGCAGTTTTGAACATTTCAGAACTTATTCAAGGTCATGGGACATCTGGGATAGTGCCTCTGAAGAGGAAGGGACAAGGAGACCTTCCCTTCCTGAGATACTGTTTCTCTGACTGGGTTACTTGTGCTGCAAGGGAGAACCAGGACTCACCGCAGAAACCAGAGCTCCAAGGGTTGATGTTGTTAGTGGTGGGATCTCAGGAAACTGTGACAGAGAAGAGAGAAATGCTGCATGTGGGTATGCCAGTTTTCAGTAAATATCTGCCTTCACCAGCATCACACCTGAGGCTTCTACCACGTGGTCTCTCACGGGTATTTTTCACCTTAGATAGCAGAGAACTTGATAAATGGTACAGAGGAGCTGAGGTGTTGCATGGTGGGACCAGTTTGCATGGCTGACAACCCCAAGTCCTTCCAAATCTAGAGCTAGGCAAAGCTCCCCTCTCACCATGCCATTGGAGATGTCCAGGTCCAGGGCACCCTCCTTCTGCAGGGCAGACAGCACTGAGCTGAGGAAGTTCACGGAGAGGCCCAACTGGAAGGAGCTGGTGTCCTCCATTGGTGGCAGAGGTGGCATGGGGACCCGTGGTGGTATGGGGACTGCTTCTGGCTTTCCCAGCGGATAGTCCACCAGGCCTCCTGCCACTCGCCCAACAACAGTCTGGAGTAACAGCAAAAGGAAGCACAAAGCAAAATGTTTGTAATATTTGCCTTTACGGTTAACTTCATGTTCCCTCAGTGTGAAATCGCTGCACGCACGACCACGCTGAGCCAGACCCCGTGACACTTCCTTCTCAAGAAGTTCACGAAATGCAAACCCCACTGTGCTCTCCCGTGACGGTGGCAGCAGCAAGAGCAGGACACCGAGCTGGGACCTCCCCAAGCTTTTCACAACGACCTTAGAGCCTGATTTTCGGATGAACATGGCCCAGGGAGGCCTTCACAAACCCAAGTGAAATATCACAACCTTTGTACAGAGGCAGAAGGAGAAGATGCAGGACTTACATTCAGGTCTACCTCAAGGAACTGGCCGGTTACCAGGGGAAGGCTGGAGACAGTGTACTGGATACTGCCCAGCAAACCCAGGGGCACCAGTGCTGCAGGGAGAGAAAACAACTCAGCAACTCCTCACTGAGCAAGGCAAATACCCCCTTCTCTTCCCATACCTCTTCCTCTTCTAGAAAAGCCCTGGCTCATAGGTGGACTCAGGGCAGCCCCCATTGATGGTCAGTCTTATCTACTCAGGAATCCTTGATTAGAGGCTTGCTGGGGCACAGTGTGGGGGAAAGAATCACCATCCTTGCACATCCAGAGCGGAGATGACATGAGGGGCAAGGCAGGGCAAGGTGGGGGACCCACCCAGTACTTACAGTTCACAAGACCCAGCTGGTCGTTGACGAGTCCCAGTGCGACATCGACCACCGGGCAGAGCTGCAAGCATCAGGGAGGGACAGTGAGTCACGTGTTTGCAGCTGGACAAGGACAGGCAGCCCAGCTTGGCTCTGCCACCTTTTCCCTGGGGACAGGACCACCAGGTGAGTGGGATGGCAGTCCCCACTGGTGACTCCACGGTGCTGCTGAGACCACACCATTTCTGGATCTGGCCCTGGGCACTTTGCCCTTTGCTGGAAAAGCAGCATTAGGACTGGGTCTCAGGAGCCCATATAGGATGGCTGGAGAGACCCTGGGGCTTTCAGGAGGGAGGAGAGATTCAATTAGCCCGTAACATGGCCCAAGGCATCATTAGAAGCTTCCAGACGCTTGGGCAGCCCTACCCCAGGCTCACTGACTTTGCATTTTGAAGAAGGGAACAGCTTCTGCCAAGCAGATGGAGACATGGCATGTGTCCCCCACTAATACCAAACCACTGGGTGGGCAGGTGGATGCAGCAGCCCTGGGACAGTGACCGTGCTCCTGCTCTGGGGCAGGAGAGATGCCATGGGGAGCTCATTGCTGCTTTCCAGAGTGGAGGGTTTTTTTTGACTTACCAGATTAGGAAGAAGTCTATTCAGGACACCCGCCAATAAATTATCCACAATTGGGAGCAGGCTGTGGAAAAATAAAGGAACACCATGAAAAAGAAAAAAAACTAGTGCAAAGTAAATGGGTCTTGTTAAACAATTCCCTGTGAATAGCATGGAGTGTAGACCTCCTGGAGCAAGGCAATTGCAGCAGCAAAGTGCGTCGTGTGTGCTAGGATTTTGCATGAGATAAGTGTAATTTGCATCCCAAAATAGCCAGTGGGAAATTTATTGCTGCCTTTTATCTACTAGTGTATAGTCTTCTTTAATGAGCAGAAACAACCTCAGCCCAAGTGAAGTGCTTTCTATAATTTACATACCAAGCGCTCACATCTCGGAAGATCCCATGCAATGTCCCAGTCCCCTGAGACAACATGTCCATTTAATGCTGCCGCATGAGGGGCACACAGGGACACCCACCACCAGCAGCCCTTTCCTGACATCCATGACATGACTGGTAAGTGACTGTCACCTGCAGGGGTGGTGGCTGCTGGTGACACAGTCACTGTGTAATGGGGAAATGCCCTCGTCCATTCACCATTATGCAGGTGCAGGCCCAGGGCCGGGAAAGCCCAATGGTGAGGTGGCTCATGCTGGTAGAGGAGGACACCTTTGTCACTCACCCTCTCAGGAGTCTGACTTTGATGCCACCAAGCAGAGTATCACATCTTTCTGTCACCAGTTTGGGGTAGCCCGTGCCATCCATGGTTAGCCTGACCCTTGCTGTGATGTTCACTTCCACCGCGACGTCGAGCAAACCCAGGAGGCTATGCATGGGGAAGGGAGTGACATTCAGAGGAGCAGCCTCTATCAGGCGAAGTGTCCCCTCTTGGAGACATCTCTCACACTGCCACCAGCACCAGCCCAACCTACCACTTGCCGTTGAGGGCCACTCGGGTGTAGAGGTTGACATGTATGCCAATGCCAGGTAGGAGCCGCAGAGACACCCTGGGGAGTGTCAGCTCCACGATCTTCAGCCTGCAGGGACAGCGAGAGGGACACCTCAAGTGATGGTTCTGAGCCCAGCACCCTGCCACCCAGGCTCTGCCACTCACACAAAGCCACCATTCAAGGGGTGGGCAAGTCAGAGGCCAATTAGATAAGAAATGGCAAAACCCATGAAGTTTTCTCAGTTATTTTCCAGTTTTATCAGAACCTCTGGCCTGGTTGCCTTATTATTGCTTGTGTTTGTGCTTCTGCCTGGTGCTGGGCTTCAAATAAGGGTTAAAATAGGACAGCTGCAAACATTGGTTTGGAAACACTGGCACCAGCTGCCCGGCGCCAATGCATGGTTTGGTGCACCCTCTACGGGCAAGTGCCTTCCAACTACTGTTTCCTTTAACTTTTCTCTGTAGCTCAAGATGCTCTTTTGCAGCCAATGATGCAAACCTGGTGGTACTTCCAGGCAGGGTTTATCTCAAAACATCAGCTCCAAACCAGATCTGAGCATCTACTGAAGCATCACCATTGCTCCCCACAAACCTCTGAGGTTCCCCCCACCCTATAAGGACCCCGACCAGTGCTGTCCTTACCCAGTGAGTCCCTGGACAGTGCTGAGCAAGCCGCCTTCCCCGAGGATTCCGAGCAGGCCACCACCTCCCAGCAGCCCTCCGTTGCCCAGAAGCCCTCCTCTGCCAAGAATGCCACCAGGGCCACCAAGGATCCCTGCTGTGCCGAGGAGACCTCCATCACCAAGCAGACCTCCTTGTCCCAGTGCTCCTCCAGCAACCCCTGCAGGAATGCCATCCCTGGGGACATCATCACCCGCTGCCGGCCAGGCTCTGGGACGGGTTCTAGGGCCACCCCCATAAACACCTCCACCACCCCCTCCACCCAGCAAGCCACCACCAGCATCGCCCCCTCCACCAAGCAGACCACCAGTCAGTCCCCCCAGCAGCCCTCTACCACCACCACCACCCAGCAGACCACCAGTAATACCACCAAGCAGACCACCACCACCACCACCACCAAGGAGACCTCCTACGAGGCCTCCTAACAGGTCTTCACTTCCATCTGTGCCAGGACGTCCACCTCCGAGTGGCACCTCTCCGAGGGCACCTTGGAGGACATTGCCTTGACTGAGCGAGCCTGTAAGAGCTGGAAACATCACCCACCATCAGCCTGTGAGGTAAGACCACCCTTGGCCACTGCTGCAGCCTTCGAATGGGGACTAGCAGGCAGCTTCCAGACCCCTGTCCAAACCATGCTTGTGCTCCTCAAGCATGGGTTACTGAGGAGTTTGTGCTCTCCATTATCATCACATCCCAGCCCCTAACTATCCACTCTCAGTTTTCTCCCCATATATAATGCAACAGAAAAAGGGGGTTGAGGGTCCGGGGCAGGAGGCACCATGTCAAAACCTGTGCAAAGCAGTTCGGGTGAGTTTATCTGCAGCCGAGCCAGAAAGACAGCAAGTGGTGTGGCACAGTCACAGGGTTTGGGCATTGATAAATCCTAAATGTGAGCTAATTGAGGTGCTGTGTGGCTCACACCTCCTGAGAGGTGGCTCACACCTCCTGAGCAGTGCAGGCCCCTGGGAGGAGCAATTCCCACACAAGCAATATTTTTCTACTTTTAGGAGCCTGGTCAATTGAAATTTTAATTACAGTGAAAAATGACTCCAGGTTCAGTTTGGAAGGGGAGGTTTGCAGACAAGCCTTGAGCTCTCCCCCTTCCATGTGCAATTCCCTTCCCTTCCCTGGCTGGTCAGGTGGTGCTGGTACCACAGTGTCAACCCCCAAGGACCACCACTGGTTCCCATTTCCCAGGGTCCCGCTACGAGGAGGCAGAGTAACTCACCATCACTTAAAACACCTTTATTGAGCCTGAGGACAGCATCTTTTGTCTGGCTGTGGCTCAATGATGGGGTCAATAGGGCATACAAGAGGGCAATGCCCAGAGCTGGTGCCATGGTATCTTCTGCTTGGCTGGACGGGCTGGAGGTGTTGGCAGAACCTGAGGCAGCACAATGAGAAAAGAACGGAAATAGGCTGGATGATCCCCTGGAGACGAAGAAGAGTTGGGTATTTCAAGTTGGGTGGAAATTTCTCAGGGACTAGAAAATAGGAGATTTAGGAGGACCAAAGCAGTTCATGAGTTAGAGCCACATTCAGCAAAGAGATCTGGACACACACAAAGCAGGGGAAGGGGAGAACATCTGTACACACATCTGTACCGACATTTTCCAGCCAGCTTCTGCACAACCCCAGCACTTGTTTGCTTGTTCCTATTTACGGTCACCCCAGGCAACCTCTTCCTTCCCATCCCTGGTCACCGTGACATAATTTTAAACCTAAAGTACGAAATCATTACTCATATCCTATAGACTGCACTGTGCTCCCCTCGCTAATCATTGTCCTGTAAATGGGTATGCAAATTAATGATGCAATTACACAAGTAACTCACATTGGAAAGAAAGCCTTTCTTTTTTAAATGGTGTGTTTTAACCTTACAGCAATAAAAATAATAATAACAACCTTAAGAGGATATTGCAACACATGAAAAATTCCCTAAATTTTGTGTCAAATTAATGGTTTTTTTCTTCAGATAAGGGCTTTCATTTTACTATAGCAACCTTCTTTTCTGATATTTTTTCAGGCTGGTCACAAAATACAACCTAGAATTACTTACCTGCATTTCTACCATTATTGGCATTTTTACCATGTTTTTTCTTGCTCACCAGGGTATACTGCAAGACTTGTAAGTGACTCCAAGCTTGCAACACCCAGTACTATTATTTTTGACCATATTTACCTGCTTTTATCCCAAATTTCAAAGCCTGGCTTCAGTCTTCCGTGCTCAGCTCTTGGTCAAGGGGAGACCTTACAGCAGTCCATAGGCACCTCCTCTTTAACATGTAGGAACAGTCAGTCTTTATATAAGGAAGCTGATGCGGAAAAAGTGGAAAGATGCCTAAATTGTAAAAGCTGGGCTAGTGGATTGGGTGGATAAAGCAGCGTTTGTGGTTTTCAATATATTCCAATATAAATAAAGATTTGGAAAACAGGGAAAAGCATTGAGCAATAGGTTATTGGATGCCCAGTTATCGGCAGCCCTGTTACCCAAGAGCCTAGAGCTAAAGCAAAGGAGAAGAACCCAAAATTCTGTGGGCTGCTGCACATGAGGCTGACACTGACCCTGAAATAGCCATGCTGGAAAATCAGCTTATTCCAGAAAAATTCCTGTTAACACTTGCACTCAGGCTGTCACACACAAACTACCGTATCTGGGTAATTTTTCACATTTCCAGTGAGTGCACAGGTAGGCTCCAGAACAGCACCAGGTGGTTTTTATCTCCTTTAGTACTCTACCTGAGAAGCAGTCCCTGAGGATCATCCCACCCATCCCTGCAGCCACCAGACGCTTCCCAGCAGATGGTATTGCCTCAGAAAAGCCCCTGTGTGGTGGGACACACCAATCCACATCAGCTCCAGAGCACAAAGACACTTCTGTCCTGATGTCGTCAACATTTAATACCTTTGTGAGATAAAACCTGTTGCTAACAACCTGATGCATCTTATGCAACAAGGTAATATGCTCCTAGGTGAAGCAGGAGGGAGGTATAACCTCAGTTTATCTGTGCCTGGTTCCATACAGAACCTTGCACAACAAGCACCACTGGGCTCCAGGTGGGGCATACTGGTTAGACTAAATGATCATAAAGGTCCCCTTATAGTTGGACTAGATGATCTGAAAGGTCTCTTCCAAAGTAGGCAATTCTATTTTTTTTCTTCCCCTGCAGCAAGGGCTCCAAACGGGTGGGAAATGTCAGCTTTGCTGAATCTGTGCTGTTATTGCACCATGGGCAGCTCCTCTGCCCCTCAGCAGCCTGGCACAAGCAGTACCCAGCCAGACAGGGCACCCATGTGCACCAAGTCCCAGCTTCCATGTGAGCTGTTTTTTCACACCTTGTGACACAAGCTGAGCTTCAAAAATGCTTTCTGGAAGGTAACAGCTTGTTCTCTGTAGGTACAACCACCTCTTTGGGGCTGCGGTGCCCCCGTGGGACATATGGCATAGAAACATGGTGGAGACAGACGGGTGCTGGTAGCCAGTAACTCATCTCAAATAAATATTCAGAGAGAGAAATACTGTGTCAGTGAAAGTGTTTATTGAAAGAGCAATACAAGAACAACCTTTATGCCTAAGAAAGAGCTCTGCTTCCTGACTACAGATGTTAAAAGTGGCCACAGACATCCCCCCTAACACCCACCAGCTAAGCAACTTTCCCTACCCCAATGCCAGGACCAGCAGACCAGAGAAGGTCACCTGTCCCCTTCGGGCCACAACAACAGCGACACAGGGCAGTGCTCAAGGGAAAATGAAGATGGAGCCAGCAGAGGTGAGCAGGGTTTTGAGGCTCGAAGTGTGTTTTCTGCCTCAGGCAAGCAGCACCGAGGGTCCTCCTGAGCAGAATCTCTTCAGATCAGTGTCAGGAGTGTTGTTTGCCTGGAAAAAGCAACACAAAAACTATTTAGTTTTCTCATTCAGACTTTCATCAGCTTTTCCCTGTATCCCAGAGGAGATTTTCCTGTGGGTCCACACCAAAACTGAGAGCAGCCCACGGGAAGTGGGGGTGGCATGGGGCTTTGGGCTCCACAGGTCTCTGCCTGGGGGCGGGCATATCCCCCACTCCCCAGGAGGGCAGTGCTGGGGGAAGTGGAATCCTTACATCAGTGATGTCAACTTGGGCGTTCATGAGGTTGGTGTTGAGAACGTTGGGCAGAGGAACAGACACTCTCAAGGCATCTGCAAAAACAAGTGAAAGCATGTCATCAGAAGGTGTAAACCCTGAAATACAGGGAGTGAGAAAAGGAGGAAAACCCCAAATCCAGCTCAGTTTGAGGGAAGGGAGGAACCAGATCCTGGCCATACCATTAATGGCAGGTACGTATCCAGCCCCAAGGACTTGCTTGAGCCATCCTGTGAGCTCAGAGGCCTGCAGGGAAAGAAGACTTGTATCAGTGTCTGATGAAGAGAGCAGCAGTTATTGGGATGAATGGAGTGGTGTTGGGCTTATTGATTCAGTTCTGTCACTGCAGGATGCTCCAAGCTATGAAATGCAAAGGCTGCAGAGCTTCCTTCAGTGAAACTCTCCCGGGACTGAAGGTGGGGGCTACACAGGGATGTGGCCTTTGGGTAATTTATTCTTGATTATTCCTCCTCCCTTCCTAGCACCCTCAGTGTGCTGCCAACAAGCGAACATACACATCCAGGTGTGACTACTCTAGAGCATAGGGGATTGACAGGGCAGACAACAGCTGGCCTCTGCCAAGAGAAGAAGAAACGTGGAGACTGGAAAAGAATTGGCATTTTGGTTCTCCCTCCCTTCACAGAGTTTCTGGTCACCACATCGCTCGCTGCAGCGCCTCAGTCCAAAGCAGCATGCACTTACATTGCGAGGGCTGAGTCTCGAGGGTGCCCGTGTCAGGTTGATACTACAAAAAATAAAAACAAGACAGAGTCGGAGTACGTCAGGTGCAGCCCTTCTCCGGCTTTCCCAATGCTGTTTAGACTCTTCCTCAGTCTGGAATTTGTCTCACCCACAAAAAGACACAAGGATTTTAAAAACAGAATTACTTTTTTACAACCCTCTTATCACTTCAGTCATAGACTTGGTCTGAGGTTGGAGCTGGGAGGAGGTAGAAAAGCTCCAGCAGCCCTTTACATCTCTACCCCGTCTACTTGGCTCTCCCTGATTACTCCCAGGCAGTGTCCCCAGGCAGAGCCCCCCTCCCTGCCCACAGTGACCGCAGAGCTCGGCCCTACCTGTCAAGAGCCAGGGAGATTTGCAGTTTGCCATTGGAGACCATTGGGGTGATGATCAGAACAATGTCCTGAAATTGGAATGATGTTAAAAATGAGGTTATTTCCCTGCGTAGCTCCCAAGGGTGAAAAGAAAACCCACAATATTTGTAAGTAAGCCATTCTGAGAAAAAAACACCTGTTTGTGCCTAGAAATTGCATTTTTTTTTCAAGGATGGCATCATGTATCTCTCTCTCCAGGGTTCACCCTTCCTGTTTTTATTTACTATTATTCCTTAAATGTTTCACTTGCGCTTGGTTGTGGAAATTTTTAAAGGGCTGAGCACCACTGTTCGAAGGTGTAGTAAATTCCAAAGTACGAGTACTACATGGCGAAGGCAAGCCGAGGGGTTGCTGGACAACAGCCAGGCTCATCCCTTGCCCTGTTTCAGAGGTGTCATTCCCCCAGGAGCACTCTCACCGTCTCAAAAGAGAAGAGGGGCCTCTGAGTGGACTGCAGGACGGGACTGAAGACATCGATGGTGGCTCTGAGGGTGGCGGTGGCTCTTCCTCCACTCACATTCACCACCGGCTTGCCGGATACCCGCACACGCAGCTCCAGGGGCAGAGAACCAGGGAGGATCCTGTCAAGCTGCACAGGGCAGGGAGAGAGAGGTCAGGGCAAGGGGGTCTTTGTGGCTGGGGTGGGTGGTGGGGTTGGAGATCAATGCACACAAAGGGGATGACTGACCTGAGGGATGAATGGGAGAAGGGCAGACGTGGTCAGAGAGATGCTATTAGGAACCTGCAGGAACAGCACCAGCGGTGTCAGTGGCCAGGAGGGTTTGTGCAAAGCCCATGCTGGGTTTGGCCAGAGCCCACAAACACAGCAGAGCACCCTTGGGTCACTCAAGAGCAACAGGGTTCTCAACCCGGCTCCAGATAAGGGCATCATGACCCACCGTAGATTCGGTGATTTTGAGGTTGAGGGCTCCCTGCCCCTGGACTGTCTCCAGCAGGTTGCTGAGAACTTGTGGGGAGAGGCTGAGACGTGGTAGGCGGCCAGTGGCCAGCAGCAGATTGGCGGCAAGTTGTCCCTGAGTGGAGGCTGCCATGTCCCCATTGAGGAGCTACAGGGGACAAAGCAGAGGAGGGACATTGGTGGGGCTCAGAGGACAGTGGTTGCACCGGGCACCCTGCCTGTACATGGGAGAGGCTCACATGAGGTTAAGCAACACTTTAATAAACATGCAGTTTCTTTATACTGCTCTAGCACAGACAGAGGTTGCACTTGCCACAACTTTCCCTTTAAAACATCGTCACAACTCCTGATCAGAGACACACTGCCAATATTTTTGGCCTGACTGTGGCCCCGATTAATTACATACCAAACTTTTACAATCCACTTATAAATGGAACCTACTTGTGGAAGGTGACCACTGATCCTCTATGAAGTTAAGCTTTCCCGATTAACAACTATGAGATTGCTATAACTATATTTAATTAAGCAGTGTCAAGCCAGTCTGACTCATGATACCCTGAAGGATTAGCAAGTAAAAACAAGGTAGGGACCCAGTGGTGGCATTAATATGGACGCAGCTG
Organism: Thinocorus orbignyianus; assembly: GCA_013400375.1. Taxonomy (NCBI): domain Eukaryota; kingdom Metazoa; phylum Chordata; class Aves; order Ciconiiformes; family Thinocoridae; genus Thinocorus; species Thinocorus orbignyianus. The sequence goes on along the minus strand of VXBW01006156.1, from coordinate 152,292 downwards.
GATCACACTCATCAGTACCTTCCAGTGAATGCTGTCCTGAAGACAGCTGAAATAAGAGGGGCATTTGACAAATAACCATCACATTCAGATGAATTACCCAAACTCACTAAGTCAAAGGGAAGGGAGTGACACTTACATTTAGATCCAGCTGGATGGCATCACCACTGATGATGGAAAAGGGGGGCAGATCTCCCACAGCACCAAGCGGGAGTGCAGCTGTGGAACACAGGGAGGAAAGCTTTTAAGTTCCAGTGAGAGGGGGATGCTCCCAAATCCCGTGGTCCCAAGAGATATTAGAATGAACAGTAGTTTCTTCTCATGATGTTCCCAGCCAGACAAGCCCCTGGGAAGCATCACTTTGCAGCAAAAATGTTGTTTCTAAAAGCAACAGCTCCTGAAGTGGCTTTCTGCAGGAAAAATTGTGTGCTGCTGCTCTGGGACAAGGGAAATTGAATGTTGTGCTTGAGCTGAGAGTTATGTTTGTAAAGAGTTGGCAAAATATTTATATTTATCTAATTTAAAAAAAAACCAACTGACCCTAAGTGCAGGGGGTCACACAGGAGCAGAGGGAAAGGGGGGTGTCTGTACTTACGGGTCCTGGAGCTGACCAGGTTGCTCACCACGTTGAGTCTGGCGTTGATGATGTTGCAGGCCTGGCAAAGGGGGATAGAGGGAAGTTCAAACCCTGGGACCCGCAGCACCACCCCAGGTACACCACATTAACACCAGCAGCTAAAACTGGCTCTGGCGGGGTTGCAGAAGCCACCACCGAGCAGGGTTTGGTGGGATGACCCGTTACAGCATCAGGAGGGTGAACGGCCCTTCTAAGCCAGGGTGGGTTTCTTCTCCTGGGCAAGACTTGCCCACTGCATCCACTAAACCAGTGCATGTCTTAGAAACCTGTTTGCTGGTGGAACCTGGCACAGGTAATGGTGCAGGTGCCCACTGGTGGGGAGGACAGGTTGGCTGCCCCAGCTGAGCCCACAGCTGTGTAAACAGGGGTAGCTTGGCCCACTGCCTGCCCTGCCCGCCCTGTTGGCTCTCATGAAGATGCCTTTGCAGACTTACCATCTCACTCAGGGAACGACTAAGGTGGCGTTTTAAAGGCTCTTCCAGAACTGGCACAGAGGGTCTGGGTAACAGGAAAATAGAAAACAAAAAGTGATGTAGATTAATGGCTGGAAAATAAAAGTACTTCGCACAAGAGAAACATGAGACTTGCACTGTCCAGGACAATATTCGGTACCAAAACATTACCAAAACCAAGCCCTCTGAATCCAGCCCAGTGCATTCCAGTACAACCCAGTAATTTTCTTTCTTGAGCCCAAATTTTGGAAGAAAGGCCGGCAGTCCCAGATGCAAAAGTGCTGCCATCGACGACCAACAGTGCCAAGGTTTCCCAGTGCCACAGGCTAGATGTGCTGGCCACAAGCACCCCAATCACATGGATGCAGACCTCACAGGAAGCTACCCCACACAGATGCCTACCTCAGACTGATGTTAATGTCCAAAACCTTGCAGACCTTATTGTTCTGGGGAGCTGCCCACTGGTGCTGGACCAGCATGGTCACATCTGCTTCCACCTGCACGCAGAGCGGCCTGCCAGACATACTGCAAGGGGTAAACACAGTACAGAGCTCAGAAAATGTGCTGGCCAACTGCTTCCCAAAGCGGTGGTGACCCCCCCCTTCCCCGTCTTTCCCTGCCCAGAGCCATGTCCCCGACAGACATGCTGTACCTGGTGCTCTCGACCAGCAGCTGGGTGGTGAATCTCAGCTGGTGTCCAACCCCTGGCACGGAGCGCAGACTTATTTTGGGGACAGTATTGTTCAGAATTTTCACCCTGGGTGGTTGAAGCAAGGAAAACGTGGTAAGTAGCACATTTGTACAGTGGTGAATGCTCTGTCCCCTCAACCCCCAGCATTGTGGGTGACTGTACAGCCATTGTTTTGGATCCCCTCCACCTTCAGTTAGCAGGGATCCCTGCCACCCAGGAGTAGCTACAGCACATACAAGGCATGCTTGCATGGCAGGCATATACAGAAACCCCTAACAGCTGAACCCTCTTTTATGAACAGGAAAGAGGGGGGCCCATGTGTTCAGACAGCAGGCTCCAGACCAGAGCCTCCTTTCCTCAGCATGGTCCAGATGCACTAAGGTCTGCTCAGGGACACCCATTTCCTGCTGTCACTCACCCTGGGAGTTCTTCACCATTTCCACCAAGAAGGTTACCAACAAGACCATCTTTGCTAAGGAGACCACCTTTGCCAATGAGAATATCAAGGACAGCATCAAGGAGATTAACAACGAGACCATCTCTGCCGAGGAGCATGTCAAGGACACCATTTCTGCCGAGGACACCGCCAAGGACACCATCTTCACCGAGGAGACCACCAAGGACACTGTCTCCACCAAGGAGACCACCAAGGACACCATCTCCACCAAGGAGACCACCAACAGCGCCATCTTTGCCTAGGAGACCACCAAGGACACCATCTCCGCCAAGGAGACCACCAAGGACACCATCTCCGCCAAGGAGACCACCAACAGCACCATCTTTTCCCAGGAGACCGCCAACAACACCATCTTTGCCCAGGAGACTGCCAACAGCACCATCTTTTCCCAGGAGACCGCCAACAGCACCATCTTTGCCCAGGAGACCGCCAACAACACCATCTTTGCCTAGGAGACTCCCAACAGGACCATCTTTGCCCAGGAGACTGCCTACAGCACCATTTTTGCCAAGGACACCACTGAGCAGATTTTTTCCAAGGAGACCACCTTGAAGGTTCTGGAGGTCACGTTTGGCTACTGGATCTGTAATAAATGGAAGAAAGGAAGAGACATCACCATGAGCTATGTGTACTCAGCACACAAGCATGCTGTGCCACCCTGGCTGTTCCTTCCTCTCCACTGTTGCTCTCTTCCCTTCTTTATACAACAGGCGTGGTGTGGTGGCACCAGGCACTGAAAAGTATCTGAAGCGCCATCTCCAACGTGCTTTATAAATGCAAATTGTCAGCATTGTCACTACTGCTGAATGGATCTGGACCATGTACTGATTTTCTGAGCGTAGTCAAGAGACAGAACCAGCAGAACTGGTCTGAAAAAAAGAGAAAAATCCCATCTCTTCCATACACTTACCATCTACTTTTGTTTGGCCCAGCAAGGCCCCGACTCCAAGTCCTTGTGAAGGGGTCAGCAGGCTGCAGAGGAGCAAAACAGCCCAGAAGGCAGCCATCTTCGGTCCCAGCAACTGTGGAAATTGATTGCCATCAGTGCAATGCTGGGATAGCGAGCACAAGCCAGGGGAGGCAGAAAAAGAGGAGGATGGAGGAAAGAAAAAGGAGGAATGTCTGTCAGGGAAAACTAAATCGGAGAGGAAGCTGCTGGCATCTCTCCCACCTCCTCACCACACTGGTGGGCAGGAGGAAGCAGAACTTCAGCAGCAGTTGCTCCAAAGACCAACCACCACAGCATTCAAGTGAAAAGCAAGTGATTGCTCCTGCTTTAATCCCTCAGCATCAGTGAACAGTGTTGGGGACTGATCCAGATGATCTGGGGATCCCCACTTGATGGGAAAACAGGACATTTCTGACAAGACAATCTCAAGTCACAGAATGAAAAGTATCGGCAACTACACAGGAAAAACACACCAAAATATCCTTGTTTTAATGTCTGCACAAAAGTCAAACATCCGAGGCTTCGCTCAGCATAAAACCACCTTTTGCTAGAACTATAAGAAGGAAAAACCAATTTTTAAAGTTTCAGTGTTATCAAAATATTTCTGTGGGACCTAGAACTGTTTTTTTTTAAAGAATCATAATGAACTTCATTGCCCCAAGTCTATTTAAATGTAAATAGCACATCAAAAAGGGATCAAAACAAGCGTGAGAGGTCTAATTCACCTTAGGTAAAAATCTATCTCAGCTAACAGAGTTATACCAAAAATAATTTAAGTGATAATTGTTTAGGAAAACCATGAAATACCCTTTCCTCTTCAAGGACTCCAAATACAATGAACATACATCTCTCTTCTTGAGAAACTCATAGTGAAAGTCGCTGCATATTTTACTTGTCAGAGCATAATCCAGGCAGACAGTGGCAAGAATAACAGTTTTTTGTTAAAATTCAATACCCCCAAATGAACATTAAGATTCTTCTTTGGGAAGCATTCAGATGTGCAGAGGCAAAAGCTAAGAGCATGCTTTTTGGGTAATAAGTTCTCTTACCTGACCAAGCTCTTGAATGTAAGGCTGTCTCCAGCCGACGTCCCTGTCTTCTGGAGATGACCTGCATCAACCATCCTCATATATAGGGCTTTGCAGCAGGAAAGGCAAGCGATGTCATCAAGGACATCCAGAATAATTGGGGAGCAAAACAAACAATGTATGGTTTCTGGTGACTTCCACTGCAAATATTTCCTTAGAGATGTTAGGAGTTAGGTAAATCATTGAGCAACGACCTGTCACTGCAGAACAGACCCAGCCAGCTCCGGGTGCCAGTCCACACACCACTGTCTGGTGGGCTTGCTCTCATGTCAAGATGCAGACATGGTTGAAAAGTCATGCCCTGATGAAATATTCCGGGGTGGTTTTTTTTGAAAGAAATTGAGGTTTTGACAGAAAAAAAGAAAGAAAAAAATTGTCAACATACTGGTCACCTCTCACTGTTGAGTATTTCTACAATTCTCAGAGCACTTTATCCTTGCAGTGAGCCCACGCAGTGTGGACGTGCCACGCATTATAGCTAATGAATGAAGCATGAGGCAGCACTTCCCTCAATGCAAAAACAGACAGTGGAGACAGTAACAGAGCCAGGTATTCACCATCCAGGGCAGCAGGACATGCCCAGCATTCTCATCCCAATATGCATACAGACTGTGGCCTTGCCCAACAATTATCAAAGCCACCAGTGCCTGTCCAGTGACCTGAATGGTTCATAATCCATTTGATGACTGAGGAAAAAGGGGTATTGAATTGGCAAGGAATAGTGACACTGTGACAAGGTGTCATGGCTTTACAGATACTCTGAGTTGACAAACTCTTTGAAGAAACACCTGATTTGGAAATGATAGACTGGTCTAACTGGCATGGAATTATTTCTAGATCTACCACCTCTGCCTCACAGCACTCCAGGAACACAGGATGTGGGATGCGTTATCACGGGGAGATACCATTGAGGGGGTGATGCCCTTGACCATGAAGCCAGGGAGTTCCCAGGTGAGAGCTTATTGGCTCTGGATCATCTTGAAGTCCTGGAGGGGCTGTTGATGCCAGCATGGGCATATCAAAAGAGGCAGCCTCCCTGCCACACCACTTTATGCAGCAAATGTGCTGCAGGAGAGGAACAGCCCCAGGTCAGCTCCATCCAGGCCCTCGCCCTCCCAGATTTCTGGTCAGGTTTTTTCCGTGCTGAAAAATTGTGTTCTACATAGTCCATCATGGCTTATTTACTGCCTGATAATCTACTGCTACAGGCAGAAGAAAACGAGAAAAATTTCTGCTGAGCCAAGAAGTCGTGCACCCACAGCCATGCTGGCTTTCTGCCTTTCACACCAATCCCCAGCACCGCAGAGGTACATGGAACCACTGCCTCCAGATGCATCAGAGCAGGAAATCTTTGTGGCAAGGAAAAGAACACCTTCCTCCGTGGGTCACAGACCAAACGTGGTCCCTGTGTGCAGATGGTGTCCCAACGTGCACAGCAAAGGCTGTCTGTGGTGGAGGGGAGGATGCGTTGGGCAAGGGGACAGGGATGAACTATTCAGTCCCCTGATGTCCTCATCAATGACAGAGGTGAATGGGCTGCTCCTCAGCTTTGAAGAACAATAGTCCAGAGAAATACGTGCTCAGTGTTAATACTTTCTGCAAACTTGGAAATAAATATTTCCAGCAGATTAGCCAGCTTTTGTCACACATTAATTCCAGCTTTAAAAAATATCTTAGCTAAAGGCAGAGGAAGGGATGGCAAAGGTGCCAAAGTACTTAAGGAGTTGTCACTTTCCTTGCAACTTGATCAGCCCAACACCTCCTGAGCACAAAGCCTTGCTGTCATGGCTAGATCATGACATTTGATAAGGTGGGAGAGAGTGTTAACAAGATGGTATTGTGTTATCATCCCTTTGTACTTCGGGCAATCACTGTATGAAACCTGAATTACCATAAAGAGAGACCTGATAATGGTCAGCACACAGTAAAGGGGCACTTTGGCACAGCAGAGAATAGCTTCTGAGCAGTGACCTTTCAGACGTGACAGTAACTTGGCCTATCACCAGCCGCTGCTGAATGCAGAGGTCTCTGACAACTAAATATTTTTGATAAACCAAGGCAGATTCCCATAAAGAAAATCACACTGTGAGGCCCATGTCTCGCTAAAGCAACTTTCAAAGGTCCAAGAACACAAAATCAAGTCACCGTGTGAGGACAGAAACACAGAGTAAACCAGAACAGGCTTGGCCAAAGGGAAAAGAATGGGGCGGATGTGAACACACACTGCTTTGATGTTTGGATCACCTGGAAACCAAGACATCGGGGCAGGTGGTAAGAGGGACATACCTGCACAAAGCATTAGAGATCTTGACGCTAACAAGAGGACAGCAGGCAAAATGAAATGCATTAACCCTCATTGAAAAATGAGGTGGTTCTGCTCTCCCCTTGATGGCATCATCCAGACATGGGCCTTCTGCCTGAGGAGACCATCTCTGCAGGGACCTCTGAGTCAGGGCAGTCCCGGTTTGCTGTCATTCCTCTGGGACCATTAACGGAGAGAAACTGGTACATCCCCCTCTGCTGGGGGGACCAGAGCTGCCAGGGTCTGTGTCCAGCTCCAGGGGACAATGCTGGTACCTGCACATGTACGAAAGCCGCACATCCACCAAGTACCCCAGGGCATCAAATCCCAGTTACACAACAGTGCAGTTTGACAGCACGGTTAAATGTCCCATGAAAAACTAACTAGTTGCCCCCTGAGATTTCCAGCCTTGATTTCTCCTAGGAGGGTTGTATACAGATACTTTTTTTTATTCATTTTCTGTTCTTCTTAAGGGAATTCAGACTTAAACTGTTGTACTGTTTATTAGCTAATGCAAGAACAATAAGGGAAATCTCTTTAAAAAATGTGCTTGGTGTTGACGACTTTTGCAGTGAAATCAAGAGAGAAGGCACCATAAACACCAGTCCTCACAGGGAGATGGTTTTATGGCTGCTTTCCTCATTGCTTAGGGCTCCTGACGAGGACAAACACTCGTTGCAGAACAAATGCCTGCTGGGTCTGACAGCACACACCAGAAAACAAATGGATTTCTCAGAGTTTGCCTCACAGCAAGATTTTCTTGGGGACAATTTCTTAAAAACACAACGATCTTTTCGAAGATATCCTTAATTCTGCACCAGCTACCTGTCACCAGGAAAAAATGCTCAGATCATGTCAGCTCGATGAAATCAGGATCGAAGCTGTCTATTGACTTACTAATGACAGGCAATTATCCAGCAATCAGGGAACTAGACGCGTGGGATCAATATCTGCAATGCAGCTGATAAACCATGGTGCTGGGCACTCCTAAAATATTAAATAAAAAAAAAAGAAACAATCCACACAGAGATGTCTAATTGCCCATCTTTCATTCATCCCATACACAACTGCAGACACACTCCCCTCCCCTGGCACCACACACACCCCGGGAGCAGGGGAGTGTCCCCCTGCTGTCACCCTCCTCCTGCAGGAGACATGGGTGCTGCACAACCCACACTGCTGCCCACAGTGTTTTAATGTACATGCTGTTTCTAGCGAAAATATGATTTATTTAGGGACTAGTCCTTTCAAGAAACACAACCTCTGCCCAGACATGTCCAGCCAGCTCCATGGACACACAGCAGGCCAGAGACTAGTCACGGGGTGATAGGGTCGTTTTATTTCAGCTTGTGGAGTCAGATTATTGAAATGTCAAGGAAAGAGGAAGAAATGCCCTTGGAACCCCAGCACCTTTGATGCTCCCTCTCCCACCTGGTCCTGGTGGGTCCTCACAGCAGTGGGGGGTTGCAGCTGTACCTCCCCACACCTCAGGTCTCTATGACGGGCATATCCAGCACTAGAGCATTCTGCAGATTTAAAAATAAAAAAAAAAAAGCACACAGGTCAGATTTAGCTGTTGCTTCTTTGCTCAGGTGTGATGGGCAAACAACACTAACTCCAGGGGCGATACAGTAGAAGCACCATGTGGGTAAGCTTCTCTGTGCCTACTTCAAACTTGCTGATGTTCACCCACTGGTAGGTGATGCCCAGCAGGTTGGGAAGGGGGACCCCTTCACTCAGCACCCGTGGAATGAGAAGACAACCATTAGAGTTGCTCCGGCCATGGCAGGCACCGCTGGCATCTCCAGCACTTCCCTGCCTGCCCATGCCTGCCGAAGGGCTGGCCAAGGGGGTTGGGAATACTCAGAAAAGTGGCAGGACTGGAATTCCTGTGTTTCGTATCTTAGCATGAATTAAATCTCTGCTTTTGGCACAGTTCTCATATGAGTTAAGCAGATAAATTAATGTTCCAGGACGGAGGGGTTTTTTACTGACATTTTGGCTTTTTTTCAGACGTGGTAAAGAGGGACATGTTGATTTTTTGAGACTTCAGAAAGGCAAAGATCTCATTAAAACTCTTGCCAGAGCCCCAGCTGGGGGACACTGCCCTTCTCCAGCTCCTACTGCAAACCCAGCAGGTTCACAACTCCCGGCAAGTGATTTTCCTGGCAGAGGCACTCACAGCCCCGAGGGCAGAAAAAGTATGCAAGGTCAGCCAGGCAATGCCAGCTCCAGAAAAAAAAAAAAAAAAAAGATAACATTAGTCTATAGGAAAAGAAATCAGAATTATTTTCCCCTGTGCAGATAGAGAATCCTCAGGTGAAGTTGTAGCCGTGCTTACTGTTGATCGATGGCACATAAGCCACGTGAATAATATCTGCCAGAACTCCTTTCAGTGGCATCTCCTGGAACACAGAGAAGGGTGTAAACTGCCCATCACTCCCAGTCCACCTGGTTCACCCCACCGATGCATTCAACACCTTCTCCAGTCACAGGACAATGGCAAGAATGGGAAATTTTAAGAAATTCTAAATCTCCATGGAAACTGCCCCAGCAGAAATTGTTCCCTGCCCCAGCAGCACTCTGCTCTCTGCCCTGCAGTCCGTGTCAGGCACCCTCCTCACAGCCCAAAGCCCTGCTGCAAGACAGAAATTGTCAGCACTCGCCCTCCCAAGCATCCCTATCTCAGCATCAGGACCAGGGAGGGACGAGGAAAATGAACATCCAGTGCACACGACCTCTCCCAGGAAGGAACAGGGTGGATTATGAGCAGGAATCCCTTCCAGAGCATTTGTGCCCATGGGCAAACATTTTTTGTAGTCCATTTGTAATTTGTTGTTCCTTGAAATAACTTCAATATTCAGCACCCACTTTGGTTTTCTTTGGGGTGTTTTTTTGTTGTTTTTTTTTTTTAACAAATCTGTTACTGATAATGAAAGCAGTGGGATGGGGCTCTGAGGAGTGAAATCCTGGTACACAACAGTACATACGCCACCAGATTCACAGTGACAACCCCAAACCCAGCACAGACCACCCAACTCACATCAAACATCCCAAGGGAGGAGGAAGCCAAGGCCACCTGAGACAGACTGCAGGGAGAGGAAAGGCGCAGTCACTCACCTCCCTGGGAGCTGCCCTGTTGTCCTCAGCAAACTCCTCACCCAGGTCTTGGCCTCCAGCAAATCTTCCCCTTGCACCAGATGTGCCATGGCTCCACCAGCTGCCCTCCAGGAAGGGGCTGCTTCCCACTGAGAACATTTTCTCAATCCTGAACCAAGTTCAGCTCTTCAAACTTAAAGAGTATAAAACTTGAATAGCTTTTCGGTCATCTGGATTAAGTCACGTTGACTCTCATCTATTTTTAAATAGCTGTTAGTATAAACTATAAAAACATCATGTAGAGAGAGCAAAGGTTCATTTGGAGAATGCACGGGAGAGATGCAGCGTGTGGCCTCTCCAGCAGACTGTCACTTTGCTGGTGGTGGCACTGGGGACCAGTAGCAGCGTTACCTTTGCAGAGCCAGGGAGAGACGCAGTTTTTCTTCTGCAATGGCAAACTCTGCCTCCAGGTTGCTGTGCTGCAAGGGGAAAGGGAGTCACCACCAGGACTCTGGTCCTTCCCAGCAACTCCAGCACCACAGGACCCCCCAGGGCCAGGTATCCTCCCCAACAGACATCCCTGCCCACATCTCTTGCTCCAGTGTTGGTGTGGGTTTACTGGCTCGGGACAGGGACAACCACATTCAGCCCTTGCCAACTGCAAAAAGCTTCAACTCACAGCATCCAGGACGAAGAGGGATTCAGGAGGAGAGTCTGAAGGAGAAACCCAAAACTCGGAGGTGCTGAAGAGCTGCACAAAGCTTTTGTCCGGGGTTATGGTCACCACTGGTGCCTTCGCTTCTCGCATTTCAATTGTCACTGGCTGTGATGGAGGCAGTACCCCAGAAATCTGAGGAGAGTCAAAGGAAAGGGTGACACTCACTTTCCTTCCCAGTTCACAGCCCTGGGGATTTTCCTGGTGGCTGCTGAGCACCAGTGACATTCACTAAAGGCAGTGGGAATCAGTCAAGCAGCTCCATACTGTTCAATAGTATGTCTTTTAAACAATCTCATTAATAAAAGTTTTACTAATAAAATAAAGAGATCATCAGTTTGACCTTGGGGAAAAGGTACCTCAAATGTCTTTATGAATGAAGAGCAGTGTTATCTGCTGCCACAAGTAGCCTGAGATGACCCACAGGCCAGTGGGCTCAAGCAAAGTCCACTCACCTACGGGATGAGGGCTCCAAGCATCGTGGTCACCAGAGGGGGAAGCCCAAGAACCTGTTGAGAAAGTGTCACAGGGCAGGGACTTACTGAACTTGCATCAGGGGGAGTTTAACACGGGGAAGGGAAGAGACATAGCCAGCATGTAGATCTGACTTGAACTTGGGTGTATACTTCTTTAGTGATCTCTTAAAGAAAATCTTAAGCCCAGTCCACCCACCGTGTTATTGCTGATGTTCAGGTTGAAGGATGCCTGCAGAACAGAGAGCTCAGCACTCAATAAGTCTGCAGACAGGGTGAGTTGAGTAGCAGCACCCCTCTTTGGTGGCAGAGAAGAAAGAGACAGCTGGGCCATGGGAAGGCCAACCTCCTTTCCCTCCTCTTCATGGAGAACGGTCTAAAAGGACCCATGAGAAGAACCATGGCAGAAAGCAGAGGCGCATTTCCAGGATTTGCACTGGGATCAGTTACAAGGTGCTGGATGTTTTGCTCTGTAGTCTCAGCAGTGAAACAGAGCAATAAACTCCATAGAAAATTATGAGCTGAGGAGGTGGTTAGGTGATATAATGCAACCAGCTCGTCTGCACCCTCCCAAAGCCTCTGCTGCCCAACGCTGAGGAGGACAATGCCTCCAAGCAAACAGGCGTCAGAAATGTCAGCGCTCCAAGATGCGGTGCCAGGCAGGAGCACTTACCCTCAAATCCAGCTCTATGAAAGTTTCATTCATTGTTGGGGGGTTCAGCAAGGTGTACTGGAGGGTCCCAGCAGTCCCGAGAGGGATCTTGGCTGTGTGGAAGCAAAGAGGGATGCTTAACCAGAAGGTGTATGCTTTGTGCCGTGGGGAGTATGCTCGCCAGAGCCAAACTGCTGGTTCACCAGTGCCACATGCCACATGCCATTCACTGCCCCAGTGGGGTCCTGCCTCCCTGACAGCCTCTGTGGTGCCAGGAATCTGTGGTCCTGAATCTGCACCAAGGAGGGGGGTGGATATTCATGTGGTCCCCATCAGGGTTTGTCCCCATCCAGTCCTAGTCAGGGCTCAGCAGATTGTCTATTCTTGGTGATAGATCTGTCCTTTCTCCTTGCCAGGGGAAGGGAAGAAGATGATGGATGGATGCCGACTTGCAAATCAAGGGATTGAATTTTGCATTCACAAGGTTGAGCACTGCATCCATGGCTGGACATAGCTGTAGAGTGAGAAGAAAGGTGTGAGAAAACATTGCAAGGAGGCTCCTGGTGGGAGCGGAGCTTTGTGGCTGCCAGACCAGTGTATCTCCCTCCCTGAAGCACCAGAACCCTCCATGTTTAATCACCCAGACAAGGGCTTGCCTCAATTTCCTCTGTCCCTGGTTGAATTAGGTTACTCTGGAGCAAACCTGTCTTAAGCTGAGCAAAGAAGAGAGCCAGACCCTCCACAGATTTCTCACTAAACCAGGCCAACTTCATGACATGTTAAGAGGCTGCAAGTCTGCCCTTTGGCAAGCCTTTAGGAACAAACAGTTGGTCCTCAGCACCAAGATCAGCCCAGTGCGATCATCGCACCCCCAGCCTCCAGGCTGGGATGAGGAGGTTTTCAGCAGTGACAGTGGTTTTGCTGCAGGTGTTGGCTGCATAAAACCAGTAACTGCTGAAAATGCTCCCTTTTACAAGTTTGCAAGCTCCTTTGTGTGGTAAAACTGCAAAACCCGATACAATGTAGTAAGGAGGAGGAGGAGGAGGAGATGATCTCCAGGAAACAAGGATGGGAAGAGGACTGGACTCACTAGACCTGGCAACACTTTCTGGAGGTTGCTGTTTATAAACTTGCTCATGACCTTGGGCAGCACGCTGGGCAGAGACAACACATCAGCCGACACAGCCATTATGCACAGAGCAATAATTATTTACTGAAGATCAAAAGGCAAGAAAGTCAAGCCCTAAAGAAACCTGCCTAGTACGGATTAAGCTCAAATATACCTAAATAGAAGAGGTTTTTTCTCTTTACAAACCTTTTCTCAAGAATGCCATCTTCTGGCTCTAGACAAAACTAAAGGTTTCCACACCTAAAAGAAGCTCTAATATCCCAGGACTACAACACTTAAATAAAGACTAATGCCAAAGGTGAATATTGCATGGAATGACAAAGACAGAGCTGGTCTGAGATGGTCTGTGAAACATTTTGGCTTTTTTAGTGGAAAAAAAGAACAGTAAAAAGTGTTCATATTCTTCAGAAACCCACAGCTGGAGACTGAAGGATTTAACAAGGCTGTTACCTGTCAATCAGGAATTATTAATATTGGTGGATCATCAGTGCTGCCCTTTGGGACTCACCTGCTGGGGAGGTTGGTTTTAACGTTAACATGAGTGAAGTGGCAGTTTCCGGAGCTGAACCTGGGGATGTCCGCGGTGTCTTGTCCCAACCGACTGCTGGCTGTCAGGTTTGCAGCCAGAGCGATCTCCAAGTTTCCTCCTATAAAGCTGCTCAGAGCAGAGCTTGGTCACCACAGGACAGACCCCTGGGAGTGAGAGATCCCATCCCAGACCTACTAGAAGCTCTCACCATGGGCACCGGCTTCTGCTCACCTTTTCCCAGCAGTGGTCATTTGGACTAAGATGGAGATGAAGACCCCTGAGCCTGGAGAAAGAGCTAACAATATCACTGGGGGACTGAGATCTTTCACTTTAAACCTGCAGAAAAACAAAACAAAACAAAACCAAAACAAAACAAAACAAAACAAAACAAAAAAACACATGAAAAACAAAAGCAAAACCAAACCAAAGCAAACAAATAAAAACCAAAACCAAACCAGACCAAAACTAAACAAAAAAGAGTTGGGAAAGACAAACTCACAGAGCCACCAGGTTGGGCTTCTTACATTAAAGACATTGCTGATATTGCTATCACCATCTTCATTCCCTCACTTTTTGTTTAAACTTCCCATCTTAAATCACTTTTAAATTTAGAACTGTATTTCTTCCTAACAAAAAGATTGCACTGTTCATTTCTGAAAAAAAAAGAAGAAAAAAAAAGAAAAAAAATCTTTGGTGTTTAAAACATCTCCCCGCTTTCATCCAGAATGAATTTGTGGGATGGAGGGTCAGCTCTGATCCCTCAGAAATGCTGGCGTTGCCTCAGGATGTCATTGACAAAAGCCAGGCACCCCCAGCCTTGAGAGCAACCCCCACCCGGCGCCGCAGAGCCACTGCAGCAGCCCCCGGCCGGTGCTGAGGCAGCCGCCGACGCGCTTTGTTGCCTTTAAGTTATAGTTTCTCCATGTATTTGTAGACACAACCATGCAGAAAATCACTGGCTTTAATACCACACTTCTTAGCGGGGAGTGATTCGTTTCTGCCTCAAGGCTGACACTTCCCAACCTTCTGCTTTTATTTTCTCATTCCCAGGTTCAGGCTCGTGGTGCGATGCTGCTGATCATCACTCACCCCGAGATGCCTTTGATGGGTTTGGTGTTTGGCTTTTTTTTTGCGGCTTCCTCTGCCATTTTCTGCAGAACATCACTCTCCTTCAGAGCAGTAGAGATCGCTGGAAGATTTGCACAAGACGAGGAGTTTAGCACAAAACTCCCAGGAAGGAACCTGTGCCGGAGGGTGAGGGAACTCAGCACCCCCCCACCGTACCCTATAAAACAGTATTAACATATCCCATTCCAACACATGGAGGCACCGTCGGGACACCTTGCATGCCTTAAATTCAGATTACCAGCAATCTCTGCCTTTCTCAGCTAATGCTTGGAGCTCAGTGAGCACTTGCTGAGCACACATTGTCATTTTAGACGTGAGACACAGGGTGCATTTTCAAGTTCCCACCTTAGCACACCAGCAGCTCTCAGGGCTGGGATGTTCTTGGGGATGGTGGCCGTGCAGCAGCTAAAAGCGGCTTCCCCACCACAACCCAGCCACTGCACCGCTGCCCGCTTATCTGTAGGGATGGACAGACTTGTGTCCTCACGCTGACGCTAACGTGGCTGAGCGCTTACCGTGGCCAATTGTTCCAAGATCAATCCTGATGACAGCTCCTGGGCCATCAGCTCCTCCTGACCATGCCAGCTAGCTACCAAGGAATAAAATGCACGAAATCCTTGACATCTTCAGATCCAATACAGCTGCTCACAGAGCTCCAAGGTGGCAGAGGGTTGAAGAAGTGTGTGGGCTTCAACAGACAGAGAGAGACGATGAGCTGGAGACAGCTCCCAAAGCGTATCTCAGGTTCTGCACTCATGCTACAGGGAAGCAAGCAGGGCTCCATGTATGTCCAGCAGAGTTCCAGGAGTCAAAACACAGCCTGAACACAAGAATTACTCCCCAAAAGTGAAAAGACTGAACACCCTAGAGCACTCTCATCAAGATGTGCCAGCTTCCTGCACCACCCTCCCCATGGCTGGTACTCAAGTGGGACATTAAGCCACAAGAACCAGAGCTGGTTTTCGTGCCTAATACCTGCTGTAGAGAAAGGGCTGGAGCTGCCTGATGAAACACATAGCCCACAGGGTCTCAGGGACACCCCAATTCCTGGCCCCAGGAGCGGCAGGAGAGCCAATGTGGCAGTGTCCACATGGTCTGTGGACATGGTTCCACTCATCTGCTGTAGCTAGGCGTCCCACTTGTCACTTGCACCGAAGGGAAACAACAGAAGCTGCTGCACCTCGCCGTGACAAGGACTCCTGCAGGGAAGGGCCCTGCTGTCACCTCACCTGCTTTTCTCCAGCAAAGTTTCCAGAAGTTATTCAAGGTTTGCTCTTATCTCCTGGAGAGAGCCAAGAAACAGCCTATATATAAATCCAGACCTAGAAAGAGAAAAAAACATAAGAATGAAAGGGCTGGATAATTAGTGTAATATAACCTAATCCCTGAGCGTTTCTGGCATGTGCCAACACAAATAATTTCACTAGTAACTTTGAGAGCCTGGGTAAGCCCTTGAGCCTCAGACACCAGGCACATGGTCCCAGCAGGCTGAAGCCAGTACTCTTGCTCAATGCCCAGGAAGGGCCAATGGAGACTTGCACATCACATCCAAAAGAGAAAAACCTCATCTGTTTAATTACATGGTACAGATAGAAATGGGGGTGAGGAGAAACCTAAGATGTGTAATAGTAAATTCTATGTTTGGAGATACCTGCCTAACTGCAACTCTTGGGATGAGTGGCTCTCGCTCCCCAAAGGTTCATGAAACTTGTGCAAACACCAAAAGAGGATTTGGGATCAGTTGGTGGAGAGCCCACTGGAAACTGTAATTATCTCAGTAAAGTCCCTGCTGGTTTCAGCAGGGTTGGAGTGAGGCTGAGAAGGGCTGTCACCCACCCAGAGAACAGGCTTCAACTCCAGCCCTGTCTGGCCAGACAGGCTCCACAAAGCTCACCTCCAAAGCTGACCACACTGCTGCCATCGCTGTGGTTGCCCATGCACCAGCCCTGCCTGAACTGGAGCTAGTGGCCACCATGGTGGTCCCACTCATCATCTCCCAGAAACCCCACACAGGAGGGTGGCTCTGGGACCTTCACCCCAGAGGGATCCCGCAGCACCAAGTAATTTATTTTTTCTCTTCATTTCTGTATAAAAGTGTCATGAGGTTTAATCTGCCATCACCTCCCTCCCTGTGATATACTGGGTGTCTCTTTGCTGAGCCCAGACAGGGAGATTTACACCTTATCTAGTGGGAGTGTAAGATTTATAGATAACTCCCGTTAAACACACCATGCCAGAAAAATGCTTTTGTACTACTAGTAACTTGATGAGTCATTATGCTGTAAGTTGACATCTAATTAAGCCTCCACAGGGATTGTCAGGTCCAGAACAGCTCTTCAGGGGCAGAAACGCCCACCTCAAAGCACCACGGTGCCACCTCAACCCAGCAGCTTATCCCCAGCCCCTTGCACTGCTGTAAATAAAAACAACTCTGCTCAGATAAATCTCCAGTACTGCTTTGGGAAAAGCTGCTGATATGACCTCTGCCAGACAAAGGGGCCGATTTCCAAATTCTGCTCTAAAACACAATGAAGACTTAGTTCTCAGAGACTTTTGGAAGGACACAGACCTGCTGGAACAGGTCCAGCGGAGGGCCACAAAGGTGATCAGAGGGCTGGACCACCTCTCCTAGGAAGACAGGCTGAGAGAGCTGGGGATGTTCAGCCTGGAGAAGGCTCCAGGGAGACATTACAGCAGCCTTCCTGTATCTGAAGGGAGCTACAGGAGAGCTGGAGAGGGACTCTGTCAGGCAGTGTAGTGATAGGCCAAGGAGTAATGTTTTTAAACTGAAAGAGGGGAGATTTAGATTAGATACAAAGAAATTCTTTCCTGTGAGGGTGGTGAGGCACTGGAACAGGTTTCCCAGAGAAGCTGTGGCTGCCCCATCCCTGAAGGGGTTCAAGGCCAGGCTGGATGGGGCTTGGAGCAACCTGCTCTAGTGGGAGGTGTCCCTGCCTATTGCAGGGGGGTTGGAACTCGGTGATCTTTAAGGTTCCTTCCAACTTTAACCGTTCTATGATTCCATCATTCTATGATTTACTAGACTGAGTCTGTGTCCCTGTTGATGTCAGATGCCAGGAAATGCTTCCCACAGCCCCTAGGGACTTGTCTGCGGGTTACAACCTGTGGATTTACTTTTCTAAACACATTTCTTGCCTCTAAATGGGCTGCATACATCAGCGTAGAACTGTAAATCCTGTTCTCCCTTGGTAGGCTGCTAAACGTGTATCTTCATATTTCCTCTTGACACTGCTATCTGGACACCTTCAATGGAAATGCACAATGTGGCTGAAACTCTGCTTTTCTTCTTGGTGCTTCTCTGCCATGCTGAGAAGGAAAGGAACACAGCATTGGCAAAAGTGAAAGGCTTTGAACATGTCAAGATGCACCTGGAACCAGCGGCCAATAACTCACTTTGCCAATGCACAAAGGACAATGGCTGCGTCCCTGGGCAGCAGGTGTTTCAACAAGAGCTGAACACCCGATCCCATTGCCAAGAGATTCAGAGCAAAATGGGCAATTCAACCCTCTCTGGAAGACTGGTCATGCCTCAAAGTTGAAATATCGGGGTGGGGGTGGAAGTCAGAACACAGAGCACAAAAGAGAGTTGGGTGAGACTATGGAGGACACGGTTATATGGCATCTGCGTGTAGACCATGCTCTGCCCTCCAGACCAAAATGGAGCCATGAGAGCTCAACAGACCCCAAGCACAGGAAGGAGAGGGACTGTGACTCCCTTCGGTGTACACTTTCACTGCTTGCAGAAGACATTATTAGGGATGGTGGATGTCACCCACCATTTTTACTACCAGTCATAATAAATATTGCCAATGCCTTTTGATTGGGAATGGGTTACAGACAGGAAGAAATTACTGTACATGGGCCATTCTGGAGGACAGAGGAGATACCTTAAAAACTCATGATCCTCTGTCTGATCTAAAACTCCCTGAACCCAACATAAACACTCCTGTTGCCTTTAACAGACTTACCCAGGCATGATGGAAACAGAGAGTATCTCTGCTTTATTGCCAAGACCTTCTTCAGCGTGATACATGCAGGTCTCGTCCCTTCTGCTCTGAGCCACTCCAGCTGGGAGAGCAACACAAACCACAGCAGCGGCTCTCCCTGTGATGTTCTGAGGAAAGCAGGGTTGCAGAGCAAAGAAACCCATGTTCGCTTTCTAGCAATGTTTGATTTCTTGGCATCCTCCACCCAGAGACCTTTCTTTGTGCTTCCCAGTAACACCACAATGAAGGCAAGCTGCCCCAGCACCTGCTGTTCACTGTTTCTCCTCACCAGGTCAATGGCCAATGCAGTCAGGTATATGGAGAAACAATAAAAGTGGTATATGAAACAAAATGTCCATCCAATGTCCTGGTTTCCAGCCCCCTTTGCCAATTTCTGCCCCATCAGCCTTGAATGTGAAGGTATATAAAGGCAGCACAAATCCTTGGTGTAGCCACGGCAAGACACGGACTGAGTTAGAAGAATGGGAAGACTGGCCAGGAAAGGTAAAGACACATTTGCAAAGAGAATAGATTGATACAAGCTTTGCTCGTACTTACTTTGGGATGTCTCTGCAAGGGTCAGTTCTGGTCAGAAGTCCAACTTTCTGCAAAGACTAATATAAATATACATATTTTCTACAGGTTACGCTTTCTGAATTACTTGTTTTGTTAATATTGTATAAAGCATTACAAAGATTATAAACAATTCCCTATTGGTTTTCAGAGAGGTAGGTAACACTTTCACCTCTTTATTTGATTTTAGCCTCCTCCGTAGCTTCAATCTGTTCCTCAACTAATTTTGGCTCCTGTGTATTTACTACTTTGACACCAATTGTAAGCCATTATGTGCTTTTTCAGCAGGTGTGGCATTGCTGCAGGCACATGTACTTGCAGGGAGTTTTCAAGGCTGAGCCTTCTGTTAGGGCTTTTAAATCCCCAGGCACTACCTGAGAGCTGTGCTTTGTTATTGCACAAATGCTAACAAGCTCGGGATCACAAATCCAACTTGGGAGTGGATCCATGGCTCTCGAGTGTGGCTCCCTGCCTCGGTGGCTAGGCCAGTGCCACACTGCTCTGACCAGGTTGCTGCAGGTGCCTTTTTCCTCTTCCTCCAGGGGCCAGCATGGCCAAGCTCTGCACTCTGAGCATCCTCCTGAGCCTTCTGGTCCTCGCTCACGCCACCAGGTCACCCGACTGCGGGGGCGTCCTCACCCCATCAGGACTGAGCTACTGTAAGTCCAAACCCTGTATGTTCCACACCGTCAGCAGGGAGGGGAGGCAGCAGCATTTTCCAGTCTGGTGATGAAATACCAAACTGTCACCAGAATTTTATGACATTAACCATTTTCACCATCCCCTTTCTATAGCCAGTAACAGCGGGGTTAGTAAGGGATGGAAGCGTGTCTCTTGGGTGGATTCCGTCTGTCCATCTTTGTGCATTGGACCACAAGCTCCAGTCTCATAAAATATCTACCCTATTTCACAGTTGCTGAAATTTCAAAGCCACATGCAGAGACAGTCCTCAGGCAGGACCTCATGGCCCCAACAGTTCCCAGCCTCTTCCGTGGCTCTACAAAGCCCAGCAGGTGAGTCCATGGCTCTGCCTTGCCCAGGCTTTGCCACTGTACCTCTGGTGCATGCTGGTGTTTAGCTGGAGCTCTTTGAATCTCATCACAAAAGGCATATTGCCAGCGAGGCCAAAAATCCTCCTGGAGACCGACACCATTATTCTCCAGAGTGGTGTAGAAACAAGCTCCTGGCTCCTGCTTTGGCGTCTAAAGGCAGCAGCCCCAGTGCCACTCTCAGAACACTGATTTATCCATGCAGATCTCATGGACTTCTGAGGTTTGCCCACTGTAAGGGCAGCCAGGGGTTGCACATCAGTCTGTATTGGTCTCCTGACACCTTCATTTCTGCTCCAGCAGGAACCAAATTAACTCGGTCACGGTTGCCGAGCTCACTCTGACGCTCATCCCTGACACCGGGCTGCGGCTGAGCATCGATGTGGACCTTGGCATCACATCTGCCCCGTGAGTGCTAGGCATGGGGGCTAGAAGGAGCCTAAACATTAGGCTGGAGAGATGGGGACACATTCAGCACCTACCATCTGCTTGTGGGACTTAGCGGGGCAGGGCAAGTGGGACGGGAAGCAGCCCCCACACTCCAGCCTCTACTTCTCCTTCCCCGGCACAGCTCAACCACCAAGGTGATGAGATTGTCCATCTTGTCAGACCTCCATGTGGAGATGAACCCTGAAGGAAACCTGGAGATGGTGGCCTCTGCCTGCAAAACCAGCATGGAGGAGACGCAGAGCACTGAGGAGATGGGAAGGTCAACCCCACAGTTTTCCTTGTTTTGGGATCTGGGTAACAAGGGAAAAGACAGAACTGAGGCACGAGCATTTCTAGACAGGAAAGTGATATGACTAAGATTTGCTTACTAAAATCTTACAAAGGTTAACACAAAAACTTTGTCTTCATGGGAGGAACTTTCTTCTGCTTGCAGGGTTGCTTTCCCCCGTTTTAGGAAAGTTTCACTCTCTCATAAGGCAGCAGATCTTTTAAAGTAATGTAGCAGAAACTTTTTTTAATGCAAGGTCATTGGCAATCCTTTGGCGCTTTAGGATTCTGAATTGTAATCATAGCTTGTCACCTAACTTCTTCCTTCCTGCTGTTTTCTTCCAGCAAGTCCTCTAGTTCCAACATGGACAAGGAGATTAACGTCGATAAGGTAAGATGAAGTTTGTAAAGGCATGAGAGAAGACAAAGTTGTACAAGTGTGTAAGAATTAGAGCACTTTAAGTAAGCCTGGTGCTTTGCCAGGTCTCCTCCACAGTCCCACACATGGGTCACCAAATGCTGCCATCCCCTATCTCCTGGCTGCCACATGGCTGGCTCATGGGGACACCTACATCAAAGGTGTTCAGGGGACACTGGCAGAACCCCGTGTTGATCTACCACCTCTCTTTTTGCTCTTTATTCCATAGATTTGCTTGGAAGTCACCAAATTGCTGCTTTTGCCAAATGAACGGCTGATGTCTCTGACAGGTGAGCATTTGCTTTCAGTCTCTCTGTGGATTAAAGGCTTCAGGGCTCATTTTGGAGCAGGTCAAGAGATGGGATGGGATCCCACTCTGCAGCAGAAATCCAGCAGCAGCAGCTCCACCACCATCACCTCCCCAGGGACACGTTCCCTCCACCTGGCTTTCCTTCCCTGTCTCTTTACTCAGGAAACCTGGATGCTTCCCAGCCCCAACCTGCTGTCACCATTCCCCTCCTCTTTCTGAGTGTCCATCTGCTTCATTTGCAGCTCAGTTCCCCATCACACCAAGCTGCCAGGTCCAGTACCTGCCCCTGGCTGCACCTATGTTCTCTGAGCAGGGAATCTCCATATCCTTGCAAGTAAGTCCTTGCTTTCCAGCACTCGCAGCCCAGCTCCAGGTTTTGGGAGAGTTAGTGCTACATGCCCTGAAACACCTAAAACTCTTTTTCTCCTTGCTCATGTCCTTGCAGACAATTTTCCAGGTGGTGGGAATGGCGATCCCCCTGCCAGTCAGCCCTGTGCCATTCAGCATGCCTGAACCAGTGAGCTCCAGCCCTTCCCACCTCACCCTGGCTTTCTCTGAGCACTTCTACAGCAGCCTCTTCTTCGCCCTGGAGATGGCTGGAGCTTTCAACATGACCATCCCAGTGAGTAGAACAAGTGAGGAGTAGAAAATTAGCATTTGGAGGCACAGCCCTGCCCCATGAATGGCTTAGAGGAGCTGAGTTCCCTGCAAAGAAATGAAAGGGTGTCTCTGAGTGTCCATGGGAGTTGCATCCCCTCACCCCTGAGCTTCCAAAAACATCACTGGTCTGATGGTGCATGAAAATTTTGTCATGAAGAGTAACCAGAATGCTGCTGCTCCTGCAAGTACCCACGTGTGGCACAGTGCTCACCACAGGGTCTGCACAGCCTTGCTGGACATGAGCCCCAGGGCAGCACCCCAAGCAGCCAACAGCTGGATCACAAGCTGTGCTTTATCTTTCAGACCCCGTTGACCACCGCCACCCTGACCCAGAAGATTACTCAGGTTCGTGGCTGTTGCCCTCACTCTGAGAGGTGTGGCCCCAGCTTGGGCAATGCCTCCTGGTCACCTGCCCACCACCCCAGGGGTGCAGGGGACACCTGCCATGCCTAGAAATATCCCCTCCTCCCTCTGCAGATGGGATCCCTCTTCCAAGAGGACCTACCGGTGATGTTGCAAGCCGTGTTCAGGAGCTCACCTCGGGTGGTGCTGGAGGAAGGCAAGGCAACCCTGAAGCTCTTCCTCACTGTCCATGTTGGGGCAGAAACGCCAGCTTTCCAGAGCTTCCTGAGTATGAATGTGGTGAGTGTGCTCTGCCAGCCTGCCTGAGCTTCACACGGGCAATTCCTTCTGCTCCAAGACCTGGCCCAGCTGCAACCATTGCATGGGGCACATTTAGCCTTCATCTGCCACATCCCTTGTGGTCCCAACCAGTATTTGCCTCCATTGTATAGCACAGGGAGCGAGGACATCATGCGTGGCAGCACACAGATGCGTTCATCACATGGCACTATTCAAAGCTGAAGCAGGACCGTTTGCTCACTCTGATCCTGCCCTCTCTTTTCCCTTCACAGGACATGACTGCAGGACTCCTCCTTAACGTTGCGGACACAAGGATGATGATCTCTGCGACAGGGATAGAGTAATGAACCCAGCTATGCTCCAAGTCCTCAAAGGGGACACATCCCTGTCATAGCAGGGAAAGGAGAGGCAGAATGATGTGGGGAATTTCTTAGCTTTTATGGTTTGGGCAGAAGTTACTGCAGGGGTAGCTTTGTCCCAAAGGAAAGGGTGAGATCCCAGTAACGTGGTTAGAGAGACAAGTGGAAGTTAAGTTGCACCCTTCCACCTCTCCTGTTCAGCACAGGCATAGGTGGGTGACTGACACAAGCCAACACCAACTGTCTCTGCCTGTTCCTGTCACAACACCAGCACCGCTGACGTGGAACACACATGCTCAACAGTCCCATCTGCAAACACAGCCTGCAGCTGGGGGGGTCCAGCCTGCCGGGCCAAGGCATCACCTGCTGCTGCCCATGGATGCAGACCCCAGCTCTGCAGCACCCTGCACCCCAGTGTAACCCACCTGCTTCAGCAGAGCACCCACAAAAGCTGTTCAGTCACAGTCCTGGGGACCAAAACTTCCTCAATCCCTCAGTGCTGCACCCAGGGTGGGGAAAGTCAGGCTCCAGCTGCCTGCTCAGGTGTGCTCGGACACTAAATTCACTGTGGGCTTAGTGCTAGTCTCAGCCATGGTGTTTGGGGGAATGCGAAATTCACCAACTGGTACAATTTATTACAAGCAGATCCTGTGCTGCATTTTGTTTTCCAGGGAGACTGACCTCAGCCTGGCTACCTCTGACGTGGGACCTGTGCCAGTAGGTGTCCCCAGCCACGCACCTACCCAAGTGACCAAGTTCAGCCATGTCCCCTCCCCACCACGCTGCTGTGACAGCCCCTGCCTCAGCACCATCCTCTAACAGCCTGGTCACCCTCACCTGCACCAGCCAGCTTAGATCACCCTAAATGATCCTGGGCAGTGATTATCATAGGATGTTTCAGGTTGGAAGAGACTTTAAAGATCATCAAGCTCCAACTCGACTGCCCACTAGACCAGGTTGCTTAAAGCCCCATCCAGCCTTGCCTCAGGCTCAAAGCCCATCCATCCATTCCTCCAGGGATGGGACATTCACAGGTTCTCTAGGCAGCCTGGGCCAGTGCCTCATCACGCTCACAGCAAATAATTTCTTCCAGATATCCAATCCAAATCTTCCCTCTTTCAGTTTAAAACCATTACCCCACATCCTATCACTACACTCCCTCACAAAAAGTCCCTCCCCATCTCTCCTGTAGCCCCCTTTAGGTACTGGAAGGTCTCCCCAGAGCCTTCTCTTCTCCAGGCTGAACAAACCCAACCCTCACACCCTGTCTTCATAAGAGAGGTGTTCAATGAGAAGTTCAGAGGGAAAAATATCGCCTCTGGGTGCTCACTGCACCCTGCAGAATGGAGAGGCAGGTCCACGCGGAATTGAGAGGCACACTGAGGATCAGGATCCCTCTCTTGCTGGTCCTTGCCCCTCTCCTCTTGCTTTTGAGTCATGCCATGAGTGAGCTGACCGTGGCTTTCCCTTTGACAGGCTGCCTTACTGGAGGAGTTATTCTTGCCCACAATCCGTGAGAAGGTGCCAGCTCAGATAAATGGTGAGGATCTGGGAGTTCTGCAGCGGTGCTGCCACACAGGACGCATGGTGAGGACAGAGGCAGCACCCAGCCGGCAACTTTCTCTCTTTTCTTTCCTAGTGGTCCTGGGTGAAGGTGTATTCCTGCCCCACATCTCCAGCTTTACCTACACTGACGTCACCGTCGTGATTCACAAGGTAAGAAATAAGATATTTAAATTGCTCCCTGCTATGTTTGGTTTAAAGGGAACCTGGGAGCAATGCTTACCTCCAGAACAAATCAGAGCCTGCTCCTCCAGCCCTGTTAACCCACAGAAACAAGTTTCATTGATTTAAATAGGCATCGTTCCTCTCTGACCCCACTGGCATGAGCAATAGCTGTGCTGGAGGGGCTGTTGGCCTGTGGGGAGCCCCACACAGGCTAATGAGAGCCACATGGGGACCTTGCTCATCCCTCCTTCCTCCCCTTCCTTAGGACTACGTCTTGGTCCCCTGCAACCTCAAGCTACAGGTGAGGCCTGGAGAGCAGATCACCATGAGCTGAAGTCTAGCATCCAGAGCAAAACAGTGGCAAAATTATTCTGTCGACTCTTAAATCATACTTTGTGTTTTGTCACTGCTTGAAACGTTGAAAATCTTCTTTCTTGCCTTATTAAACCGGTACTTTCTCAGATTTAGGAAAACGAAGGCATTGCTCTAGCAGCTCTCTCTTCCAGTCCTGCTCTTGATATTTTTGTTGCACAAAGAGGATGGATTGTTACCACGTTCCATACTTCAATTAAACATTTCTCTTTCACACTGCATTTTCTGGTGTGACTATTGACTTCCTCCCAGTCCCCCCTCAACATTTTGTACCTAAAGACAGTTAAATTTTGTCTTGCTAAGAACTGGTACCAGTACTGATGTCCAGACTGTACATTTAATTAAGGGAGCATGAAAATTCCATTAATTTATAAGGATGCAGAGCAGCCCCATGCCTCCCTGCTGCAGAACGACATGGCCCCTACCAACAAGAGATCTTTCATCTGCTTTTCCTCTGTTTCTCGTGTTACTATGGGAACATTCCAGCTGGTGGTTTTCTCTGGGTCAGAAAGAAGGAGGGTGGAAAAAAAAAAAAAGAAAAAAAAAGAAGAAAATCCAGTCTGCACAATAGTTTCTAATTTTAGACTTGAAGGCAGCTATATTTTCAAGACTATACTTCTGACAAAGCTCATCACGGAGAAAGTGCTGAATGAGAGGTGACTGCACAGGTACAGACAGTGCTGTCTGGTGGCTTGACATGTGCCCACCACATCTGCCAATATTGGAATGCTCTTTCCCATTGACCAAACACATCTCTGCACTCAAGAGGTTGTTCAGTGAACTAAAGCGGGGAGTAGGGGGGTGTGTAAAAACCCCACAACAGACTTGAGGGTTCAAAACAGAAGGGTGGGCGGGTAATGGAGATCTTAAACCACCCAAGATTCTCCATCACTGGGTGCTGTTGGCAGCTGCCTCCAGACAGGGCAAGAGCACGGCTTGCCGATGCCTGGGAGGAGCACCCTCACCACTGACTGCTCTGGTCCGGTGTAAACTCTGCAACGGTGATTCCCAAGAAACTGTATTAATTGCATATACATCTGCTTTCACTTGCAACCACTATGCTCATCATCTCTAGCCCCTGGAGCTGCTGAAAAGCACTTCAAAACCTCATATTTCAGAGACTCAGAAATAAGAAAGCAAACAAAACAAGTCAAGTTGATTTATTATAAGGAGTAAAAAACCCTGAAGGTTTGTATACCCAGCTTGGGGACCTGACTAATGATTTTAATGCCCAAAGTTGGCAATAGTGGGAACTGCTCCTAATAAAAGTTTCCTGGTAGAGTTGCAACCATGATTCTTTGACTAATATATCTTAAAGCCAGTTTCCCAAAAGGAATAAGCTAAAGTAGTAAAAAAGATTAATTTATTTGCCAGTGGATATTCTGGCTTTAGGCTCTACTGCATGGTTCAGCATCTCCAGCATAGGATTGGGATCACGGGAGTTGCACATCCTGACTCCCAGCCCCACACGTCCTACCTGAGACCAGCCACAGGCTCAGGGACAGAACTGCCTTGTGCTGGAGAACTGGGTTTTCTGACACTCCCTCCGCTCACCCGATTTACTGAGCCCCCAGAGCACAGCTACATCCCCAGGAGATGGCCAGTCTTGTCCCCAGCAGCCACTTTGGGGTTACCTGGGAAAAGAAATGCTGAAAAAAAGCATTTTTATTAGTGTTTTTAGCTTTTTTGGCATAAACCAAATCCATCATTTTCCTGGGCAGTATCCCAGGGTCCCACAGGACACATGGCTTCCCTTGCTGGAGCAGGACATAGCAGCCAGATGGTTCAAATGCTGGAGAAACAGAGTCTGAGTCCCTTTTCCAGCCCCCATGGAGCAGCAGAGGGATGAAGCTTTACCAGGACATTCCTGGAACAAGGGCTGGAGAGCCCAAAGTCTGGTGCACCGCAGGGACAGAACCGGCAGCCCATTGAACCCCACTCCCACTGCTCACCCATAAAAAGATTTTCCAGCATGTTGAGGTGCCAGTACACTGGAAAATGACAGTTTGGTGGTTTGACCCAGAGCCGGTGAATTCTGACATGCAGTTTCCTGCTTTGGATTTGTTCCTGAACCCACCAGCAATTCAAATCACTAAATTTACATGTTGCAGAAGTAACGAGCTACATTGAGGAGATGCTGCACTTTTCCTTTTGAAAAAGTTCTTCTGCTCCTTTCTGCTCAGCCCTGTGTGATAAACAACACGTTAAAGCTCAGGAGGAAAAGCTGTTTCCAGACACACAAGATGTTTTTTCCACTTTTCTGTGATCCCAAGCCCATGCAGTCCCTGTCATAGAATTGTCTGGGCCAGAAGGGACCTCCAAAGGTCCCACCTCCCCACAGTCGCAGAGACACCCCCAACCAGCCCAGGTTGCCCAGACGCCCATTGAGCCTCACCTTGAACATCTCCAGGGAAGGGGCCTCAACCACCTCCCTGGGCAACCTGCTCCAGTGTTCCACCACCCTCAGAACTTGTTACTAATATCCAATCTAAATCTGCTCTTCTCCAACTTAAAGCCATTGCCCCTCATCCTGTCACTGCAGCCTTTGTAAACAGACTCTCCCCAGCCTTCCTGTAGCCCCCTTCAGGTACTGGAAGGCTGCTTGAAGGTGTCCTCGGAGCCTCCTCTTCTCCAGGCTGAACAACCCCAGCTCCCTCAGCCTGTCCTCGGACAAGAGATGCTCCAACCCCCTGGGCATTTTTGTGGCCCTCCTCTGAACCTGCTCCATCAGGTCCCAGCTCCATAAGACAGTAAATTCTCCAGTTACACTCTTCCCGCTGTCTTTTCCTTCTCAGGTCAAACAGACCCCTGGGACGGTGACGGATGACAGATTACTCCATGGTGTGCCAGCAAAATTAGTCCCCTCCCCCAGCAAAGCAGAAAGCACACAGAAATACTGGCCAAAAGCATGTGCGACAAAAGCTGCTAAACTTTACGTACTGTACAAAAGATGTTTGCTCAGGAAAGAGAACAAAACCTCGTACAAACAGAACCCGTTATGCCAACCTGTGGGCAGAAAGGGTCAATGGAGAAGCCAAGACCCATCAATCTGGTAACCCTGAGATGGCACAAAGCAGCTGCCAGCACACGTCCATGGTGTTGCTCATCCTGCTCACTGGGACATGGGACCCCCCTCAAAACTCCACAGAGCAACAGTGGGGTTTGAAGCTCCCTCCTCCTGAGCATGGCTCAACGGTCCATGGTGTTGGCTCGTGTTCACACCTCGCTTTGCAGAAACTCATCACCCACAAGGTTTGGCTAGGGCTGCCCATAGTGGGGAGTCCTGTCCCCACACAGGAGCATAATTTCTGACTGGGGACAGGGCAAGGCCTGTGTTACCAGCAGTTGAACAGCCTTTGGAGAGCACAGTCCCGCCAGCACCATCAGCCTGCATGGGGCTGGGAACCAAAGGACACTTTCAGACTCGTGGAAACACCATCTTCAGTGTTACCGTGTACTTCAACCCACGCAAAACCTTCCTGCTGTAATATAAGAGATGGCAGCCCACAGGATGACAGTCCACAACACCATTCGGCACAGCATGGATAGAGATAGAAACAGTTTAACAGGTAGAGCAAAAGCCACACATAAGGAAAGCAAACCAGGGAATTAATACCCTGCTTCCCACCATCAAGCAGGTTCTCAGCCATCCTCATGACAGACGAGCTCCACCACATGTAACAGTTACCCAGGAAGACAAAGGTCATCACCCTAAATGTCCCCCTCCCCTTCCTTCTTCTCCCCCCAGCTTTATATAATGAGCATGACATTATATGGCATGGGATATCCCCTTGGTCAGTTGGGCTCAGCTGTCCTGGCTGTGTCCCCTCTCAACTCCTTGCGTCCCCCAGCCTGCTCACTCCTGGGGCGGTGTGAGGTGCAGAAAAGGCCTTAAGAGCTTACCAACAACCAAAACCATTAGTGAGCTATTAACAGTATTTTTCATCCCAAACCACAGTACTACACCAGTTGCTGGCAAGGAAGTTAACTCCATCCCAGCTGAAATCTCAACACTGGGACATACTGAGACCACCAGTCTCAGCAGGCACGGTCTATTACAGGCAGATGGGTATGCTCCAATGTTATCATACTTCTCAATTATCTGGTAATGAGATTTTTCCCCAGATGCCATAGGAAATGCTTTGTGATCCTTGGAAATTTGATTTCATTCTAGTTTCTGCTTGTAGACTAGCATTTGGTCGGTAGGTTACCCAAGCCAAGAGTGGCCACTGAATATCCAAGTTATTTTTTTCCTTCAGGAAATTTAAGTGGAAAAAGTTTTCAAACCAAAACCCAAGATATCAGCTGTCACAAAGGAACCAGATCCCACAGCAGGAGGCAAGACAGATGTTTTCCCTGAGAAGCACCAGAAACCAGAACCTTGTGCCAAGCACTAATGATGCAGGAATGTTTATTAAAAGAGTTAAATGGCAAATGTGTCCTGAGCTCCTGCTCAGCACTTCATACCCTTGTGAATGTGGATGGTGACATTTCCTTAGAAAGACACATGCAACAAGTGCACTTTTCCATTATATCAAGAACAATTTTCCCTCAGAAGAAATTTAACAATTCCAGTGCAGCATTGCATGCAACTGCTCTAACTGTGACCCCCAAAATCATGCTAATTTCTCTAAATAAATATTTGTACACAGAGCTGCCTATCAGGTGTTGGCTTATGCAGGTATCTCAGTACTCACACGAGCCAATTAACTTTAAAGTGTCTTAAATGTTATCAAGAATCTTGAATCAAGTTTAGAAAAGAAAAGTAGATAATGCCGGTCTTGGTGTGTTGTCCTCGTTGGTCTTTCTTGCTCCTTCTCTGCCCAGAAAGACCTCTCCATGCCTTTTGCTCCCCAGCTCACACAAGAATCACCAGCAGACCCTGAAGAAGTGCAAGGAGTGACACGTCAACTTTATTTCCCAACTTTGAGGGATGTTGGGTCACTACAGCTTGTCAGCAACACACAGCGAACACAAAACCCTCTTGCAAAAAAACTGATTTTAGATTATATTAAAGAGGGCACGGTACCCTTTGGGATGTGCGGGAGAATATCCCAGCCCCTCTGGGACATCTCCAGGATGCACAGGGCTGGAATTTGGTGCAATTCAAGCCACTTTGAATGGTGCCACTCAAAAGAGCTTTGCCAGACCCACTGATCCCACATCAGAGCTGCTCTGGCAGAGCTCTGCAGGAAGGAAGAGCAGCCTGGGGCGGGGTAACCAGGAACATTGCTCACTGCATACCTGGTCCGATAATGCTCACGGGCACGAAGAACTCAGGCAGCATTTTCTGACCTGAAGGTCAGAGGCAGCAATACTTTCTGGCCTTTCAAGGTTTAAAATCTATGGTTCTTGCACTCTAAACCACCACCGGCAGGGTTCTGTCACTGGAGACAGTTGCTAGAAACAGCCCCAGTGATCTGTCCTGCAGGAGAAAATAGCCTTTCTGAACACTTACCTTTAATATCTGAACATTCACCTTTATTAAGGGAATGCCCAGCACGTTTGGCAGAGGGATCCCGATGCCCAGAGCACCTGCAGGGGACAAACAGGTCCTTACACACCGCTGGAGGGGTGAGCCCAGCTCCGACCCCACAACAAAGCTGCTCCTGGGGTGGGAGGTATGGATGCACCACCACTGTGCACGATGCTTTCCTTACTGCCACTATCTGCTGCCAGGGCACTTAGGACTGAAGCTGGGGTGGATGGTGTAAAAATAGGGTTGGGATATTTTAACTACAGCCTCAGAATGGGGACTGCAGACCTTTAATCGCTCCAACTCTCCTGCTACAGCTTTCAATCATGCACACAAACCACAGAATGACAGGGGTTGGAAGGGACTTCTGGAGATCACCTAGTCTGGCCCCCTGACAGAGCTGGGTCACCCAGAGCAGGCTGGACAGAAACACGTCCAGGTGGGTTTTGAATGTCTCCAGAGACAGAGACTCCACCATCTCTCTGTGCAGCCTGTTCCAGTGCTCTGCCACCCTCAAAGTAAGGAAGTTCCTCCACATGTTTAGATGGAACTCCCTATGTTCGAGTTTGTGCCTGTTACCTCTTGTCCTGTCACTGGGCACAAGTGAAAAAAAGAATGTCCCCGTCCCCTTGACTCCCCTCTCCCCTCCTCAGCCAAAGCACTGCCAATGTCACAGTTATCCCAGTCACCTTACCGTTGATAATGGGAAGGAAGTTTTCCGTCAGCAGACTGCTGCAGTGTGGCTTCAGGTTGGAGATCTGAACCAGAGAAGGAACATGCATGTGAGTGGGACTGCCGGGCACACGCCAGCAGCAAGCACAGCCCAGCCCCACAGCTGGAATACAGCCAGTCCTGGGGACTGGAAATCACTTCCCACTAACACAGCAAAAGAACAAATAGTTCCTCTTTTCTTTAAAGCAAATCTACTTTTCTTTCTCAATTTGTATTTGGTGCTTCCTTTGGGAAACCTTCTACCAGGTAAAACTCCTGTGGGAGCTCTGTGTAAGCTTTGCCAAAGCAGGGGTGAACAAACAAAGCAGACTTCAGGCTTTACATTTGCATTATTAGAAAAAGCAGAAGGGGGGGAAAAAAAAGAAAAAAAAAAAGTGGCAAAAGAAGAATTGCTATGACCTACAAAGTAGAGCAGCTAACAACTAAGGCCATCAGGAGATGTAATTCATCACAGCCAGGACACGTTACAACATCACACCGTGACTGCGTGTCTCCCCCCCTCCCCAGAGCCACCGGGCACTGAGCTCGGCTGCTCCACGTGCCTCATACCACCTGGACCGGTACCAGAGACTTACACTGCTGATGCCAACGTCAGAAGACTCCAAGGAGAGGGAAGTGCTGCGGGGAAAAGGAAGAAAACAGCATGTCAGACACCAAGAGCCCACAGATCCCTGGCATGAGACCCCTGACACCACCCAGAGCAGCGTTAGTTGGCCCATGGTCAAGGGATCCCCGTGAGGCACCACCAAGGGGTTCATAAAGGTATCACTTTATTGTAACACAAAAATCAGGCACAACCACACTTGCAAGAGAAAAAAGAAAATAGGAAAATAAAAGCTTAACCTAATTCTTGCTTTTAAATGAAGAGCACTGCAAGAGGGTGCCCACTAGCTCCTGCTTTTCCCTCCCTCCCCCCTGTCCAGGTAGTTGCCCACCTTAGGAAAGGTGTCAGCTCCTGTTTAGCTGACAGCAGAGCTTCTAGAAAAAGCATCCAGTCTGGATTTAAAGATCATGAGCTCTGGAGGATTTGCTACAGCTCCTAATCTATCATTGCAATCATCTGACTATTGCCATAGCTAAAACATATGCTTTATTTCCACTTTGAATTTCTCTTTTCTACTTCTATTGAATCTTGTTATATCTTTGTCTATTGAATTAAAAGCCTTTTGATGCATTTCTGTTCTCTGTATCGCTGCATACAAGCTATGCCAATGTTACTTCTAAATCTAGCTCTTTGACAAGCTAAATGGCTTGAAATCCTCAAACCTCACACTGTAAGAAACGCTTTCCAGTCTTTAATCATACCTTGACTGGCATTAATGACAGTACTTCCCTTTACTCCTTTATCATTCATGTCCAATATCAGACATTTCAAACTACTGCCCAGGATGAAAGTCAAGCTGACAATCTTACAATTACTCAGATTAACTAATTTCTCCTTGTTATAAAACTGACACAGACTTTTCCTCTGGTCTGCTAAAACTTTCCAGCTGCTCTAATGTTTCCTGAAAGTCAGTGATAATGGCCCATCTCATGCCACCAGCCAAGTATGAAATTCTCAGAGTCAGGAAACAAAACATCGATTTCACAGACACTGAAAAACATTTCAAGTTAGTGGCTCCAGAGCTAACACTGCCAATGCAGAGAATGTCACCAGCCTGTAGGAGGGCAGCACTGCCCAGCTTGTCACAGCCCTGTTTGTGCAATGTTCCTGTCTCCTCTGCTGTAGATCTGGCAGCTCCAGCAGCGCTGTGTCACCAAGAGACATGCTGTTACAGCACTTGGAGCATCCTTGATGAGTTGCAGCCCTTATCATAGTATGTCTTGGTTGGAAGAGACCTTTAAGATCATCAAATCCAACTGTTAACCCAACACTGCCAAGTTACAACTAAACCATGTCCCTAGTACCATGTCTACCTGTCCTTTAAACACCTCCAGGGGTGGCAACTCCACCACTTCTCTGAGTAACCTGTTCCAAGGCTTGACAACCCTTTTGGCAAAGAAGTGTTTCCTAATATCCAATCTAAACCTCCCTTGGTGCAACGTGAGGCTGTTTCCTCTTGTCCCATCATCTGTTACTTGGGAGAAGACACCAGCCCCCACCTCTCTACACCCTTCTTTCAGGTAGCTGCAGAGAGTGATAAGGTCTCCCCCTCAGCCTCCTTTTTT
Organism: Thinocorus orbignyianus; assembly: GCA_013400375.1. Lineage (NCBI taxonomy): Eukaryota > Metazoa > Chordata > Aves > Ciconiiformes > Thinocoridae > Thinocorus > Thinocorus orbignyianus. The sequence continues at coordinate 118,782 of VXBW01006156.1, read as the reverse complement.
CCATGCTGAGCACCCCCAGCTCCATCAGCTGCTCCTCATAAGACTTGTGCTCCAGACCCCTCACCAGCTTCATTGCCCTTCCTGCTGTCTTGTTCTTCTGGCCAGAAAACTGAAACTGTACCCTGAGCTCTGGGAAAAGTGGATCTTCCCAGCACAGCTGAACACCCTGGGCTGTCTCAGAGGAACAAGAGCCTGGGGTGCTGCAGCAGGCTTTGCTTCGAGCCCCTCAGTGCAGCCCCTGTGGGGACAGCCTACCTGCCCAAGGACAACCCCAGCACCAGTTTGCCTCCAGCAATCGACACGAGGGCGTTTAGACCAAGGTCCTGCAAGTAGACAGGGAGAAGATCAGTCCCTGGAGATGATCCCATTCCAGCTGCCAGTCACTCAGCCGGCTGCACACTTCACCAGTTTGAGGTCTTTACGTCCACACTTACCGCCTTCAGCAGCAGGATATTGAGGATGGATCCATCTAAACGCTCAAAGAACAGCTGAATCATGACCGAAAGCTCAACAGTGGCTTTGTTTTCTTCCAAGAGGATTAGTGGTTTCCCAGACAACGTTAGCCTAATGACCAGAGGACTGGTCCCACGGCAGCTGGAGCACTGTGGGAACCAGGGACACATAGAGGTGGTTACCCATAGCCCACCCACTGGCCAGGCAAGAGACCAGCAGTCCTATGGTGGACTCTCCCATCCCCATAACTCTGTAGGACTTCCCCTGAGGTCACACGGACCTTGGACAAGCCAAATTTACAGAGCAAATAGTTCCAGCAGCATAGGTCAGCACTCCATGCTGTGGGCAGCAAGGGGCTGAGGAAGCAAAGGTGGTCACTAAGGGGGCTGTGGCCATAAGAGGGTGCCTACAGTGCCCAGGAAACAGGCAATGGTAGACATCTAGTAGCTCTTCCTGTCATTATGGCTGTGAGCTGCCAGAGAATACGTCCCCTGCTTAGGGAGCAGTAGAAGGTTGGCTACAGCTGATGGCCCACAGGAGAGCAGGCACCATACAGAGGCTGCCAAAGGCTGACCACAAACCTGTGGTCCCTTCACCTGCTTCCCATCAGCTGTTTGGGCAGCAGGGCAGTCTTGAGCTATGCTGGCACAGCCAAGAGGAGGGGAGCAGAAAACTGGAGACCTTTGGCAGCAACATGCCAGCACATCCAGGCACATCACTTGGATGGCCTCAAACTTGGCGAGGTTTACACAAACCCTCACTTCAGCAAAAGTTACTCACCCCAGCAGGAGCAAGGGTTGAGACGGCTTCTTGCAGACGGCCAGCACCAGAGAACTGTTGGAACAAAAGCACAAGCAACCTCGGTGAGCACTCCAGCTGATTTCAGCAACACCTGTCCTGCCGGGGCCACACTTCTCCCACTTGTGTCCTTCTTCTCAGCCAGCTTTTTCCCACTCCTGGGGCTAGTCCCCAAGCCCTCATTCACTCACTGTCCCCAACCAAGCCCTGGGCAGCTCAGTCACACACAGACCTACATTATGGCAGCACCCTGAGCTCTTCCCCATCTCCATTGCTCCCCAGCTGCCTGGGCAATTCCCGGTCAGTTATTAAGGTGAGAGCAACCAACAGTGGAAGGAGATGTAACAGAGAGGCTTTCAACATTTGCCAGTGTGTAGACCCGTAATGTTTCCCAGTGGAAGTACAGATAGGAAGTACAGAAGATGCATATGCCTAGAGAAGTGCGTTGCATAAACGAAGTTTCTTTTCTCAGTGACATTTTGCAGACTCTTTAAAACAGATTACAGACCTCCAAGAGCCCACAGCATAACCAGTACACAATCAGCTTCAACAGGTATCCCTGCGGGTGGCCATACAGAAACTAGAAGGGCTGATCATAGTACACACCATTGCGGTTTTCTAAAAAGATCAGTAATGAGGCAGCGCTGGGGCTTGGGCATCTGCAACTGAGAAATGCACACGCAGACCCCCGGCCTGCTTCCCGAGCTGAGGTAAGGTCACGTTGTCAGGTGTCCCTCGCCACCTCTCCTGGCATGAGATACAAGTGGTAGTACACTCACAACTTCTGGCGAGCAGGGGAAGGTCTGTGGCGGTATCTGGATGAGGAGGGACAAGACTGCATTGAGAAAGCTCTGGCGCAGCCCCAAGACCAGAAGCTTGTCCAGCAGCGGAGGCAAAGCAGATGCAGATGAGTCATGGGGGATGATGCTGCCTCCCACCTGCTTCACTGCACCCTGCAAAGAGAGGTGACACGGACAGTAAACTGATCCTTCAAAACCACAAGACATGCTGACATGCCCAGGTCCTCAAGACTGAGAGTGCGGGGTCTGTGCCAGCTGAAACAGTGCATCTTAGGGAAGACATTGGACTTGGAGCAATTCCCTTTATATTCAATAGATGAAAGGAGCTGATAAGGGTCAGAGGAAATAACTGACGCTTTCTCAGTAACATGCTTTGTCCAAATCACAACTCACTGCCTCAGCTCATCCTTAAGACTCCACTCCAAGAACAAAAGAGCAGTGAAGGTGCTGCCAGCCCAGCGGTCCCAGCCCTGCCTTCCCTCCCACCAGCACCCAACTCCTCATTTTTCTATGTTGTTTTTGTTAGGTTTTTTTCCCCACTGAGGCAGGAGTTAAAAATACCTGCATTAGATTGGTTTAGCGTTCACCCACTGTAGAGGCTGAATAGGGAAGGTAAAAAGCAGTAACACCCACTCTGTAGAGAGGAGGGAGAGAATGAAAACCGTTTGTCCCAACAGTTACAAAGAGCAGACACGCAGTCTTGGGCAGTCTCAGGATAAGTTTGTAAACAGAGGAAAAGAAGAATAGTACACACACTCACTTAATGGGAAGCTGGATAAGGAGCTAAATATTTAGCTAGCATTTCCAGAACAAGCCCAGCTCTTCCATGTGGTTGCACTAGAAGAAGACAACTGTTCCCATGGGATGAGGTGAACAGTCTGGAAGGCACCACGCCACAGTCACTCTCACAGGGTCTCATTACTCAGCATTAACTTACATCTAAATCCAACCCAAGGAACAAGCCAGAGGTAAACGGGAGGCTGGCCAGCTGGTAGTGAATCGTTCCTGCTGTTCCAACCGGGATCACCGCTTCACAAAGGAAAAAAAAGTCATTACAGCATCAGGAAATAAGCAGCAACACAAACTCCTCCCTTGACCCTGCAGGCCCCCAGCCAGACCTCACACCCACAAACCAGGTCCCGAGCATTCACTTCACTTCTGTGGGATGCTCACTGCTACTCAAAATGGCCAAAACATCCCCAAAAGTTAGCCTTGTGGGACCTGCCTTTAGAATATAGCCCCAAAAGAGCATCATATAGAATAAGTTAAATCCAAGGGTGAGGTATAAAAATGGCATAACGAGGGCCAAGGTGCAAGCCATTCACTTGAACTGCTGGGCTGCAAATTCAAGGTTCAAAACCAGTCCTGCAGAGGTGCAGCTCCTCCCTGATGGACTCCTCACTTATGGACTAGATGTGAGAAAGGGCATTTCCCACCACAGGACTGCAGGGAACACAGGGAAGCAGCACCTGATCCTCCAAAGGAAACGTACCGTTGAGAGTGCCCATGAGCTGGATGTTCACAAGGTTGATGACAATATCAACTACTGGACAGAGCTACAACACAAAGCAGAAATGCAACTGCTAAACTCCCCTCACCACTCCCCCCTGCAGCCCCATCAGACCCCCTCCTTTTCATCTAAACCCCCAGGGAAAAATGCACTGCATGGCATTAGGTAGCAGCTGGGATTCTGTGAAGGACTTGGGGGCAGTGGAGCATCCCTGCAGCTGTGGTACCACATCAGAGGGGACTGCTTTGATCTGGGGAACATTTCAGGCATTGCCCTGCAGGCAGAAACATGCTGGAAGCAGCCAGACTGGTCATGGGCTTCCCAGCGGGACAACGCATGCCAGTGAAGTGGGAAAGCAACACAGAGAGAACGGTGCAGCTTGCTGTGACCTCAGAACACGTCATTCCTGATATTTCTGTGTTTCAGCTATGAAAGGAGGGCTATCTTCAGGCTTACCAAACCGGGCAGAGTTGCTCTCAGCTGGTTAAGTACTATATCATTTACTGATAGGGACAACAAGCTGGAAAGGAAAGAAAAAGAAAAAAAAATTCCAGTCACTACAAACACAGCTCCGGGACAGGAGACCAAAGGGTGTCCCAGTCTTCATTTTATACACCACTACGTCCTTAGTCACCGCCTTCATGGTCACTGCTACAGCCAGTGCTGGCAAAAGCAGGGGGTGTGCAAGAGGTAGGGAGGACAAGGAGCTGCTTGCCTCACTGAGAAGAGAATTGGGGTAATTTCTGCAGATACCACTGCATGAAAAGAGCAAGCCTCTCGCAGTGTAACCTGAGTTTGGTTGTCTGCCTCTGGTATTTAAATCAGGGCTGTAGTTAAGGGAAGGTGGAGCTGTTATGAAATATCTCCATGTTAGTTATGGGAAACAAACTATTTACATGTGGAATAATGAGGCGAAATCTGCTGTGTAACATTTCAGTGTTGCTGCTAAACAGATCACCCTGGGATGCGTGATGCCTGCAGGCAGTGCAGAGCTATTTCCTTTTGATAATCAATATATATCTGGAGTATTGAGTTAGAACATGCAGCAGCACACTCAGCAAGCCCCCGACAGCAGGAATTCATAATGCATCTCCTTATTTATGGCCAAGCTCTGCCTATAGACACGTCTGAGGAACCGCTGTGAAGCCAATCACATACATCCACACTCCCCTTTACCCCACAGGGAGCTCATTTCCTGCACACCATCACTTTAATCCATCTAAAACTTAAAATATGACCCCCAGAGTGGATGAGTCGTGTTCCTCTGTTCACTTACACAGTCTCTTTCAAACAAACTGCTGCGCTGATTGAAATATAATGCATAATGCAAAAATTAATTAGGAGAAATTCAATGAACCTGAAAAGTGAGTAATTCAAAAGCAATAAAAGAAAATATTTCCCGTGATGTATTTACTGTTGCATTCATCAATACAGAAAGTCAGCAAATTCTTTCTGCCAAGTGTTTAATAAGATTGAGCAAGAGATGAGACATTTGCATGGAATTACACACACCCACAGCACTCAGCCCAAAAGTCCATATGCCCAGCATCTTTCTGTGACAGCAGCCAAAGGCAGAGTATAAAACCAGGGTAAGCGACAGCGCTGTTCTCCTGGAACACTCCCTGCCCTGTTATTCCTAACCTTTGGATATCAATTCACAATCCAAGTCCAAAGAAAGTGTACTGGAAGAAGCCTCAAACCCCATACTTCAAATGTTAAAATTTCCATGAGCAAACAGGGCAAATTAACCCTCATCTTCTGACAACCAAATTTTTTGCCAGTTCCACTGAAGCAACTGACTTTGGCAATGGGAGAGAGAAAATGCTTCCCTGAAGTCTGGCTCTGTATCAGCTGAGCGCCGTCTGTGTCCTGGCAGATTGTCTAGATCATTGGATAAAGAGAAGAGGATTGCACGCAATGGAAAACACAAATCCACAGGCACTTACCCAGAAAGGATCTTGATCTTTATGGCACCAAGAATGCAGAGGCAGTCTTCAATGACGACCTGGACCGTGCCCGACTCAAAATTCGTGCATTTAATGTTTGCAGTAATGTTCACATCCACTAAGATATCAATTAGATCTGAAAGAAGGCCAACCAAGCTGAAAAAAGTAAATGGGTTGAACAGATTTCATCTCTCAGCCTCTAACCAGAGGAACTCAGCAAAGCCAGTGGCAACAAACTGCACCTGCCCCTCCTGCAATATATTACAAATGCCACAACCCATCCTTTGCTGCCTGTTCTGCTCTGTAACCCTGCTATAGGTAAGAAACAACTAGAAAACCACGAAAGATGCAAAACATCCACACAATAGGAAGACTGAGGATAGGGTTTTTCCCTAACAGTGACCATGAAACACCACACTCACCAGTTGCCACTGAGCTCCAGCTTTGCAGCGATGGTCAGCTGGACCCCGATTCCTGGCAGCAGCACCACCGAGAGCTTGGGGAGCCCAACCTTGACAAGGTGCAGCCTGCAAACAACAGCAAAAGCTGACACAAATTAAAGGCATCTTCTAACAGCTGAGCAGCTCTATGCACTGAAAAACCTACAGCACCCACATCACCACAGCCACCTCTGGCTTGAAAGCATGAGCATTATAAGCAAGAGGTACCAGCCCCATGATGAGAATCCATAGCTGAAACCCAAAATAAGGCAATCTAGAATCAGATTGGGGCGGAAGCTGACTGCTACCACCTTTATAGAGCAGTCAGCTCTCAATGGCAGCTTTCTCTCTCCCGCTCTGTGTTGTCAAGCATCTCAGCTATCAACAGCAGCATCAGAGCCATCATTCTGCATCTGCATCCATAACCTGCAGTCCACTTCCTCATCCACCTTGCTACCACACCAAAAACTTTCATTGGGTCAGAATTTCAGTATCAAAATAAATGGAGGATAACTACTTGAGTCAATCATGCAAGCTGCAGCTCAGCTTTTGTTGCTTCAGCATTGATGCTGAAGGTGCACTCACAGAGAAGCCCTTGCTCCCCACTTACCCGGTGATGCTGGTGGGAGAGCTCAGCAGACCCCCATCACCCACGATGTTTGGAATCACAAGGCCCTGCAGGTGCTGCTGGAGAAGCCCATTACGAATTATGGCATCTGAGAGAACTGAAAAACATCCCTGCATGAGGACCAGCACTTGCATCAATCATAGATGTCCCCTCTCTACTCTCAGATCTGTCCTGGCGGAAGTCTCAAACAACAAAAACCCACTGCTCCCCAAAACTCCTTATAAAGCTGTCTTAGTGCAGTTAAATCACACAGGGGATGATATTTTAAAAGTTGCACTAAACCAAAGCTGCCCTTAGTGAATTAAGCAGGAGGGGTAGCTGTGGAGAGCATCCCAAACCTCCAACTTAAATATTAAAATGCAGTTGTCCACTACCAGAAGTTAGAGCAACCCCCCTCAATGGTTGTGCTTCAGCTCACAACTTGTTTCCTGTTAGTAAAGAGGGTTGGTTTGTTTGTTTGTTTGTAATAGAAGCAACTTGAAACAAGACTCTTATTTTTGTTGGAGCATTGCAAATATTAACATGACTGCTAAACTTCACAGCAGTTGTTTGCCAAATATCAGCTGCTCCAATATGGAAATGAGAAACAAAGGCAAAAAGGGGAAATAATCCAGATCTAGCCCTGAAATTCTGTATGGCTGTTTGGTGATGAAACACATCCCAGTTCTAGAACAGAGGGATTTCCCTGACCTGTGAACCCAGTGATGGCTATCAGAAGCTCTGAGCAAAGTCTGCAGCCCTGAGGAGCTATAAAATAAAGATGAAGACACTCAGGGCTTTTTACTCCATACCATTGTCCCACACAACTTTCAAACCAAACATAATTGATGTCTTTTAGTTACCATTCTGCATTGCCCCTGGACTGACAGCACAGGACAGACCAGACAAGACTTCTTGAGAGGGCGAGAGGAGGCCACAGAAAAAGACAATTCCAAAAAGCTTCCACATCGTCATCTCCAGAAGATTCCCCTGCTGGCAAGAGAAACATCAGAGTGAAAAGCAGGAGGAAGGCATCTAAGAAGAGATCCAGAAGTGATCCCAGTGTCTTTATGAGGAAAGAGGTCGAGCAAGAAGTCTCTCTTCTACTCTTTATCAAGTTCAAGTCAGACTCTGCTCAAGCCTGGGGCAGCAGGACCTTGTTCACACCCACACACATGGGCAGACTTCAAGTGGGGTTCAATAAAAGTCCTTTCCTGGTCCTTTGTGACTGGCCCAAAATATTCTATGCGTTCACTCAAAAAGAAGCCAAACTGCTTTTCCGCTCAACTGATGTTTAAGGCGTCATCATTTCTGTATCCCTTCGATGAAAGATTACACCTTTTGGTAAGGGCCTTTGCCAAGGGAAGCATTGGAGGGTTATTTTTGTTCTTTCTAACTTTCAAAAAGCAATAAACTAAAGCTCAAGTGATATAAATAAGCTAGCTATAAATTTATAAGTTAATAATAATTAACATAAATTGAATTACAAAATGACAGATATAGGCATATGATCACAAGCTTGGTGCAGAGCAGAACCTCAAACCGAAGAAGTCAAGCACCAGGCACACCATGTGCCTCCTTCCAGAGCTATAGTGTGATGGCACCAGCACCATGCCTGTCTCCCTGCCATCACTTAGTCTTCTCCAGCCATGGCTTTGATGCACAGATGATGTTGTTACCTGCACCAGCTGCAGCCAGCTGGGAAGGGCTCCCAGGTCCTCTCAGGCTCTTCTGGAAGACGTCGAGACTCTTCGTTGTCCTCCCTTTTTTTTTTTTTTTTTTTCTGCAACTGAGATGGAAGAAGTTGCCCTTATATAAAAACTGCAACCAACCCAGACACACCTTTTCCTCACAGCCTCCAAGTCTCATGAGCAGCCATCCCTCTACATTCTCGGTCTTTGCAAGCAACACCCAGCTGCCACCTCTTGTGATTTATATGAGGTAACGTCACTGCTGACTTGACCGGCTGCAGTTTCCCTTAGTGGCCTGGATCACTCACACACCACTTTTTTCTCCCCAGCCTGTCTTAAAAACGATGTCCCATGATGGTGGCCCCAGAGGGGATCCCCATGCTTTGAGAAAAACCAGCTTTGTGGGAAACCATGAGAATTACTGAAGCATCTAAACCTGACAGAAGGCCGATGGGGCTGTCTGTAAGAGAAGACAACACACGGAGCACATGGGCAGGGATTCAAGGAGGCTTATAGTAGGAAATTATCTATTTTTCCCAACCCCCGAGGAGTTATGAGACTCATAAGGCTGATTCTTGTTTCAAATGCAGTACTGAAAAAATATTTTCTTGACAAAAAGCAACATGGAGAGGTTGCAGAAACCTGATAAATATTGGTTTTGTTAAGATCAATCTTCAAAATTATTTCAATCGTATCTGTAAGGAGTGCCATGAATTGACTGTAAAAATGAAGTTGTATTGAGTTGTATAAAGCCAACAATAAATATTATTTTGAATGAGGAACACTTATGCTGAATGAGCCAAGGGCAGCAGACACACATACTTCAAAGGAAAATCTCACCCTCTTATCCCACGGGGATGACAATCTCACTCCTCAGTGGATGCTTTGGCCAGGCTTTGTGGAAGTTTCCATTGTGCAGGGCCCCAGGAAGATCTTATCTGGGGACTTTGTTTAGGTCTGGTCACCCATGTTCAACAGGTACAGACTCAGGCAGAAACCAGGCAGCAAAGGGCTGCTGAGATGATTGGGAAACTGGAGAGGGACTGGTGTGCTCAGCCTTGTGGAACAAAGATGGAGCAGAGATACAATCGTTCTCCACAAACACAGGAGAGAGGTAAATACTGGGGAGGGAGAAGACAGCAGAGCTGCTTGGGCTTAAGGAAAATGTTGGCACAGGAACAATTGAAGTTCAGAGAAAGCTGCCACCACCACAGCGAGTTTTGGGCTAGCTCTCCCATGGGAATACAGCAGGCAGCAAAAATGGCCTTAGGATGCTCTTTGATACTGCACAAGGTGTTTTCTTGCAGTAAGAACGAAGTGCTCCCACCAAGCAGGAAGGTCCTTCAGCACATGCTCAGGCTCAACGAAGCAACCCCATCACAGAAACACTGTATGAGTTCTTGCTTTATTTGACAAACAAAAATCATCTCCACCAGAAGATGCAACCCAGCTGCCTGCTAAGATCATGACTCCAGCTCTTGGTCAGTGGGGAAAGGCAGGGAATGTCACTACAAGCTCACCTCCAGCATCTCCCAGAGACCCTTTGCAGGATGCAAAGTGCAGAGCCATGTAAGTGTGGTCCTTCCCACAGCTGACCTTCTCCAACATCTTTTGGTGCCCACATCCGACCAGCAGCCCTAGCCCTGCTTTTCCCATTCTCTCCAGGTGTCTCAGGGTGATTTCCACTTACTGCCTTTATTGCTGACTCTGCTACTTTAACTGCCTGGGACAACTGCTCTGTGTTTCTCCCTTTTTATTCTCTTTCAAAGAGCCTCATCCAAACGCACAAGGCCAAGTGTTCACCATAAATGTCCACCGTGAAGTGTTTGGGAGGCTCTGCTCTGGCCTTGCACACACCACAGGAATATCAACAGCTGGCAAAAGGCAGCTACTGAGCATGTACAGAAGCAGATTTCCAAACGGTTTCAGACATGCCACTGTGCAGGTGACAAACACCCCAGTCATTGCATATGCACAACACGACCGTGCACTCAAATCAGATCATCTCACAGTTAAATGGCAAGAGGCAGATATCTGTGTTCGTACCTGACACACGCATATTGTACCACCAGCAGCCAGCAGAAGCTGTAAGGAAAGCTGCACATTTTATACACCACTGTAGATATTTCTTCTTGCTGTGCGAGGTTTTTCTTGTTCAGTCATATCCTTTGCCTCCCCCTCATGCACCTATATTTCATTCCCTCCTTGCAGCGGTGATTTAGATATCACTTACCAGGAGGTTGAATTCAGTTCTGCAGTGACAAGGGAATATATATTAAAATGAAGCATTGCAAGAAATGCTGGAAGAGATTATCTCAACACAAATGCTGGAAAGTGGAAGGGCTTATGGAAATACTAACACCTGCCGGAGCAGCCCCTGGCCTTCAGAACTGCCCCAAACTTGCAGCTCCAAAAGACAGCAGGTTAAACAGCAACAAGAACTTTAGAAGAGTAATATTAAAGTCAATAAATACTATGCTTATTATTAAGAACTATTAAATTCACTGATTATTTTTTTCTTTGTATTTTCTCAACATTTAGAACCACAAAACCTTAGGGAAAAACTTGGGAGAACTGCATTCACCTCAAACTAAAATGCTGAGCAACATTAAAGAAAAGAAATTCAGAATTTTTCCACCGTGGTTTAAAGAACACCACCATGGGTTTTATGACAAATTGTGGGTTTGATACATTCCAGAGGCTTGCAGACCACAGGAACATGACATTTTTTCCATTGTTATGTGGAGAATAAAAAGAAAGATGAGTAGCCTCTGACTGTAAAAGTCCTTTAAGGGGCAAATAGTAACTCCTGATTGAGAACACACATAAACTGAATGCTGTTTCTTGAAGTGAAAAATTTCAATCTGGTAGCATGAATTACATGGACACTGTGACAGAGCTGCCTTGTACAAACACCCAGCCTGTTCTCTTGCAGGGATACCTCCTTGTAGAGAGTGACTGCTTCCAAATGGATGCTGTGAGCATTAATGAAATTGCTCAGCTCAAATGTCGATGGAAAATAATTTCACTGATGTCAACGAGAAGCCGCCAGCTCAAGAGAAAGGAGAACACGCTCAGGTAGGAAAATGGCACAGCAAACCTCAAACCAAATGCGGCCACTAGAACAAAAACTGGGAAAAGAAGGGGGAAAAATGAAATGGATTTTATACATTCATTGTACCTGGACTGTGAATCATAGAATGGTTAGAGTTGGAAGAGACCTTAAAGATCATCCAGTTCCAATGCCCTTGCCGTGGGCAGGGACACCTCTCACTAGACCAGGTTGCTCAAACTTCCACCCTCGTTTCTGAAGAGCTGAAGTTCAGCTTGGTGAAGTGTTTTCCCCACCTGACACTTCCCGGGGGAATATGTTAACAATGGCAACGCAGTGGGATTTGCACTGTGGTTTGTGCCCTCGGCCCGTGGCAATTCAGTCCAGAGACTGGAAAACAAATGAATGGAAGAGTGTTACTTGGTGCTGTGTTCACTCTGCCTCGCTGCCAGCAGCCTGGCTCAGGGGAGATTTGTTTTGAGTCCTGTTTATGAAATTGCTCAGGGAAATGGAAGGAGGGAACCTCTCTCTGAACTCCCCGACCCAGTGTAACATGCTCAATTATGTCAACCTGAAACACTGCGTTAGTGAAGCGTCTGTCTTTGTAAAATTACCTGTGTTCTTGCCTGGTCTGGGTTGAATAAATTCTCCCAGTGCCAGACTCAAAAGCTAATTTTTAGCAACAGGATTTGTCACAGCATGAACTAAAAAATCCCAGAAATGAGCTGCTGGGTTTTAGTCAGAACTGAAGGAATCAACACTGGAAACCCACAATCCCCACAGCCAGATTTACAGTTGGTTTAGCAGCTTCCATTGTCAGCGGTCCACAAGGGCAGAGCAGCTTAATTAATACCAACCACTCTTTAAAACAACAGCAAGCCCTTGCCAAATTGATCCCAGGCTCGCACTGACCCAGGGCTCCTGCTTAGCTCATGTCCCAGGGAGCTGTGGCACGTTGTGCGTGGGCAGACGTCAAAAGCATCCTTTGCAGCCTCACTGGTGTCTGATCACTCACCCATGCAGTTTCCTACATAGGGGAACTCGAGAAACAGAAACATGATCTCAGGGAAGGGCCACGCAGGGAACACAGGCAGGAAAAACAGGGGGAAGAACAGGAGGCTCACGGGCAGCAGCTCTAAGGAGCTGCCTGTCAAAAGGAGTGAGAGCAGCAGCATTGATTTCTGGATGCATCTGCAATGCCGAGCATAAACAGCAAGGCAGAATAAAATAGCTGCCGTGAGATAACAACGAATCAATGTCTCCAGGAAATTTTATAGACAGGAAACTTTCTGCTTCCGAGATGTGAACTGAAGTAAAATGAGTGTAATGTTACCGACCGCCAAAAAGGGACAAACTTCATTAACCAGACGCAATGTGACAAGGTGCAGTGCAAAAACGGAGGCACGTGTGCAGGCATGTCTCCAGGCTTTACCAAGACACTGAAGCTCCACAGTGCAATGCTGAAAGCAGCACTGGCCAAAGGACTCAGAGAGGAACCAAGCCACAGCAGGCAGGAAAGCCTGGAAATCCTGCAAATCCTCCCCCAGCTGCATTGGGCAGGCGTTGGTTTCACAGAGTTGTGCAATATTTTGTTAGTTCCTCTCTATCATTGGCCTGCAGGGACTGAGTCAATGCTTTGAGCATCTTTTTAGATGGACTTCTTGCACCTTGACTTTTCCAGGTCTGCCACATTCCAGGTTTCCCCAGAGCATCCTTTTTCACCTGACCCCAGACAAGGCAAGCTTGGCCACTTGCCACAAATCACCTGATGTTCAAAGGCCTGGCCAGGTCAGTAGAAAAGGCTTTACCCTTCACACGGGACTGCCTGGAGCCCCCAGTGAAAGGCTGTGGGGCACAGAGAGGGTCCTTGCCCCACGTTTGGGATCTGTGGGCAGCCAATCTGCACTGGCACCCCCAGCACAGACACAGCAGCGCAGATTTCTCAGTGATGCAACATGCACCCTAAAGTCAAATCTAGTCCTATATTTTAAACAAATTAATCCCTTCCCTGCCTTCTTCCCATCACTTCCAATCACTTGCGCTGCGAGCACAGTGAACGCCTCAATTCCTCCTCACTCTTCATTCTTCCAATTTATTTTTTGCCTTCCTTCCAGCCTGGAAAATGGATTTCTGTCCATTCTGTTGTCTCAGAAATGTCAGCACTGTGGTGCCAACAGAGACTTTTTAAATAAAGACAGCTATTTCCATTTGACTGAAGGAGAGCAACACAGACTCAAAGTCATGTTTCTGCCTTCCCTCAGGCTTGGGGCAGCTTTGCTTCACAGAAAGAAAAGCAATACCGAGTGAAATTGTCCTTGATTGTCTCTATTAATCCCTAGGAAGAATTAGCAGCAGCCTTATATTACACACATACATCTTCTGTAAGTAAAGATTTTAGGGCTTTCTGTCTTATTCTCAGCTTTTAATAGAGACTTGACATAGTCTCTTTGGGCACAGGTGGCAGAATTAGTGCCATGCTCTGTCCAGACACTCCTCAGGGGATAAATTACAGCCTCTACAAGTAGCCAGGGATTTGGAGTCAGCGTTATGTAAATAAGTGCCTATTTCTAGGGAGATGCCAACTGCTCTAAAGAAACTGCAGCCCGAAACAAGAGAGTCAGTTCCTGTTAAACAAACCTTGCTAATGAGTTAATTATTGTGATGAGCAGGACTCACCCATATGCCATTTCCCTTCCACGGTCAGTCCACTGTTGATTGGTACAAGGATCCTGTCTCAGGGCAGAAGCTTCAAAACACCAGTGCAGAGCTGAAACGAGGAGACAAAGAGGCATTAGAAGAGAGAACACCAAGAGCAGGCTGGGGAGAGGGAAGAATATAGTCACACCATCGGGGGGGCGGGGGGGGGCTACTGCCCTGCCTCTGACCCTGCTGTCCTGTGTCCCAATTCACACCAACAGCAAGTGCAGATAATTTTGGGTACCCATCCCCTGCCCAGCTCCGGTGCACTAGGGAGATGTTACAGACCTTCCACACTTAATGTTCCCCCATTTCCAAACAGAAGGGCAACTTTGATGCAAAAATAGGGGTGAGGATCCCAGCTCTCAGCTAGGGCAACAAGCAAAGGGGAGCGAGAAACAGCCACGCTTCCTCCCAGCACGATGCAGGCAGTGCTGAGAGTCTGATGCTCACCCAGGATGGGGGCACAAGCTGCCCTGACCTTGAACCAACATGGAAAGAAGTCACACTCGCCTTGGAGAGGTCTCATCGGAGACTGGCAACATATACCCACGCACTGCAGAATGCAAGAGCACAAGGGGGAAGCCCACGGGGACACTCCGGGTGCAGGTAAATGGCCCGATGCACGCTCAGTGCTGGGCTGACACCGTCAGAGGCGAGGACCGGCGGCCCAGGATTCGAACCCGTGACCCTGAGGGCAGCGGGCGGCTCCGCTCCAGGCCGGGGCGCGGCGCGGGTTATGCTGCCCCCTGCTGGCGGTGGGCGGCGCTGCAGCCTCCGGCGGCTCCGCTGGGCAGGGGCTGCCCGGGGACCGGGACCCGCCAACGGACCCCGGGGACCGGGACATTCCCCCGGCTCCCCCCAGCCTTGGGAACAAAGCAGCCCCCAAAGATGATGGAGGGTGCACAGGATGAGCCTGATGCCATTTGTCACCCAGTTGAAGGGCTGGTGTTTATCAGAGCTGGCACTGAACGTAAAAAGGGGTGAGGAACGTTATGCAGAAAATTATTTCAAAGACACGCAGGGGATAACACTCTTCTCAAGCGACTCACAGTA
Source organism: Thinocorus orbignyianus (assembly GCA_013400375.1). NCBI lineage: Eukaryota > Metazoa > Chordata > Aves > Ciconiiformes > Thinocoridae > Thinocorus > Thinocorus orbignyianus. The sequence continues at coordinate 103,732 of VXBW01006156.1, read as the reverse complement.
GGGTTAAATTGATTCCTGTGCACAAAAATGGAATATAGACCCCCCCAAAAATAAATAAATAAAGGGAATTCATTTAATTCCCCTTTAGCTCCGAAAAACAATTTGATGCTGTATCTGACACGTTGCAAAGAACTAAATATCAACCCAGAAAACAAATTTAGCACAGTGGAGTGAGTCACACAGCGTGCCCTAGAATTTCACACTCGAGTGTGAAGTCAGAAAAAAAAATTAAAATTTTGTTCGAGGCCAGTATCACTCACGCTGTAAAAACAAGACTTTGCTCGTGTTGGAACAGCGCAGATTGATCCATTAACAACATCCACTAACGAGCTCCACCCCCAGAGCTCTTTGCATACGTGATGTTGATATTCTCAGCGACACAGACACGCTGAAGGCACCCCAGCACCCACGAGGCAGAGGCCCCACGGCACTGCAGGAAAGCACAACCACGGCACTCAGTGGCAAAAAAAGGTGTCATGCTTCAAAAGCACTTGCTGCCTTCTAATTAAAACCTAAATAAGGTGCCACGGTTGCTTTTAGCATCCTATTATTTAGCAAGAGAGACTCTTCATAAACATTTGGGAGCAGAGCTGCCTACAACTGGAATTTGTGCGTGAAATTAGGGAGCGCTCTGCCGAGACGTTTCAGCTGGATCACCCCAGATAAGGAAACGGCTGAACCACAGCAGCCGTCAATATTGTCTCTGAAATGAAGAACGAGGATTCTTCAAGGCATCACCAGGCTCTGGTAATTTCCAGCAGCCTCTCCTGACTGCAGATGCTCCGACCATAAATAATCACTACATATTTTTTGCTGCCACTGATATTTTATTGCCTGAGGCGACCACTCGCTGGTCTGCCTCCGAGATAAGGCCGGGCGAGCTTCAGAGACTTCGGATACTTTGAGTGGAATCTTCTCTACATCAAAGTCCCAGTAGGGTTTTTAGTGAGACTTTAGAAACCAAGTTAAGGGGTTTTAATGTGCCATACAGCAACTAGCATCAAAGCGACAGCCGTCCGCAGGGAACTGCTGTTTAACAAAGTCACCCATTGCACGGAAGTAGAGCTGAACTAAACAGCTTCATCACTAGTATTTTGAGAAACTCTTATGTACAGGAGATGAGCACTCTGGGGGTTTACTTGGAGGAGAGAGTCTGCATAAAATAAATAAATAAATAAATAGAAAGACTTCCCCCATTTTCCATATAAAATTACCCAGATGAAAACGAGGGCTTGAGATTCCTTGAGCTCGCGCTGTGCAGCCTGGAATAAATATCCTCATTGAATTATGATACTTCGCAGCTTTCACGTGTGGAATCAAGGTCATCTCTGGCAGTTAGCGAGAGAGCTCTGCCCCTTGATCTTCGCTATTTCAGCACACAATTCTTCTTATTTTTTGTCTTTCTCAGCAGAAGTGTTTGCTAAGCAGGGGTTATCTGGGCTGTCAGGAGAGGGACCACGCTTAATACGACCACAAGCATCAGCAATATTGCTGTATGGGAAGCACAGTCGTGCTGGTCGGATGCTGACTAGAAGAGTCACTTGTAAATCACTTTCTCCTGCTGTTCATTTCTTCCCAAAAACTGCGAGCATCTCATCACTCACACCAAATTCCCTGCATGCCAGCAACACTGCGCCCTCCAGGACCAGTGGCCAAGAGGTCTGTGATCAAACACCCAGGACTTTGGGGTCAGGGTGCTGCCGTCGCTAAATCACACCGGCGGCGAGGGCAGCACCTGTATCCCCCCACATACACCCCCCACCAACAAAGAGCATCTGTTTTGTCAACCCAAATGCAATTCAGCACAGAGGAATCCAGCCGCTGCTGTTGCATTGTGAGCTTTATCGCTCTCGGCAGCACAAGCTGCTTTTCTGGAAGCTGGAGCAACCATACGTTTTCTGCCAGTTACCTCTATTTTATCAAGAATGATTAAGACAAGCAAGGGCAGAGAAAGGCTGTTGTGGCGGAGAGGGGACACATGGCTCCTTTCTGCAGCTCCACACCCAAAATGAATGTGAAGCACCCACTGCCTCACACAGGTGACCGGGCATTTAAAGACAAAACACAGAGAAAGCAAAATCTCAGCGGCTGTCTCTCTGCCCTCTGTGATACAATAATAGCTTCAGACCCACATGATTCTCTCACTCCTTTTCTCCAAGCTGCGAGGCACAGAAGAGATTAGACATTGTGAGACTTAATTTTCTAAGGAGAAAAGCAGGATCCTGATTAGATGCCTGCTCCTTGTCAAAGCAAATGTGTCCCCACCCAGGGCAGGGGGGTTGAAACTCAATGATCTTTAGGGTCCCTTCCAACTCTAACCCATTCCTTGATTCTATGAAAATGCACACCCGGTCCTACATTGCAACACTGTCCTCCTTCCCCTTCATTTTTTCTGTTTTTCAAAGTAACAGCCTCTAGCATCTTTTCAGACCAGCAGGCAGGGTGCCTACAGATGCCATGGCCCTGTTGCTGAATATTATGCTGATGACATTTGTGGAAAGCAGCAAAGCCTAAATTGAAATGCCTCAGACAGCCTTCCATAAACCATTCTGCTTGGACAAAGGCAACTATATCTGCTGTAAAGCCAAGAGCTGGGCAGAAGCAAGTTTCCCTGTTGCCACACAGCTGAACAAAATAAAATAAAATAAAAAATCAAAGAAATATTATTAACTTAATGCCAGCCCCGGGCGCCTCCACTGGCTATCACAGCCACCTTCGGCTTTACCAACACGCAGTGGCTTGTAAAAGGCTGAGCTGAAACAGTATTTCATGGCTTGAATTGCTTCAAGTCCCCAAGGAACAAGTGTCAGGACTTTCAATAGCTATAGCGTTAATAATAAAACAGGGACCTCTTCCAGTATCAGAGCACAAACAGTAGTTATTTCTCTTTCAAAGCTTTGATTCCTAAAACCTTTCTTACATTCAGCTTGACATCAAAACACCCATCTCATTCACTCAGGCTGTCACAGGAGAATTGTGTGCTGCTATTAGAAATAGCCCTGAGGTGAATTAAGAACAGCCTGTAATGATGTTCCACTAGAGCAACTTTATTTCTACCAAACCAAATAAATGAGCAATATTTTATCTGATGTGCTTTGGCTCAGCAGAGAGCGGCAGCTGCTCCCCATATGATTTATTGAATGGATGTTTTCTAAAATAGCCGAAGTCGGGCTCTGAAGCCAGTCACAAAATCTCCTATTCATAACAGAAGAGATAGGGAGAGAAATTCAGATTCTGGGTAGTGGCAAGTTTGGGCATGAACCATTTTATTTTGCAGGTTTTTTCCCCTATAAGCAGAACACACATGCAAGAAAGAAGCTGTGTAACAAAATCTATAAATATTGATGGCTCAACAGCTGGCAGCAACCACACAGGGCACAAACAAGCCTCTTGTTATACAAATGCAGAAGCAATCCAGTCCCTTTCCATCCAGCGAGGAGTCAAGGGAACAGCGGGTGTCGAGAGGCATGCAGAGCGCCTGCAGGAGACTGATAGATGGGGTGGGGGCAAGAAAAGATGGACCTTGTGATGTTTTTGGAAGTGGTATCAGCAGCAGCTCCCGGCACTGCGGTCACACCGGGGTATGATACCATCGGCTACCCAGTAATGCTGGACTGCTGCACCAGTTGCCCCAGAACAGTGAGCCCCCAGCTCTGTGGGGAGATAAATAGAGGTGTAAGTAAAAGAAATCACATAAACACAAGAGCTGCAGCACGCAGGACTGTGGCATAAGCAGCTAAAGCAGGAATTCTGGGCTTTTGGAGAATGGGCAAGAGGAAACCTATCTTCACATTTGGCAATTCAAATATGGGATATTCTGCCAAAGGGCATGGGCATTTCTGAAGCCAAAAAGTTAATCAGATTCAAAAGAGGTCTGGATATTTACACAAACTCTGAGGACACAGGGAAGCATCACAGCAAATATCCCTTTGGCCAGCTTTGTCCTGTCTCTGCTCCCTATCAGCTTCCATGGGAAGCTGAAAAAGTCCTTGACTTAACACAAGCATTACTTAGCACTATCTAACACAATACGTGTTATCAGCATAATTATCATAATAAATCCAAAACCCAGCAGCTACTAGGAAAAAAATTAACTCTGTCCCATCTGAAACCAGGACTCAAGGCAGCAAGTGTCCAGCGTGCACAGTGCTGGGATTCCTGCCCCGAGCCATGAAGAACGCCCAAATATTTATAGCCCGAGGAATGCCAAGTGCCTGGTTCCATGCACTGGCTGGATGTTTGCTCCAGAAGCAGAAACACTGTCCCTGAACTGCTGGGGATAAGGGAGCAAGAGGCCAATGGACTGCACTGAAGAGACACTGGCTCCAAGATTTACCATCTGTGGAACTGCTGATTAAACATAACCAGGCTGGGAGGAAAGCTCAAACACATTCTTTTGTTGGCTTGTAGTTGGCATGTTCGCCCTGTCTCTGATGAAACATCACGGAAGCCTTGAGGAATAAATAGCTTAAAATGTTCACAAAATGCTCACAAAGACTTGTCCTGATGCCAGTTTGAGTCCCTCTGTGCAGATTCCCAAACCAAAGAAACTTTTGATGCCAGTGGCGCACACATTTACCACAATATTTTACTCCATGGCTATTTAAAAAAAAAAAAAAAGAAAAAGAAGATTTTTCTGGCACTTTGCCTTTGACTAATGTGCACTTAAAGAAATAAATTACCACCTGGCCTTGCCATTGAAGACTGGCACAAACATTTCCACAAGCAGATTATTGACTACAAGTACAGAAGCCAAGTTACAAACAGGTTAGCAATGCAATAAACAAAACAGTAAAGCATTTCAAAACAGACCATACAATCCTCATTTTACCTGCCCTCCTACAAAGGTAGTCAAATATCTATTTATGAGATTATAACTACCTATTTTCTGTGCCATTCAATAATAAGAAGAAAAAGAATCAAGATAAAAAGAGAGCATATTTTAGCTGTAAAGGATTTACTCATTCAATTTACATTTGAATCAATTATCCAGGCAAAGCTCAAACACTGCCAACGTGATTTAGGTGACTGAACACACATCATAAACAGTGCAGCATTCAAGTCATATAATCTGTATCTGCAATTTCTGGATAGCTTCATGGGCAGGAAGAATACCCTGGCTCACAGTGTGCTTTGATTTCTGAGCAGCAGCAGCAGCGTGCTTTGCCATGGTCAGGAACAGAGCCTCTGAAATCTCTCGTTCAAAGAAAATCCTTAGTTTTACTTTCAGCCCAGTGCACTAGAGATAAACAACTAGGACCAGCACCGAGCAGGAGCCACAAGTGGAAGAGCCAAACAAGAGCAGGGCATGGACTGACCAGGCTGAGCATGAATTTTGCTTTCTGACCAAGCAAGCCACAAAGCCATCCTTGCTGGTCACTCCTGGAGCAGGCTCAGGCCAGGATAGCCCCCTGGTTGTGCTGTGCACGGAGGAAAAGGCAACCAGTACGGCTGCTTCTTGCAAGTTTTGACAAGGATGGACGTTAAGTAGATGTTACCTACAGAAACTTTGCCCATGATGCTTGGCAGCAGCAAGGATGCTGGTTGAAATACTCACCACCTTCCCCCTTGTTCATTCCCCAGTTCTGTGAGGCTCCTCACAGGCACGACTTGATGATTAAACCGAAGTATGAAGCTGAATATTCACTGAGCTCACTGTTCATATTCACCGAACTCCTGTTTGGCAGGAAAGTTATCAACCAGCCTCTTGAAAGGACCTAGAATGTCAATCCCATTTACTCTTTGGGGGTAGAAAGTCAATCCCATTTACTCTTCGAAAGATGGAAGGAAGGATTTGCAGCTATTTCCTGTCCAAAGAATAGGGAAAGAGGTGTGGAGGCCACCACTAGCCCTCAAGTATCACCTGTGGCCTCGGTAGCCTCCCCAACAGCCTCCCATCATGTTTTGACACATTTGTTGGGCTTAATCTCATGCCAAGAGAAGGCTGAACACAGCCACTTGACAGGGGTACCTGGGCAGCCCCAGTGGCTGAAGGGGTGGGAGGAAACTCTTCTGCTGCCCTGGGGTCCATCTGCCCACCCTGTGTCTTACGATCCACATGCAAATTGCAGCCACTCACTGCCTCCCTAGAGAATAAATTCCTGTGATGGGGAAAAAGATCACAAGGAAAGTGCTGACAAAGTGCAGCCATTTATGTAGAGCAACCAAAGAGAAAGCAGGAGCAATAGTCAATGTCCCAGAGTTTCCCTTGAAGGGTATAACCACATACGACACTGGTTTGGGAAGTGGCACTTCTAGCAAAATATGTTTTTAATGAGGCTGTTTGTTTAGATCCCCTGTATTTCCTTAGCTCTAACTCAAAAGCAGACACAGGAAGTTTTCCCCCCATTAAAATAACCAAAGTTTTAGAACAAATAGTTATGTGAATTAAAATATCTTCAGCTCATGATGGTCTCTTTATTGCTTAGTGCCAGAGACACAACAGCAACTCCTCCTGTACCTCAAGATTTCCTTTTTCTTGTGGTAGTGACGGCACACAATACAGCTACAGGAGAACAGCAGATGAAAAAGAAGCTCAACTAATTTCACAACCAGAGTAAATCCTCTCTTCTGCTAAGTTTTTCTCTAGTAGAACATATCCACTCTGCAATAGAGTTTAGCCTCATACCAATGCAAGAAGAGAGACAAAGAATTATGAAGCTATGAATCCCATTAGCATCAAAATGCAGCTATGGAGACAAGGGGATTTTACAGAGATAAGATTTTTTTTTGAAAGAATACTAGGAGGAGGAAAAATTTCTTTTACAACGCACACATTTTTCATAGACCTGGAATCCACAGCACATTATAAAACGGAATTTGTTGCTGTTGTTTTTACTTTAATGCATTAATCACTAAAGGCTTGCTTAGGTGGGCAGAAAAAATCCATTTTCCGTTGTATTAACTTCATAATTTAAGAAGCCTTTCAAGACCCACATAAATGCAATAAACACTGCTGGGCCCTGCCTGTCCTGTGCCTGCCTGGGCGCACGGCTGCACGGAACACAGCCGGCTGGACCTGCCTTCTGCAGCCATACCTGTGCTGCTGCTGCTCCAGACGGCAGAAAGCACTTAAATCACGGCAGCTCCATCTACTCAACGCTTGATTTAAAGCCCTTAGGAAAATAGCATTTCCACAATACCATTTCCAGTACTGCAGGGCACAATTCTGTTTAATTCTACGCCCTTGCACAAGTGGTAGAATTCACAGGCAAAGGAAATGCATAAAAGGGACCGGCACACGCAACAGCAGGGAGAGGAGTCCCCTGAGCTACGTCCTGGCTGCAGTGCACAGGACCCGTCTCACAGGACAGTGACAGCCTGCTCATAAACCCTGCTGGCAGCAAGCAGAGCAGGCTGACTACATTTTATGGGCAGAAGATGCCTCCTCAGAAGTATTTGGTTCTGTGCAGCTTCTGCTAGACATGGTATTTTAAAAGACATGGAGGAAAGCCGCTGCATCCTGAGATACTGCAGGGAAGAGGAGACTCACCCTGCATCCCAGTGTCACCTGTGCAGGGGAGCAGTAAACGTCTCTGTGTGTACTCCTGGGATCCCAAGTGTTGAAATTTTTCCAACTTTGACATGCTGAACTAAAAAAATGCAAAGATCTTGACACCCTTGGCTTGCCCAGTCTCCCCATTAAGGTTTGACTAGAACCAGGATGCAGCACAAGGGGCTGTACCGGGAAAGTTCAGAGCAGATACTTAACAAATTCATTTCATATTTGCAAAACCTTTTGTGCTTTTATAATATGGGAATGTTACTCCAGTGACAACATGCTGCCTTTACTCAATTCATAGCAAAATTATCTTATTACAATGTAGAAGAACAGATGGATTTGGTGCATGCATCTGGAGATAAATAAACCTAAGTCAGGTGTATGCAGAAACATGCATCAGGGCTTTTGTATTTACTGTTCAGCCCCCAGACAACCACATCTTCATCCAATATATATACACATTGCTTTAGCATATAAACAGCCCACTCTAAGAACCAAACTGATGGTTGTGTATATACAAGAGTCCCAATACCCAGCTTGCCTTTTATGAATTAACACACACAGAATATGCAATTGCTCCAGAAAAGAACAGACCCTTGAACTGCTCCAAAAGAGGGGGAGAGGGAAACCAAATACCAACCCCTTTTGGCTTCTATAACTTGGATTTTTGACTAAGAAATCAGGGGGAAAAACATCCCTGATTTACAGATAGAACATCAGTAGAATCAATGTGTCAGATCAGGTAGAAAACCATGATTTTGAGCTGCTGCTCAGATTATTTGCTGCTCAAATATTAAACCACCTAAATGAACTTAAGTAGGTGTCAAAACAAGTCTGCTTGATACATAAGAGATATTTGTTTAAAAGAGTAGGCTCATCTCCCAAACAAGACAGCTTCTCCAATAAACTTTTAAAAGCTGCATATACCTTGAGATACAGGCCATCACTGCAAGAATGTTCTAGCTCTTCTCAAATTTATATATAGAGAACAGGGATGCCAATATTCAGCAATTTAAAGACAAAAAAAAACAAATCAGAAATACCAGTCAACAGCAGATTCAAGATAAAATAGGGAGAAAATTTAGGATGAAAGCTCACCTTTACGTGCCTAAACTTCCTATAAGCCCACAGTACTGCTGCAATTATTCTCCACTGAGCTGATGGAAACAGTCACACCAGGACACACTGAACTTTTATATAGAAAAAGAACTTTGCCCATCCCCACCCTCCTCCTTTCTATTTTTCCATAAGTTTTTCACTTCCCATATGTTTAAGACAGCATTTAGAGTAGCTTCTCTAAACAATTAGAGAGCACTCCTGTGGTGCTCCCTGTCTCTAAGCCGGTGACAGACTGATGTGCTTGCAGCTGGGACAGGCACATCGCATCCAGGGTGTCCAGAGTGTCACAGCCCACAACAAAACACCTGGATAGAACAGGAAAACCCCAGGGCATCTCCCCACCAACATTATCAGGTGCACAAGGAAATTGAAAAGGAGCATCACCTACAATTTATACAGCACAGCAGCCTCCTATGCCCAGCAGAGAAGCAGATTGGAAGAATTTTAGGTGTCTGAAACACATGAGAATATTATTCCATTTCAGGCTTGGAATTTTGAGCTGGAGTCAAGGAAAAAAAACTAGGCCTGGATTGTTTTCTCTTTCAGAGGTGGCAGAATCTCACTTGTGTTGTCATACATTGTTTCAGAGATGTCGTTTTTCATTAGCACTGCAGGACTGAGAAGAGATTTCCTCCTCCTCTAGAGATGGGGCACAGGAGGAAAACGCACACTGCTCAGAAGGGTTTCAGGTGTAGCAGAACTACAGCTCGCTCTGCTCCCAGCAGGGACCCATTTGCTGCAGCCCTGGAGAGGTGACATTCTCATGGTCAGGAAGATAAAACCAAGGTTCTGCTCCATTTCAGCAGCAGGGGTTTGCAGAGGGGGGAGTCTCACACGAAGTGTGTGCTCCACATCTACGCCTGGAGGAGCTGAGTGAGAAAAACTGTCTCCTTCTCTCTTCCTCATGGCTCTAGGGAACGTAAGCAGAAATGAGCTGTACCTTGTTTTTTAACTCAAACAGGATGCTGTTCCTTAATGTGGCTTGCATCAATATTGCTGCAGACAAAATGAAACTATTATGCAACAAAACAAGCCATTATCAGACAAAAGCCATCGAGAAAAATAAGAGAGATGATGGTTAGGAAATTATTTGAACCCAATTTAATGTTTTTATGTGCTGCCTCCAGAATGCTGCCTCAGGAGAGGGCAGTCTTTGCAAGCAATTGAACTGTGCTCCTCTCCTGTGAACAGGGGAGCAACCAAACCTCAACAGGCTTCATTTCACAGCTGTCTCCAGATCCATCAAGCCCAGAACCCAAAGCCTGGTTGGAAAGGCTCATTCCTGAGACCCTGCAAGGTCTGGACCCAAGGAGATCACTGCTGACAAGCCCCACCAGCCAAGCCTGGGCTTGACACTGGCAGTGGGCATTCCTCCTAAGGACTGGTACAGCTGGATCCCAGCCTTCTCATCTACAGGGCCAGGCTCCGTGTTTTGAGTCACATAATAGAATTCAGGTTTCTAGATGCATGCAGGTGCACCCATGAAAGCAGAGACATTTGTGGTTTTATTTCAAGTGGATTGCAGCTGAAAAATAGCTGATGCTGTGAAATAGAGGGGAAAACTGAGTCCTTCAAAACTCAATGAGGCTGAGGAGAAGGGGATCTACAAAACAAGGCTGGCTTAGTTTCCTAAAAAGGATGAGATTCCAAATGACCAAGACTTTAAACGGATATATAAACAAACAGAGTAGGGAGGAAAAGGACGTGGAGAAATGCTTATGCAACGCGCAGAACACCTGGGATAAAATTAGAGAGGTTTTCCTCACCCTTTTGTACTCTTCTTGAGAGATGATGGTGCCTTCTGCATTTGAAGCTCATGGTGACATCAGCAGAGCAGAAAGGAGAGGCTAAAACCTTCATCATCTTCAATCTTAGTAACCTGCCAATGACACTCCTATCAGTACAAAGATAATTCTCCCTTTGCCACCTCTCTCACCAATAATTCAGGCAAGTAGGCATACCCAACAATTCAGATAAGCAAGTAGAAAACTCTAAAATTATTTAAGATATTGTAGCTCCCCTTTTTACTTTTTCTCTAGAATAATCCACCCAACGTCAGTGATTTCAGGGCCTGAAATACTTTGGAAGGCAATTCCAAGTTGCTATTTGAAGCACACTTAAGTAATGCAAATCTCTATTTTTACTTAACACACTGATCTGTGCAGGGAACACTCCCTGACACAGGGTGGAAGCCAGAGGTCCTTCCCCCAGACAACTGCTACGAAATCCAGCCCCGGCAATAGTTATTCATGCAGCAGCATCAAACAAACCGCTCTGGGTGTGCCTTGCAAAACCCAATCCACAAAAGCTCTTCCGTGCAAGTGTTTCACCGTGTGCTGTTATGACTCTCAATTCCCCAAATCACAAAACAAAGATCGTTTCATCGAAAACATTCATAATAAATACAGCTAACATTAAAAAATAATAAGGAACTTGCCCTGTTGCTTTACTCTTGTCTCTACTAATGAGAAAAATGTACTTAGTTCTGAGAAGTTGAGTGATGAGATCTGGATACCCAAGAGCCCCACCAGCACAAAAGCTTAGGAATACAAAAGATCTGAAAAAGGTTCTAAAATCTTAGGAAAAGCAGAAGGTAAAGCGAACAAATGAATGCACCTTCTCCATGATATGACAGAGGCAGCCTCTTCCCAGGCACCAGTCCCCGTAGGTAAACCTACCCTCCCCGAGCTCACCTCCAGGTCTTTCTGGCTGCACCACCAAACCAAAGTCCTTTCCCCTCCCAAGTTAAATGAGCAAATAAACACACTCAGTCAATAATACCAAGAGAAGCAGCATGGCTCTGGCTGCAGCCAGTGTACCAAGAATGCATCCTGCAGCCTTCCTCCTCCTCCAACAGGTCCCCAGAGCCCCAGGGAGCCCCCTCAGACAGAGACCATTCTGCTCCAGGTGCCTGAGCAGTAACCAGGCTGGCAATGGTCCCTCGCACAGGTCACATTCACATCTTGGGCTGCATGTAATGAGGTGACAGAGGAAAGGCCAACCCACAGAATCACGTTTGATGCAGAGCTTTCCCTGCCTGCATGGAGGGCAAGATGGGACTCTCTTCCTTGCAAGCCCCCAGCATATTCTTCCAGTAGCCATGGGAGGTGAACACACACTGTTGCTAATTTGCCATGAGGAAGGCAACACGCTCTGCCCACCCGAGCCCCCCCCAAGCTGCTGCTGGCTGTGATATTATCAGCAGCCACTGCCCAGGCTCCGCTGGGGCTCAAATCTACTTCATAGACAACAGGACGCTTCAAGGCAGTCCCGTAATTACACACTAATGACCCCTCCGAGAGCTCTGTGCAGCAATAGGCTCCTGCACAGATCTGCTAATTGCTCATCTGCCACTGCACAGTGATGCCACACACTTGGCTATAGTCCTGGGGGATACACCCCAAAAACATAAATCTATGTTTTAAATTACATTTGCAGATGAAATGTCAATACCCAACATTTCTGTCAACTGCAGACATGGAAAATAGAAGCCCAAAAAGCCTCCAACAGTCTTTCAGTCACGGACGGACACCATCCGGGTTTGAGCACCACTCCTTTCCCTGGACAGGCTGGGTGTCACAGGAGTTGTGCCTTACCAGTCTACTTGACCAGAATCCCTACTTTGCAAAGCTCTGCCCTCAAACCCACCTACTGATGGTATTTTTTCGCTCTGTCACTTGCCTTCCACACACAACCAGCAACAGTTTTGGAGGCAGCCAGCGTAAAGGCCACTCGAGGGGAGGTTTTCTCCTGCCCTACACAAAAATGCCACCACCTGGCCTGTGCCAACTTAAACCTTGAATTGCCACTTGGCTCACCAAGCATTAGAAGATTTGCACATCCTCCTGCAGCCAGTTTTATTTCACAGGTGCCTATGCTGCTTGGAGCTTTAACCCCTGAACTGGCAGTGCCTGTTGCTGAGCCACAGGCTGTTCTGCTGTGGTCCCATTCTGCCTGTCCTGACCCAAATAACATCATGATTTGTGATAGCAAACAAAGCAGTCTCATCCCTTGCTCAAATACAGGCTTCACACAGCTCATGTACACATGCATGTTCTACACACATAACTTATATCCCTGACGTCAGCCAAAATTGTTCAGAAGGATTTGGCTTCAATAGATAGTTCTTCTGGAGTAAAACACTACCCACTGGGTTTGTTCTCTGTAGCACCGTTGCCCCACTCAGAAGGGTGACAGCTTCCCATCAGCTCCCAGCACATGAACAAAGGCAGGAGCCTTGAGATGTGAGGGAGACAAAATGCTCTGGACATGGGCTGGTCCCTGGCAGACTGACAGGCGCTGGTGGCAGTGATGTTGTCAGGGCCATTGTCAAGGTTCCACTTCATTCCTAAGCTTCCAGTGATTTCACAGACAATGATAATTTTCTAGAAAAGAGATGATTATGAAGTATTAAAATACCAAGGCACGCTGTACAGTACAAAGCATTGCTCCACCACTTGTGCTTATATTTCTGTTCAACATATGCGGTAGAGCTCAGGCCAAAAAAAGCAGTGGCATTTATATATTAAAAGAAGATAAATATCTGTTTCTCATCATGCATTTCTGCAATAATGCTAAATACAGAGGAGAGGAAGCATTTACAAGCTTCCCTTTCTTTCCCTACAACCAAAAAGATGGCTCAGACCTCCAGCACGACACCTGCCCTCCAAAGGATGCTCCATTGCCCTTTGCTGGGACAAGCTGCTTCCCATGGCTCCGCACTCAGCCTTTTTAAGGCTGCAATCCAAGCCCTGCCGGTGCTTACGGCGATGATGTAGTGGAAGCTGCCACATGTTTAAGCTTTTCCCTAACTGTCCCCTACGGTCTACTAAGTATAATTACCAAATAATGTGAGCGAACATGAATGCGTCCTCGGTAATTAGGGTGCCGCCACGGAAGGGCTGTCAGCCACTCAAGCTGTCTCTCTTGCTGGGGGTCTCTGGCCAGCCACTGTTGTCACCATTCCTCATCTCGCACGCGTTTGCAGAACACCACACACGGCTCCGCCTTCCTCCAAGCAAAGCTGCTGACAGGTTGCTGCTCAGGATTTTAGGCACTAAAAATAACAAACTATCGGTGTTTTAAGGACCAAGTGTTCACAGGAAGGATTACGAGCCTGTACAAATGGTGTATTTGCACTTCACGCCACCTGCTTCCCTGTATAAATCCATATGGCCGGGTAACTTCCCCATCACATGGAGTCTCACCTGCGTGTCTTATCCCTCAAAGCCTGTGGCCCCCATTCTGCTCCAGAGCCAGTGCCACGGGATGGAGCTGTGTACATCGACCACCCTCAACACCTGCAATGCCACAGAGACCAAATAGGAAGATGAAAAGGTCAGAGAAAGAACTGCAAAGGAGCTATTGTAGCCATTGATAAAAATAAAGCTCACAATTCCTTTTCTTGCTCTCGTATCCCTGCTCTTTTCACCAATCCTGTACCCGTCCCCAAAAGATTTCATTCTTGGAAAAGGCACGGAGGCAGCAACGTGCCTGTGCCATTTGTTAGCTCTGAGCAACCTGCTTAGCTAGTTCTCAATGAGCTTGATTTTCACCGTCTGTGTTTTTAAATATTCCATTCCAAGGCATGACTCTGCTTTCCCAGGATGCTGGGAGGCTGGCACACCCACACCAGGCACCTGAAAACCCAGCCAAGACAGGGCAAGGCTGCAGTGGCTCCTGCCTGACGACACCAGCATCCTGCAACACGCACACCCTTCTCGGGAATGGTCTGCTGGGGATGGGAGCCCCATGGAACCTGCCCCTCCTGCACTGAGTTCAGAGCATGTTCAACTAATAGTTGCCATTACTGTAAATATGAATATTTGCAGCAAATACTTCTAGTCAGAAAAGACAATGTGAGGTAAAAAGAATTGCAGCACATTCTCACCATTTTTAATGGTATTTTGGCCAGGCTGAAATTAATTTTTACTTGCTACAAACTCAAATTTTAAGTGTCTACCCATAGACTGTGGCTGAACTCAGGTTTGTTTGCTCAAAGAGCAACAGATTTTACAGCTTAGGAGACCAAAAGGCTAGAGGTCAAAACAACTAACACTGGGCACAAGGCTATTAAAAAATTACCTTTATTTATTTTGATGTATTTCTTTTCTTTTTAAAAAACCTTTACATAACTAGGAATCTACTGTAAGCGCTATCAGGGATTTTTCAGAGCCACAAACTGTTCCTGCACTTGCCTCGTTTCAGCCCTTTCAGCATTTGCATGGCACAAGCCCTGAAGACCTGCTGGTACTTCAGCTGGACTCAAATCCTGCTCCCTGATCTCCCTCAACACCTGTCCTGGTTTGGGGTAAAATGAACCAATTTTCTGTTTTACAATTTTACTTTCTTAGCTGGGCCTCTTCTAACTAACTAAACTCTGAAATTAACAACACACTGTTCAGAGAAACTGCTTCATCTCACAGTGATAAGACCCAATTACATCAGGGAATGTAANTTGTTCATTATATTATTATTCTTTATGTTTTTATTAAAGTAGTTTAGTTTTTCTAAACTCCGGAATCTCTTTAATTTCTCCCTCTCCTCTCCTTTTTCCTTTTTAAAAAGGGGAAGGCGGGGGGGAGGGCTATCTGTCCTTCGGTTCTGATTTGCTCAGAACCACGACAACACCCCACCAAAGAGTAAAAATATTTTTAAGAAGAAAACCGTTTTGATAGGAACCAGGCATCCCCACACACTTTCAAATAAGAATATACAGAATATAAACAAATTACAAGTTAGTTATAAAGCCAGTCATAACAGCTACTAGAGCACTGGAAGGTAAATATCTGCTCAGAGGGGAATATTCTGCCACAGAACCAAGGCCCCACTTCACAAAAAAAACAGCTGATATTACCAGGAGAGCACTCCATGTGGTTGTACCTAGCTATCTCCCTAACAGCTCCCACAGCCTGACACTGCAGTTGCTGCTGAAGTAACGATAAGCCTGAGACTCTTCAGGTACAATATGTGAGATACGTTCTTCAAATGACCCTCCAAGAGCTCAGAAGCTCTGAAGCGAACAGGGATGAAATCCAACCATTCACAATCTGCTGAACAGATAAAATAAAATTCATGAAGATTCTCACTAAGGACAAGTTCAAAAATTTATGGAGGCTTTTGTCAGTTTAACCTTTACATCTTCTCCGCTATCTAAATTATTTCTACAGAAATTGCCACTGTGACTTTAAGAAATCCATCTGTCGATAAAAAAAAAAAAAAAAAGAAAAAGAAAAAGGGGGACTTTCATCCCTTGAGGGATGTGAACCGCAATAAGATAAACAATTTGTAGGGTTCAGTAGTTCACAGCAAATATTAGACCAAAATCTATGACTCTTAAATGCAGCATGAATCAGTTGAGCACAGTCTGGTTTAGAGATCTGCCTGATGTGAAGTCAGGATCCTGCTGGACCATATTTCTGTATTTAGTTTCCTCCTGAAGATACTCTATTTCACCTCAATGCTCAGTCAAGAAGATCCAGTCATTAGCATCCGTAGATGAGGTCTGGGCAACTGCACCCACCTCTGCAGGGCTCTGCTCGGATTCTGCACAATAGCTCTCCTTTCTTACCCACGGGTGATAAATGCAGCCCTCCTCAGAAGTGGTGACTAGGACAGTTGTCTCAGGATTTTATTCACATTTCTGTTGCAAAATCACTTAGAAGGGAGGACACGGAGCAACTCATACATTGCCTGCTCTCCTCCTTCTGTGACCAGCAGGTAGGCTGCAGAGCAGGACCAACACTTCCAACCTCTTGTACAGCTGCTCCTTCACGCCTTAGATCTTTCTGCCGGTTTCGCTCATTTTGTTTCTCCTAAAACTTCAGTTTTAGCAGCAGCTCTCTGGTTCTTCAGACAACTGACACACATCTTGACATTTTCACCTTCTGCTGGTTGCACTCTCTGCAAATGCCAGAAGCAACAGCACATGCCCAAAGCTCCCAGACTTCAAATGATACCCTGCAGACCGTTACAGTCCTGCTTTTATCTCAAGTACATTCTACATGTTTGAAGTCTGTGACAGCGCTTTTTGAGAAGCATTATTTCTTTCAAGATTAAGCGTAAGAGAATGTCTTGTAAGATTCTGTAGCAACTTTATAGAGACATAAAATAGCCAGAATTAGAAAGCTGTGCTGCTGACCAACACGAGGCAGAGAAAGAAGCAAGATTGTTAGCAGGTGATGTTTCTTCATTTCTAAAAGAACCTGTTGCGTGGGAGCAGGATTCAGAGAGAAGCAGCACCACTGCTTACACACTGAGCAGTCTGGATCAAGCCTAACTTCGCTCCAGCTCTTGCCTAAATCACGCAACCACACTTGCCAATGTCCTTCTCCTTGAGCAGTCTCTTCTCCTTTGGGCTCCTTCACAAGAGAAGCAGATGCCAAGTTTCTGCTAAAGCAAAAACAGGAAAGAGAAGTCTCTTCAGCCCCCCTTGAGGCATGATGTAAGACTGGCTATATGAGCCCACCCAACATGTTTTCCTCTCGACAGATGCACGTAGTTTGCACAAAAACTTTCTGTTTCTTTGGCATATTTCTCATGGATTCCTCTTGACTCTCTGTAAATGTCTGACCACTGGAAATGAGTCATGTTTCGCCATGAAAGCCTTTACTGATGTTTTCTACTATCTTTGTTTCACCATGTTGCATTTAATAGCATTCATTGGTTCTAATAATAACCACTAAGAGCAAAACAGTATCCACTACCAGAAGCACTTGGAAAAGTTGAATCACTTTTTCAGAGACAGGGTTGGCAGGACAGCTACCACAGCTTCCTCTAGAGTCTACTTATAATGGCTCCACTGGCAGCAGGACAGAGCCATCGGCTCAGCAGAGGATCAGCTCCACATCTGAATGACACTAATTAGGAAACCAATATGATTAAATCTACACACACACACACACACACACACACACACACACACACACACTATTTTCTTCAAAATCAACTGCTTTGGGAAACCCAGGAACATGAAGTATTTACAAAACACACAACAGTCCCACTCAGGTGCTCGCAGTGCCACTGGAAGAGATTCTGAGCATCAACACATAAATCAGGGCTCTGAGTCATGATCATGAGTCTGAATCTAAATTTGTTCCACTGATGTGGCAAGAGATTTGTTCCACATCAAGCTGTTTATGTTATGATGTGCAAGTGAGTAGATTTAGTTCATGTTTCAGTCTGCTAGAAACCAAGATATTTCTTAAAAACCTGGTTTGCTTAATTCTAGTTGTTTTTTGCTGCTGGAGTACTATTAATAAGCACACTGCTTTTATTTGGCTTACTTCTACATTGCTGTTCAACAAGTTCCTAGTGGGCACTTCTCCAAAACCATAATACCTCTACAAATACTTCAATATGGACCCAGCTCAGGAAAGGCTGAAGACGGAGAGGACTGCAGGGCAGTGATAAAGCATCATTGGCAAAGCCCATCTCCATGTGTTAATTAGTACCAATGAGAAAAAAATCTGACTTTAAAAAAAATATCTTAAGTAAGCATAAGTGTAATTTGATGAGCTGGACAATATATAATTTGAGTGCCAGCATGAACCAAACAAAGCATTCATCAGAAGAACTGGTAATTGCATAGTCCAGAGAGAGAGAGGAAACAGCTCCCCGCACACACCCAGCTCTCCTGATTGCATCAGGAGACCAGCTCACCTTTCCAACACCAAATGACATGCATTTTGCAGCTCCATCCAGTGTTACAGAAGGATGTCTTTGCATCCCTTATGGAATGTGTGGCCAGGGCTCACACAAGCTGTCCCCAAGAGCAAGCATGCTCCAGCACCCAGACCTCATCAGTTATGCACCAACTCTTTATAAAACGTATAACTTCCGAACTATTCATTATACAAATTTATAAACGAGAACGAAGAACGAGCTCATTACCAGCTCTTGATGGAGACAGGACATGATTGCTATCAGACAAATGGAGTGGCACGATAACTGGATTAGGAGATCTGTAAATACAGCTTGTTGGAACTGGAGGCTCTGTAACAATTTTAAAGGAGGAAGGAAACAATGCCTTAAGGACATCTGCAGCGCTGTATTAGTAGTGAGAGTGTCATCAGTGCCCAGCATATACCGAAATACTGTTGTGCAGAGCCTGTCTAAATCATCATCTCCTCACAGGTATATTGAGAAGGATTTCTCTCCTCTCACCCATGTCCCTCTTTCAGCAGGAAGGTGGTACCCGTGAAGAAGTTGCTCACTGTACCGTGATGCACATCAACAGCAGGACAATGGCCCATCAATATATTCCTGCCAGGAATGGTTAGCAGACAAAAGTGATCCATCAAGTACAACACTCTAAAATCTCATTATACATGCAACAAACACCATGAGGCCAAAAAGACAGGGAATCAGGAGGCAGAAATAATTCTAATTACGTGAATGCTACTTAATTATTTTTAAGGTTACAAGAGAACCCTGACAGAATACAGGCTTTATATAGCAGCCTTTGCAGAAATGTCTACTTAAACTTATCACAATCCTGCCCTACTACTAGAACAGCACTGTCATTAACACGGACCAGCATCAACTGGCTGATGAAGACACAAATCTCAATATTACTAACAAACCAGCAAGCATCAGAAATAATAGCTATAACAAGCAAGTATGATTTCAGCTGCAGAATGGAGGGGAAAGAAAAAAAAACACAACAAACCTTTTATGGTGTCTTGCCAATAACACTCATCTCTGGGGAACCATCAAAACAGAGGATGCTTTTCTCTAAAGCAATCACTGATGTCCTGTGAGCACAGAAAATACACAGCTATGCATGAAAATGACAGCAGGTGATTTGAAACACATTGCAGACTCTCAGCGAAGGCTGTGCAGGACAGGTCTGTGTGTCTGTCTGAAAGGATCTACATGAAGGAGAAGAATTCCATGGTAAGCAAAGAGGGCACAAAAATGGAAAGTAACAAAATCAGAGAAATTCAAGAAGAGAAATTGGATAAGAAAGAGGAAAGGCAAAGAACAGAACAAAGGAGAGATGTTTATAAGAGTATCCAAAGTTTGAACCTCTGGAGTGGTCACACGCAGAAATTCCTGATCTAAACAGATTTTTAAAAAGTCCTCCATCCATCCAGTGGAGCTCAGTTACTACATGCAAGTGCTATGCAAATCCTTAACTCTGTTCCCAGGAGGAAACCCAGCAAAACCCAGCACACAGCTGGTCCCTTCACTCCTTTTTGAGGAACAAGAGAGGAACAGAAAGTCTCCTCTTGCAGTGGGCTGGCAGCAGGATTCTGAAAGCTGTTAAAGACTGTAAGGAGAAGGGAACACAAAGACACATGACATCACAACCCATGCAGAAAAGGCAGCAGATGTGGGGAGAACAGCTCAGGAGAGGGAACAGCTATGAAGCAGAAGTCAAGTGCAACCATTCTTTGTACAATCCCTTGGCCAGCACCACAGCCAGGACCAGGCTCCAGCAAGGAATACAGTCAGTGATTTACAACCTAAAATCAGAGTCCTAATAGAAAAATAACAGCCTGTCAGTGTAAGCGATGGTGCTTGCAGAGGTCTGCCAGCCTCCTGGAACAGCCGCTAAGAGCAACCACCAGCAAGGAAAAGGAATGATCGACTTTCCAATGGTTCTTCTCTCAGGAGGGAGGTCGAAGGGACTCCTGTTTCACTCTGGGGATGTTGGTTTCTCTGGTTTACAAGTCCTGAACATCACCCTGAGCAGGAGGTTCAGACACACAACAAGCACTTTCCAGACCAGTAGCACCTGGTAGAAACACAGTTATTGTTAAAAACTAGAACATTGACAAAAAAGGAGGTGAACAGTGTGAGTGCAGGTGAAGGAGGAAGCACAGGTCCAACTGACTAAAAACCAGGATCAACTTTTGGATTTAAAAGGGGCCCAAACAAGAAGCTCACGCCTAAGCATGTACCAAGATGCCTGGAAAATTAGTACCTCCCTGCAGCAGAGAAAACTGCTTTGCAAATTGAAAGAGCATTTCTAGAATGCCAGTCCAAAAGACGTTCCTTCTCCACTCCCCTGCCACAAAGCACACATGAGGGATGGCCCTGAGGAGCAGTTCTGGCCCTGCAGCACAATCCCCGGGTTACTCAGCTGCTAAAAAGCACCCAAAAAACAAAGAAACAACCATGCTTTTAAATGATGCAGGTGTATAGACTAACAGCAGCAACAGGCCTCCAAAGAAACAATTCCAGCAACCAACAGCACACCTCAAATGTCAAATTCTGAATATTTGGGGAGCAGTCAAGAATTTGCAAGCCACTCGTGGGCTGAAATTCCTTCAAATACAAAGCATAGTTGCAAATAACGAAACACACACACACACAAAAAAAAAAAAAAAAAAAAAAAAATCCGCAGAGATGCCCCAGGTTAATCCCACCCTATAAAACCTTCCCTGAAAACCGTACACAAAAAGCCCAGGCTGTTTACGGCAGGAATGGAAGCCCAACAGTACCACCCGGTGGTAATCCTCTTCTGCTACAGCCAGGAGGAGGAAAATCATTCAATTCATCGAGCACATTAAAACAAGCCGGTTTTTACCCCGTGGCAGATCGTTACACTGCCCCCAGAATTCACTCCTGTACAGCCAGAGGGACCACCAGAAGCTTTGGGTTATAAAAGCACAAGTTTGTCAGAAGCACAAAGAACCCACTTTCTTCAGGGCGAAAGGCAAAAAGCCCTCGTGGCGAGCAGTCTCTAAATCACCACACCATTTCCTTTAGGTTCATCCATCCAGATGGAAGAGAAGGTGCACGACAAGAGATTTTTTGGGGTAAGACAACATAAAATTTACAGACTTACGAATTATGACAGACACAGAAGAAAACTCAACATTATCCTGTCCACCAGCATTAAAAATGGAGAAGTTTAAGAGTCCAGGTGCCAGCAACCGTGAGTTTAGACTCTTGGAAGTGGTGATTTAACATTCACATCTTTTGTTACTGCAGAATTGTTTGGACAGGCAAAACCGCAGTTGCAGAGACCCACGATTTCCAGGCAGACATTATTCAGCCTGCGTTGACGAAGAGCAGAGCTCAGCCCAAATAGGTAAAACAGAGAGGAAACGGTGATGACTGAGGGTGAAGAAAACAGCACAAACAATACAGCTGGAGGTAAAAAGATTTGTTCAGATGTTTCCCAACTTTATAGCAGACCAGATACAGAAACATGTTTGGATAACTGCCAGCATGCTCAATAGCGACCATGGGGCTTTCTGTTGTACCCCATTAGCTTTCAGGAGACGGAGGATTGCTGCCAGACTAAATGCATTATGAGAGCAGAGAAGGGGGATGGGAGAACACAGAGCTACGAGAGGGGAAGAAGTGAGAAATAGGAGTGAAAGGAGGAATGAGATGCATATAAAGAAGAGACAACCAAAGAGCATGAGCAAAACATAAACAAACAAACAAAAAAGACAGACACGGGAAGAAAAGGAAAAGAGGAATTCAAATGGTGGGAAAATTGAGTAATATTTGCAGGAAAAGAGGAAAAGGCAGAGAAATAAGACTGAAAGGTGAACCAGAAAGTTGAGGGAGGTGATTGACAAGGAAGATATCCAGCTTCCTCCACTACCTTAACCTCATCTCCCTGCAAACGTCTAAACCTCCCCAGGCTCACCCTCTTGAGGCTTCCTCATCAACAGAGATCTCAAACTCATCCCCAGCCCCCGGTCAGTGGCAGCTCAGCCTGAGTCCACTCTGCCACAGCCTCCTCCTCACGTCACCGCACTCCAGCCTCACTTCACCTCACCTTCACCTCCACTCCAGTTCTGCCAAACGCAATACTTCTCTGCTGGCAGAAGACCACAAGTTTTCCCGGAGCCGTAAAGCCCTGAGCCAACACACTTCCCTCAGGCTCCTAAGCTGAGAAGGAGAATGTCTTCAAATCACCTTCCAACCCCAAGGGATGCCTGCAAAGGGCAATGCTTCCGACAGTTTTCCTACAGAAACTGATCCTGTCGTACCCAATCATTCTCCCACTCCACTGGAGCTGTCTTCATACAGAGTAAAATAACTTTCAAAAGCTTCACTTATTTATAGCTTTAAGAAAAAAAAATCATAAATCATTGAAACAAAAAAAGTGAGCCCCTTCTGTATTTTCTCCCCAACTCATGTTTCCCAGCACCTGAAAGTTTAGTACCATCACGTCCTGTCTGGAGGGAAGGGAAATTTAAAACAGCAGCAGCATTGCCTGATACCATTGTGCAAAGGATGAATTACAGAACAGAGGCAGGGACCTGTCTTACCAGAGTTTGCCCATGTTAATTTAATGGAAGCAAGGTAAGCACCGTGGCTCTCCTATCAGCTGCTGAGCAGGAGGCAACAAGCTCGAGCTCAGGAATGAACTTTATCTGGTGGCACCAGTTCCCAAGGAGTGCTTGCAAAAGAGGAAGGATTTCACTTAATGAGACTGCGGTTTGCAGCTCAGTGTGTTTTACTGCTAACACCTTGCTTTTAGGGGAGGAGACGGGACAGGAGGGCCCATTCTGTCTAGTCCACTGTTTCTGCTTCTGGAGAAAAGAGTCTGTTGGAACGTAGACAGTGAAATCTGAGGGGAAGCAGAAAACAGGAGGGAGTGGAGGGGACTGGCCACAGAAGGTGTAGAAAAGAGAAACACAATAGAAAGCCAAAGGCAAACAGAGGAGAGACAGCATTTCCGTGCATAATAGCTGTTCAGGATAAAAAGAAGACTAAAGTGCATCATTTGCATTGAATAAAGGTCACAAGAGCGTCTTTACTCCAACAAGAAAAGTAACACTCTCCCAGAGGGATTCCTCTCTACAATCCAGCAAGCAAAGGTTATGTGAAGATGCATTTGGCATCTGGGGCAGCGTGAGATCTGCGTGCAGGCAAGTGCTAGAGAAGGATGACACCAAGTCACTGCTCTTCAGGGAGCCGGTTCTAGGGAGGTGCAGACAAGGAGCTGCTCACAGAGCACAGCCACCTGCTCCTGGTGGCACAGAAGGTGCCGGAGCATCAGCAAAGGACAATTCCCATTCTGATACAGGAAAAGCAGAAGCAAGGAGAGAAGTAGGAGTGCCACTGATTCACTGCTACTTAGATTTAGATTAGTTACTCATATTATGCCAGTAGCTTCTGAGCAATAACAATATCCAAGAACAATTTTATACAAAAGTTTCTCTGCCTGTTTGAGATACACAGCCACAACAGTTTGCTGCACAGCCAAACCAGAAAAGACTCTGAGGTCTTTTCCTTAAAGCACAGAGCTCTTGAAGAGATGCATCAGATCTGCTGCCAGGAGAAAAACACATTGCTTGTAAACCTGGAAGAGTTAGAAATGGTTGAAAAATACATCTAAAATGGCAAAAGTGAAATGATGACTAGTTGCCTCCATACCGTTTAGTAGTGAGAAGTGAAAAATTACATAAAAAGTCCTTACTTGCCAAACATGAATGAGCAATGAATGGGAAAGTGAATTAATCCAAAAGTTACAAATTAGAAACTACCTGGAATTTACCACTGCGACCCTACTGCACACAGCAGTCACCCCGGACACTGCAGCAGCTCAGTCCCCATCGACTGAGGAACTCCCACTCCCAGTGCTGAGCAGAATCTCTTCTAAGGGCCAGGAGCAGAGAGCCCAGGAACAGTGAGCATCGTTTTACACCCCAGGGAATGCAACCGGAGCTCGTAAGCACCAATTTCTTTTATTTTTTCCTCCCTCCTCCTCAAGGACCTCTTTCACGAAAGGGAGGGACAGATGTCTGCCCCAAAGTCATGTTGTAGAGAAGTCACACGCCCGTTTGGAGAAGCATCCCACCAGTAATCCAAGGCCGTGTCACAGCTGTCCCATTCAACGAGGCAAAAGATCCTGTCACATTTGTTGTCAGTGATATCAAAGAATTTGGTGCCAGGTCTGCAGAGAGATCCCATGACACAGGGCTAACGACAGGTTGATGGCACTGTGGCTTGACACACTTTTAACCCAAGCCATCCACAACCATTTTCAGTGACTCACAAACAGGCACAGCATTAGATGTGTGGGTAACATCCTCAAATATTTAAAAAAAAAAAACAAAAACAAAAACAAAAACCCCCACCAAAACAACAAAACAAAACGCAAAAAACAAACCAAACAAATAACCATAAAACCCCCACACCTGATAAACACAAAGTTTCTTTGACATTCAAGGCAAAGACCCTGTGCACAGCCCCAGAACAGGCAGTCATTTTTGTAAATATTGAACAATAGTGTCAGCAGCAGATCCTATCTCCAGCAAACTGAAGTTGCCTAGAAGCGTATCTTCTGACATAGTCCTTGATTAGTTTAGCCAAGCTGCAGAGAAAAAGCAAGTTGTTCTCAGAATTCAGGCAAAAGGATGCCACCATCTGTCCCCCTGAACTCCACTGTCACTCTAAGTGACAAACAGGCTTCCTAGTAACTGCTCTTGGATGAACTCCACCCCAGAAGAGCTGCAAGCCAAATGTTTTTCATCCATAATAACCCATACAGGAAAAACAAAAAATTTAAAAAAACACCTCTCCAAACAACATCAGCTTGAAGTCCACTAATGACAGAAAGCAAAGAAACCAGAATCAAGGGTCTAATTGCACCTCTCCAGAATTCTGCCTCGATTCATTACTCTGTGCTCAGTCCAGAACACCTGACTTAGCAGGCGACAATTTGAGCTGAGACTAGATGCTTCTGTTTAAACAGGCCCTTTGGGGAAATTAATTTAAAATATTCCTTATGTGAAAAATTCTTTTATTTTCCTCTTCCTAAAAAAAAAATCTTCAGGAGAGCTGTGGCAAAATAATAGCATTTCTCACAGACATCTTCAACCATAAATTCATATACACGTCCAGCATCTTGTGACACTGCCCCAGTCCTTGCTTTCTCAGCCCCCAGATTTGCTGACTTTGAAGTCATCTGGAAGGGTTTCATTCACAGGCTCTCTCTGAATGGAGAAACAGAACTGCAAGGCAAAGGAAAAAGATGGGAGAAGACAAAGTAGGATAGGGAACATCACACTTTGATGCCAAGGCAAGCATACACAACAAGTTCATCGTAGTTTACCTCACTGAAGACATCTATAATCACAAAAAGAATCACTTTTTTTTTTTCTTGGAATCATAGAGTCAAGAATGGAAGTGGAAAGGACCTTAGAGCAGGGCGGGGAGGGTGTGTGTATCTAATCCAACACCTGCCTATAGCAGAGTCAGGATCCTCATCCTTCTGCTAAGTGTTTGTCCAACTTTTGCACTCTCCCATTCTGTGGCTGTCCTGCCTTGAGTATTAGAAAGGAATAAAACTACTTATCTAATAAGGAACTTAATTCCAGGAGTTTGTTTCACTATAGACATGGCCAGACTCTTTTCTTTGCAGCAACCTCTGATTCATACAAAGACTTAAATCTCTTCCTCCAACCTCGGTGTAGTCTTCCCTTTAAGTTAGATTAACCTCATTCCATTCTTCTAATCTTCCTAAATAGGCCATTTTACCTTTTTAAATCTAAAACCCACGAAGGAGAATAGCTGTCATATCTTACATGTTTTGCCTTTCTAAGCCGCACAATCTACTAAATTCATGGGTTTAGATACAATAGCCAAACCAGACTGATTAAACCCAAAAGAGAACTCATGTAAAGGAGTCATTTATCACCAAATCTATTACTTTATAGTAGACATTGTTCTTAAATGAGGGACTGGTTTATTAAGTCAATGCCATCAGGGAAGATGCTCATGTTTTCTATTTGATAAAAAAACAAATGCTTAACTGATAGACATTTTTCATGGCAGCACAAGAGAAGCTTTTAAGTGGAAGACAGATACAAGCAGCTCTTGAGGATTGTGCCTCAGAAACACCTCACAGTGAGATTACTTGGGCATTTTGAGGAGCAGGTGTGATTTGCTTTCTAGCAATCCTTGCAAGGAGAAATAAGGAGATCTACAAGTTTAGAATGAACTAAACTACTTCAGTGAAATATTAATATTAAAATAAAACAAGAAAATAATGAAATAGATACAGTTCTGTATATATTGTATCAAGCTCCCAGAATGACAGGTCATCAGCAGGCACTGGGGAAGTCCCAGACTGGTCTCAGCAATGGATAGAAACTGGATTTTTAGCTGGAGTCAGGAACACATGGATAGGGATCAAAGGCAGATGAACAGACAGGTTCCTCTTCAGACATCGGCCACTGAAGAAAAAGAGCTGACCCTTTGATCCCTCAGCTTTTATACTGAGCATGGGGCAGACAGAATATGCCAACTGGTCAGGTTTGGGTCATCTGCCTTGTCCATTCCTCACCACAGGAGTGACTCCTCTACACTTTTCCATTTCTGACCCTCCAGTGGGGCAAATAACAAAACTGGCTGACCTTGGTGCTTACAGCAATAAGTATAAGCAAGAGCTTCTCCGCATCCTGTTCCTTGGCATGAAGTACAAACACTGGTCTTATCACTCTGAGAACAAGCAGTTTTTTCCACAATACGCCGTTAGTTTCAGAGGGTTAGAAGAGGCCCGTCTAAGATGTAAAACTACAGAACAGAAAGCTGATTCTGTTTTACTTCAAACTGGGACAGCAAGTACCAAAGGGAGAGGAGAATTAAGTATCTGAGGTCGTGCAGTGTTGACAGAGCAACGATTACAGAAGATGGCTATGAAAATAAACACTGCCCCACCACCACTAACAAATGATGTTCGATTTCTTTCTTCTCTCTCTTTTTTTCTTTTTAAATAGATGAGGAAATTACTTCTGCAACTGCTACTCCTTAGCCCTCATCTTTCATCACAGAGGACAGTGTCATTACCCAGTCTATAAAGCATCACGGTCGATGTCAGTCTTCACAACATGTCATCAATGTCTTTATAGGTAATGCTAACAATTTCTTTCACTGCCATGCAGAACTCGTTCAAACCTCTGAAAACAAGCATTGCAATTCGAGAGCTAGACTCAACCAGGTAATTCATAACTGAGAAAAAAAGAAAAGATCATAGAGATGGCATGCTGTAATGGTGGTGTATCAAAAGTGAACCCAAAAGGAACCCTGCAGCACATTTCTACAGTTTCCAAAACAGTGAATGTACTTATTGGAAGCCTAAATAGTGCCGTTCACAGCCATTATGCACCCAGACAGGTGTGGTATGCAGTTATTTATAAATTGGCCATTTATACATGCTGTTTTCCATTTCAAACATGTATCTGCAATAATCTTGCACACAAACCACTACATACCTGTGAAGTATTAAAATTGTGTGGTGAATACCACTCACTAATCAAAACTTTCCAAAACTGATCAAAACGGAATCAGAGCTTGCAGCTGTTATCTTGCATTACTATCAGAAATCTCCAGTTCGAATGTTCCTGACTTTAAATATTAAATGTCTGAAGAAGAAAGTGAAGTTACATTTTTCATAAAGAGCATATCATAAATTAGGAGGACAGGAAACCATATTTTTCATCAAATATTTTGCGAGATGTTTCCCAGACAGTTTGTTGTTTACTGTAGGTGATCAGAAATAATATCATCCAAGTGTTAAACCCCAATTTTGATAATGCTTTATGACAAATTTCACCTCATCCTCGGGAGCACAGGTTTGGATCCACAGCTGTGCCGCAGCTAAGAGGAAGTGATCTGCATAGAGAGGGCATCAATCCCTGTGGACACAGGTGACCTGGCTGGCTCTCCAGACATCCTGGTCCAGCTTGGTGGATTCCTGGGGCTCATTTGCCCTCCAACAACAAAAGGCTGAAACTAGTAAAGCCTCCAAACAGTTCTCTTAGCACTAAAAACATAACTCCTCTGCAGAAGGGGAATGTAAACACGGATTTTTCCTGCTTGGAGCACTCTCAAACTGCACACATGTTCCCCTGATCAGAGAGCAATGGAGGAAACTGCTAGTAGAGAAGAAAACTTCTCATCTCTAAGGTCCCCAAGAGCATTTCTCCGCCCTGTAGAACTGGCCGGCAGGGTTTACACCACCTACTCATTTCAATGAATTTTGGTGAACTTATCACTATTTATTCATCCATTGAAAAACTAAATCAATGTGAAACACCCAAAGAAGTGACCAAAAGTTTCAAAGAATCTTGAAAGCGATTGCACCCACTTAAACTGTGTCTTAACACAGCTGAAGAATGCAGATGTTTTATTTTGTTTTCTGTTCACCTCTGTCGCAGCTGCTCATTCACCTTGTGCTGTGTGAAGATGAGATCATAAAAAAAAAAAAAACCAGTTTGTTTCTGGCCTGAAATTTTAAATGAATGGCAGTAACCTTATGAACATGCTTGTCCTGACAATGCTTTGACTGCAGCTCACACCCAAGCTAGTTTCAGATTAGCCAGCTCAGATAATGCTATCAGGGCAGCCATAGAAGTACCAAGCCCTACACATGCTAATCACCCACCCGCTCAACCTCCTAGGCCCGCATGACGAACACACTTAATAACATGGCAGTAAGAAGGAAGATCTCTCATTCCTCTATTACATATGAGGAAACTGAGAGCTCTTAAGCTTTTCATACCCATCCAAGTATTTAATAAGGATCTACTGCGATTAGGGTTTCTTGGAAGGTTCAGAAAGAGCAGCCTTATCTGAAAAAGAAGGAAACCAGCTGCCACCAGCAGTTCTTTGTGTCCCATCTTTCAGCACAGTGTCCCAGTAAGGCAGTTGTCGCTTCTTGTGGTGCTACTCACTCTTGCAGCAACACATTTCATCTGTTCCCACCTCCCTGAGCATCCACTGGTCACAGGGAGACAGGTCCCAGGGGTGCCTTCTCCTCCTCTCTGCTCTTCTCTGCCTTTACATGGATAGAGAGCTGTGTAGCTTCACCATCATCTTGACAGCCACTGTCACAAACCTCTCTATTTTCCTCTTCATTCTCCCAGAAAGCCCTTCTTTGAGAGAAAAGCCAAGATTAAACATGGGTTTGTGTTCAGGCTTTTGTGAAAATGGACCTACCTCCGCTGTCCCTTCATTTTAACCTCATCTGCTCATCACTTTATAAATACCAATCTTTGAATATGTGGAGATTTATATCCATGCTGTCCCACGAGATTTAATGCCTCCTGAATGCCCATCCATCCTTACGCATCCCCTGGGGACAAAAATCAGAGTCACAACATTATGAGAAGATTGACAGACAACCATTTTACAAAGTTATTTTCCAGAGGAAAATGTCTGCAAAACATCTCTCAGACTTATAAATCAAAAAGATGCCAGTTCATGTTTCCTACAGCTCTGACAAATCCACCAAAGGTATTTTAAATATCTTTTAAATATTGAAATATTTTGCCTACACCTATTACATATTTATATAGTATTTTATATTGTTTGTTATCATATTTAAATATTTGTTTTAATAAATATTTATACTTATAATTACATACCTGTATGTTAAAAATATATTATTTAAAGGTCACAGTTCAGAAAGCCAGCCAGCTGTGTTGAAAAAGAAAGAAGAGTAGTTTTTACAGGAAGTGGCCTTCAGCTTTTCAAATCTGGGCTTGCCTTCTGGGAACTTTCTTTTTGGTCTTAGAAAATGTCAAGACTTAAGCCTGGCTTTGTTCCTCCTCTATTAAAGATAAAAGAAGAACAAACATTTTCTTGGGAGATACAGATTGTCCGTCTTAAATATCTTCAAAAGTACCATTTTCTTCCAGATAGTCTAAGCCTTCAGTTCAGCAGAAATT
Organism: Thinocorus orbignyianus; assembly: GCA_013400375.1. NCBI lineage: Eukaryota > Metazoa > Chordata > Aves > Ciconiiformes > Thinocoridae > Thinocorus > Thinocorus orbignyianus. Next base: position 73,462 of record VXBW01006156.1, on the reverse strand, counting down.
ACTCAAAAAAGAAAAGCCCTTTGTTTTCCATTTCTTCGGGTGGACTTTGTTTGTATCAAAACCAGCCCCTTTCCTGCAGTGCTGCTCCCTAACCACATGGTCCCTCTCTGGAATTTATACACCCATAACTCCACTTTTGCCACAGAATATTGCACTTCCCTTCCCTAAAAGTGCTCCCTCATACAGATTCCTTTCAAGTTTTCCTTGTATCATTTCACATGACTTTGTTCCAATGCATTTATCTTCTTGCATTTTAACTGCAACCTTCTCCAATTTCTGCTTCCACACCTCTCATGTCCTCTAGTCACATTTCTTTAACACCCTTCTTTCCCTCAATTCTCAGCCCATTAAGTGTCCAAACAGAACTTCTGTGAGGAACTAACAGTCACAGACCAGCAATCTCATCCCAGGGGATTTACCTACAAACAGAGGTTACTCAGGTCTCCTTTCAGCAAAACCACAGTTCACTTGATTTTTGCTCCCTGAGTTCTAAGCATCATCAGCCACAGGATCACACACTCTCGTCCCAACTGCTTCCAATTTCATATTCCAACTAAGCAGCAGTGGATCTGCAATCACTTTGTCTCTTCTTGCTTTCTCTACATTAAAAGACCAGTAAGTTCTTTAGCTGTCCTGCTAACGAAGCACAGGTTCCCTGATGCACATTCCTGTCTCTCTGCCAGCAGCCCAGGTTGTTTGCAGTCCCTGCAATAACAGCCTGTATGTCAGGCCCATACTATCATCATCACCACTTCTATTTCTCACACTATATAGACATGAGAGGTATGCACTCTGTACCACCAGCCTTGGCTGAAATCTACAGAACAATCTTCCTCAGATGCTTTTTGCAAGTGTGTAAACCTTTCTCTTGTGAGCAGATTTCAGTCTTATCCTTAGAAAGATGTTCTAAGAAAGAACAGCTCCAACTCCTGAAGGACACGCACGTTCCTGTGAATGGACATTCAACGTGACAGACTACAAGATGGGTGCTTGAGCAGTCACATTAAATAGTGATATGATACAACAAGAAGCAAGTTTCTGGCCTTTATTTGAAGGCTTTTAACAGTTACAGTAAGAATTGTCATTGCAAACCAGGAATTCTTAAAAAATTGAACAATAAAAGTTAAAAAAAAAAAACATCCACAAGTCCACCTGCAAGTAAGACATGTTGGTACAGAAAGAAGATGTGAGCTTTTGCTTCTTCCATTCTGTTCATTTTTCAAATATCTGATAAGACTAGGATGCTAAGAAAGTTTGGATGCTATTGGAATTGTTCCGGCAGGTACTCATTCAGTATTTAACAGCATATACTGTACCAGGGTAACAGAGTAGCGACGTTAAGTCTATGGGTTTGAGTTGGGCTTCTTGTTATTTTCTTCCTAAAAAAGGACATTAAAAAACAGACTGTGTGAAGATATCTATAATGTAGTCATAAGGTGACTACAGGAGTTTGATCCCATTCTATTATAACTCATCTCGGTAGCAAAGAAGTGACGTAAGCAATTGGAAATCTCAGCAGCATCCGACTTACACGACCGCGGTTTCAACCTAACGCACGTCCAACAGGTCCACACATTCCACAGCCTCACGAGACGCACCAGCAGTACTTCTGACTCCTCATTCTTTCAGCATAAAAGGGTATTTTCTTGCTTTGGGAGCACAGACCCCAAAAAAATCAACCTAATGCAACCCCACGGATGCTTCACAGCTCCGCTCGTGCAATGCTGCTACAGAGAGACTTGAAGCAACCCTGTCCCACATGGCACAACTGGGCTGCAAAGAGCAGATACCCAAAAAGTCCTCCTCAAATCCAGCCACGTATTATTGCCAGCTTTTGCTCTGAGCTGCTGGATAATGGAATATTTAGTCAAAAAAAAAAAAAATATGCTTCCGACCTCAAAGTGAGCAAGTAACGGAAAAGAAGATTTTATGTGCATCAAAAGCCCCTGTTCTATGTTTGCACTTCTGTAGCCCAACACCAGTAGGCAATGCCAGCAATGCCTGTTCCTTAGAATAAAGCATCTACAAAGCACTTCAGGGGCAGGGAGGGTGTTCTCCAGCACAACAGATAAGCCCTGCAGGGAACACTTCCAATTTCAAGGTTAGAGACATCATATCTGCACTTGTCTGAAGATGCAGGTCCACACACACATCTGTGAGCGTAATCTTTAAGCTCATCTATGAAATACACTTCAAATGAAACAAATCAACCAAGTTTAAAACCAATCTGCTCATAAAGACGGGTGACAGATGCAATTAACAACTTATAACCAGAGTTTTTGCAGTTTTGAAACACTCAAAACACACTTAAATTCAGTGTATAACAGCATTCCTGTTACACAGCCCCATCTTCACACCATTAGACACAGGAAGCCAACAATACATCCGTGGGAGTGAAAGAAACAACCCAAAACTCAAGCAGTTGTTTTTTCCCCCAGCACACTCCAAGGAAAGTTTCAACATTCCTGCTATTCAAGTTAGCACCTAGGACTGGAGAAGGAAAGCTGATATTCCAGGTCCTGCAAGCTTCATCATGAGAAATATCACAAACTTTAGCTTTGCCTAATCGCATCTGAAAGCACGAGAGACTCCAGCAGACGTGACACTCTTGAAATACAGAACTTTATTTAGAAACTGCTTAAAATAGAAAAACCCTGTCAAGAAAAATCCAAGTCAAATATGGTTTCTCAGCAAAATGGAGGTTTAGGGCAACAAAAGTCTAAAAGGCCACAAGAGAAATAGCACCACTGCAATTTTAAACAATGGCTAGATTACTTGCATTTTTGGCATTCACTGAATTTGGGTTTTTCTCTGAATTTCACAAAGATTCATGCACTACACAACAGTTACCATAAAATGCTCTCCTACACACATTTTCGGACAAGCTACCACCAGAAACAAATGAATACAAGCACAACAGGACTGATCAATCTCAGTAGTGGAGGGGGATCAGAAGTCTTGCAGGATCTTGCCAAACACAACAGTTATGAGGGGCATGAGAGCAAAAAAGGACAGTTAAGGAAAGTATTTAAATATTAATATTTAAGTTAGTCTCAGTACTGTATTTTCTGCAATAACATTAGCTCTGTTAGCCAGCATCTTTTAGTTTTTACCCCAGAAGACTACTGAACTGGCAAGTATTATATCAGATATGCCCTGGTTTGAAAAGGAAAAAAAAACAAAAAAAAAATCATCATCCTCACATGCTCAATTCACTTTCATTCTAAGATAGTTGCACAGTGCAAGTCCTGTCACAACTATTGGATTTGATCAGCATTCCTTGGGATGGGAAAGAGAAAAGAACAAGCGAGAGACCAAAAGTATACCAACAAAAATAAAAAGAAACAGGACAAGTAGAAAAAGGAGCCAGGAAGGAAAATTACTTCTGAAGAATGTTTTAGGCAGTAAGACTGGATGCCCTTTGCATTTTTTGTTGGTTTGGTTTTTTGTTTTGTTTTTCTTACAGAAAACACAGTACATTTTGGCAAAGTCATGAGCCACAATGCCATAGAAAAAGGCTTTAGCACTCTTCAAGGTAATTTATGTGTCTCAGCTGTTCATACTCCCTCTAATCTTGTGACAGGCAGCGTTAAGGCCTATTTCATCGAGAACTAATCACTTAGTAAGCAGCTTTACATAGGAATGGAGTTTTGTTTTAATAGCCCCTTTTGAGCACTTGCTGACAAAGTGAGATCACCAAGGCAAGGCCTCTCAGACAGCAGTGAAGGGAGTTAAACAAGTGTCTACCCCAGTATGAAGCACATAAAATCTCCTGTCACATTACTTCAATTTGGCATATGGAAGCATATTTTAAATACTCTTAAGGCATTTAATTATAATTTCTGTGCTGCAATTTCACATTAACTCAATCTTTCTGTGAGTCAGAGTCTTTAATTTCTCTACTACACACCACCTTAGATACAAAAAGTGTCTTCCCACCAACCAGTGTTTTACCAGCGAACCCTTCTGCAACTAATTCCAAATATTCAGCCTCTTGCTCCCTAAATATACCAGCTAGATACGAATACTGCTCTGCTACAAAGTGAGAAAGAGCTTCTAACCCAAACCCACTGTAAAAAGTGAAACTTCTGCAAAGTGCACTTTAAGAAGAGGTACTTTTTTTTGCTTATGAAAAGAAACCAGTGAGTCCTCTAAGAATAAAGTGGAGTATTTTACAGTTAAGCACATTATCTGGGGCAAAGAATTCTGATGTTGCTGCTCTGCTGGTACAGTATGTGGTCTGTTAATACTCTTCTTGTTCCTCCTGCGGTGCTCCTTCGTCAGGTATCACAAAGCCTTCCTGAAGGGGAATAAAACAAGGGCTTTAATGAAAATCTGATGTCAAACCAGCTCCTGGCTACTCTGTATACTCTTTTTTTCAGTCTTTTACTTAAGATACCCTTAAGTCACCATTTACAGTGTTAACATATATTACCAGAAATGTTATTTTCCTCATCTTTGATCTATTTCTTACATGCTCTTCATGAAAGGCTAACCTTGTTTGCTGCCTGACTACCATTATTTGATCTGATCCTTTATTACAGGAAAAAGCTAGGCCATAAACCTAAAGAAAAAAAGACAAACAAACACACACCAGAAGCAGAAATAGAGGGAGCCCTGGAAAGCAAACCAGCTTCCAATTACAAGGGGAGGGAGGAACTATGCCATACAATTTATACCAGATTACTTACATCTGTGGCATAAAGAATTTCCACAATCCTCTGCAACACTGGATCATTCTCCCCTTCGTTCTCCTGGCAGATCAATTCAATGTTCCTCAATTTCCCAAAGTAGAAGTCTCTCTCCTTCTCCAGATCTTCAACAGTAAGTTTCAAGACATTGATCTGCCAAAGGGCACCAATAATAATTTATCCACCAAGAACTCAGGCAGGATCTCCAAAGTTCCCAGAAGGGCGTTAATATGCAAAGCATTTCAGAAGTAACCAAGATGAGGGTGTGAGGGGGAAGGGGAAGGACTGAGAGAGGAGGAACAGGTCTACTTCTCAATTGTAATATTGCCACAGTAAACACCCAGTCCAGCACATGCAATGTCACTTCAAAATTCTAAAAGCTTATTACATGAAATAGGTGAAGCACTAACTGCCTGCAGTGTCCTGTGCTAGTGCATTCTTTCAAGACAACTCTCACCCTGATGGCAGTTTTAGCTGTGTTACATTCAGCATTTCAGTGAAGCAGCAGCTGCTCATAGCTCAGTTGGAATGCTGTGATGGCTGCAACACAGCTGTGGAAATACTTAAAAACAATGCTATGTGTGATATGGCACACACTGCGTTTAAATGTCTGGGTACTCATGTACTGCAGGAAGCAGTTTCGCTCCTATCCAGGAAAGTAAGGCCATTATAAAAAAGGCTACCAATTTAAGTGATTTTCAATGACCATACCAGATTCAGATCATTTTCTTCTACTGCTTGACCCCGTCATTTCATGCCATTAAAAAAAAACCAAAATCTGCACGTAAATCTACACAGCACAGGTTCTCCAGGGCCATTTTGGTCAACACACCTGCTCAATCAATCCCGCTGATTCATCATCTCCTGCAGCTTTTTTGACCATTCCAGTCCCAGCTTTTGGATTTGCTGCACTCCTCTGTGTGACAATGGGCCTCTGTGGGGCTGCAAGATGAATTCAGTGTTAGTTCATCTCAGAACATCTTCCTTCCACCTATAAAGGTACTATCCCCCTTCCAAACATGCTTAAGCATGTCAGAGTTTGAAGATACAGTTCCTTCCTTTTTCTTGACTCCATGTGACATGTCCATATTATTATTCTTTTTTGGCATGTGTTGGCACCAATCCTTCCCATTTTCTCTTTTAGAGAAGACTGTTCTTTCTGTAGCTTCCAGATAATGGAGTACTACAGGATGACCCAGTGTTTGAAGCCTAGCACCTCTGAAACAACATGCAAAATACTGGAATTCCATACACTGATTTTAAATAGCAACCCAGTCTTATTCTCCCCAGAGATTTTAATGATCTAGATAATCTTTTAACTAATTTCTCTACCTGCACCGCTAGTACTGAGAGATTTCCTGGGTTTGTTCACAACTGGAGCAACAAGGTTTGGTGCTACTGTCTCTTGGCCTTGTCGAGCAGCAACAGGATCATACTCCTTCCCATCATAGTTTGCATCAAAAAATTTTTTGAACCACTGAACAAATTCAAAGTTGTCCTGAAATTTTCCTTTCACTAGTTTGTCCACAGGAATTATCTGGAGGGGGGGAAAAAACAAAAAGTCAAACTCATATTAAGGGTAAAGAGCCTCTCTCTCTCTCTAGACAAAGTTTTAAAATTAGTGCACTCAGAAGATATGCAAATACAAGTCTTTGTCCAGTCTAGAGAAAATCCTTCTTGAACATACCTGGATGTCAAATAGTAGGATTTTTGCTAATAATTGGAATTATAAACAAATCATGCTTTCAGTGTGAGGATCTAAGTAATTTTAAATAATTCTGCAGCAAGGGTTCTGCTACACCAAGTTTCAGCACAAAACTTCTGTAAGTTTGATGGTGGCTCATTCAGTGTTAGCCTTCCTGAGCCCAAACTGCTGACCAGCTTCACAGGCTGCTACCACACCTCAGCATCACCTTTTCAATAGATTACAGGCAGTATATACTGGATATATATATATTACAGGAGTATATGTGGGGGATTTTAGATGACATATTAGGAAGAAATTCTTTACTGTAAGAGTGAATGGGGCTTTGAGCAACCTGGTCTAGTGGGAGGTGCCCCTACCCACTAGGAACTCAGTGATCTTTAAGGTCCCTTCCAACCTGAGCTATTCTATGATTCTATAAGTGAAAATTATTTTAAAAATGGAGCAAATTGCCAAGTGTTGTCTGTAGGCCACGAGCTGAGAGTCCCTGAGCTGGCAGGGGCCCAGAGCCATGACCATTACATGCTTGATCAGCATTTGAAAGCGTGGCTGGCTGTCCAGTTCTGGACAGAACCCACAAGCTGCTTCCCCAAAGTGAAAGAGCAATTAAACATGTGCTGAAGCTGCCAGACAACAGAACGAGATGCCTTCCTAAAGACAGGTAAAAGTTTTAACAGAGGAATGTTCTGCATCACACCGAACATGCTGTCAGTAACTATGACCCAGATATATCACACATACGCATAATTACCATTTGATCTGGGAAAGTTTTCACAGATCTCATTTTCACTACCTTCAAACTACACACGGTTCTACAGATGAATTTGAAATCCTTAGGACTACCACAGCAGTGGGTACAAAGATGGTTCAAACAGGAAGCTCAAGTAAACGTCACATTATAAAAATTTCAGTATTAGTTTGTGCTACATAAATGCACAGAATGAAAGTGAAAAAAATAATCTCACCATTAAGAACTGGAAGCCTAACCTTAGGGGGAGTAAAGGAGATATTGTCCTAACTCAGCTGAGGACGCCAATGAAAACTAAACCCAAAAGTTTTGAGACTTACAAATCAAAACCAAACTCTGTTCCCAGATTTATTCAGGTCTAAATTTGAAAGTACATTCCATCTACTTTGATATTAAGACCACAGAGAACCAGCTTACTTTGTCAACGCCCATTCGTTTGAAACCTGCTTGTAGAACCTTGAAGTTTTGAATGTACTCATGTTCCAATTTTGCTTGAAACTTCACTTTCTTGAGTGCTACAGAACCTGGGAAGAGCATGTCCATAAACTGACAGTATGCAGCACCTGCCAAAGCAAAAAGAACACAAACCCCAGGATGAATCAAGTCAGCTCACGAGCCTCCATAAGTCACTTTTGAGTCAGATCAGCAAACTGACCTGACTCATTCCTCAGCTACACAATCCCTTTAAGGCGAGAAAAGCAAGATAGCAGGAACCTTCAGTCTCCCATTTTGGTGCAACAAGGCCCTAAATAAGACTAAGCAACCAGCAGAACCAAACTTTTGATCTTAAGATTTGAAGTCTTGAACAAGAGCAATCCTGCCTCCATAATTCCAAGAAAAGAAAGTTTTCAGTGAGTAATTTGACCTTCCTTTCTTTGTGGGTATCAGTAGAGATCTGAGATGTTACATGTGTCCAACAGGCATGTAATCTCCTCTATCAAACACTAATACAACTAAAGTAGAAAAATAATTAAATATAGCCTTCAGAACAATCAGGGGGCTTTGAACAACCTGGTCTAGTAGGAAGTGCACCTGCCCAGGGCAGAGGGTGGAACTAGATGAACTTTAAGGTCCCTTCAAACTTCGACCACTCTATGATTATTAAAACAGTGATGAACTTACTACAAACAGAACCTATACACAAGTCAAGGTGCCCTCAAAGGTAAGAGCCTAAATTAAACTGAATTATATTTAAAGTAGGCCTTAATCAAAGAACTGAAATGAGACGGCGTTTCTTTCTATTAGTTTTACATCCCTCGTGTCCTTCAATTCAGCTCTTACTCTAAGAGCAAAAGAGGGATTCAGTTCAGCCACAAATAGACAACCACCTCAAAAAAAAAAAAAAGCTTTTTTAGAATACACACAGATAAGAAAAAAAATCCACCCTATGTTTTTAAACTATATTCTCACTCTGCAGTGATGATACGCAACTGTGCAACCGAAAATGCAAGTGCAACATTCTGAGGGTTATTCCCCCCACCAAAATCAATGCACTAAGCGCACATGGAGAGTAATGGGAACATTGACCTAAAATATCAGTTACATGACACAGTTTTGTGAGGTATGTAAGAGGTAATATCTCATGGTGTTCCCCTAAACTAGTCTATTCACCTTAACCACAGGTAACAGAGTCCTATACTGTTCACTTTTTATCGAGATATTTTGTAGGTCTTTAGGGGCTCCCACTTTCACCTGCTACTAGAATATGGCTGCTCATCAACGCGTGCAAATAACAATAAAAATATCTTGCTGTTTGATCTCCACTGTCTTTCAGTTCACTTGCTGTAGAAGTCCAATACCCAGCTCAAAAAACAGATAACTTGCTTAAAGCCATTCTTTCTTCTAACTATTGGTAGTCTGAGAGATAAGCTCAATTAAAAAAAAAAAAGAGAGCTCGAGATCACAGCACAAGCCAAAGGTCATCTTTTGTGCAGCCTCAAACTGCTGCTGTTGCTACTGCCCTTGCCAAAGATAGCAAAGCAAGCTTGGAAACTCCTGTTTCCACATGACTGTGACACACAGTAAAAGCCACTTCCATACCTGCAGAGCCATGAAGTATTTTTGCAGACACAGGAAAGAGACATTACTCAGCACCTAACAGCTCTCGGCCTTTTCTTGAAAACAGGTGAGCTGAAACTCTGCAGAGCCAGTATTCATCATCCTCACTGCTCAGAGACAGAGCACTCACAGCACTCAAGACTCACACCAATTCTGAGCAAAAGTTCTCAGCCACATAAATCAACACCTATCTGAAAGCAGACAATACTTCTCATTTCCCTTACTTTGTAGATTGTTAGTTCCTCCACCCTCACAGTTTTTCCTCCACCATCTCAGTAGACAAAAAGCCACTATAAATACCTGTCAAATATACGTACCCCACTTCTCTGTAATCTTTGTGAATCTTTCTTCCACAGGTTGTACTGACACTCCCAAACTTATTTTAAACTTTGATTCCATCTCAAATTTTCACCTCTCTCACTCTCACCAGCCATTTGCAGTTATCCAAATCACCACCTTTAACTATGGTTCATTTTTTAGCCTTGGGTTTTTTTCAGCTCTTACTCCATAGACTATTATTTTTATTAGTTTCTACAAGTCTCCTCCCACACACACGCTCCTCCCTGTGATGACACTTGACTCCATTTCTGTAGCACAATCACTTCCCCTTTTCTGCCCAAAACTCTCTCAGATTCAGCTGTGCTAAAGTCAGCTCAAGTGACACAGATCCACACGTTCCTTTACCATAAAGAGTTGTAACATACTGAAGGTGAAGCCAAAAGGCACCAGCATGCCATGCCTTCCTCACACTGCTCCTTCTGCCCAACCTCCTAGTAGTTCTCTTCCATAAGAAATCACATTTGTTTATGCTAATTACTACACTTGTATGAATTACTCTATCCATCAAGTCTAAACACTTAATTCCTCATTGGAAAACACCGTCTCTTAAGAGTCTCTTCTCCACATTAACTCCCATTCCTTCTTATTGCATCTATGCTGCAGTGAGTCAGAAGAATATACCTTTTCATTATGCTTACATTATTAACGACTATTTCAATAAAACTCTAACCACAACCAGATTATAGCAGTGACTGTGAATCTGCTCACGCCAGGAATTAAGCCAACAGCAAGGCTCCAGAAGGCCAGTACAGCCGGTTCACAGAGTGCAGCTGGACCTCTAGAGAACTAGAGTGCACATCAAATCTGGAACTTCCCTCTCACTGAGCCCCCTTACCTGAGCACAACTGTTCAATCTTTGTCAGCGTCAGCTGCAAGGACTCATTGATCCACGCGAGCATGTCATGTCGACTCAAGTTATCGCTAGTCACTGAAGTAGAATACACATTAACTGCCATTTTCTGAAAGACAGAACCAAAGGTGTAAGTACCAAAACCGGTAACGCTGCACATTTTCATCACTTGTATTCTGGCTGCAAGTGGAGGCACCTCCTTCGGAGCCTTCATGAAAACAACCACCTCCATAACACGAGGCACAGGAAACGACGAAGCTGCCTGCTGCTTACGGCCAGGAGGACATAACTCCATCCCGACTAAAACGGGCAGGGTTTCGTGCTTTCTGAAGAAAAATTAACACTGAGGCAACTCACAGGGAAACTTCGATGAAAGGAATCACAGGGGCGGCAAGTTAATCATCTCTCTCATCCACGCCAACCAAGCACGCCAGGAATACTTCCTGGTCGACCACGGTATCTCTCTAGGGAGAAATACCAAGCGGCCGGTCCCCGCCCAGCCCAGCCCCGCCGGCACAAAGCGGAGCCGCCGCGCTCGCCGAGCCCCGGTGCAGCTGCCGGCGGGCGCGGGC